>CM067520.1:8300265-8642229 GCA_034509495.1 Acestrorhynchus altus
TGTAGCCATCAATTCTGCACAATTACTTTTTTGTAAATTCTGTGATGGCCTTCTGTAAAACAAATGGAATATATTTTTTTAAAGTTGTGCTAGTTATTTATTGTTTATGATTTGAATTGTAATATTAGCCACTTACTAGTCACTGGACCTGGACTAGTTTCCCACCTGCCATCACCAAGTGTGTAGACATGTACACAGACCCTAATTAGCTGCTACTGTTACTATTATGTCCACCATCAAACTGTGTTCAGTACTTCAGTACACCTGAGTATTAGAACAGATGTGTGGGGCTCCAGTGTCCCCTTACTAACTATGTATAAGTAGTTTGACCAGAGAAGGAAGGGTCCCGCTCTTGTGAGCCTGGTTCCTGCCAAAGTTTCGTCCTCCAGCTGTCAGTTGTATGACCCCTACTGCAAACACTGTAGGAACTGAGTGAGAAAATGCAAGTTCCATGGAAAGTATTATCGCTGGACTCAATTCTGAGATGTGTGACATGTTGTTGTACATGGTGTGATACAGAGACACTACGTCTTTATCTGTATGTGTAGCTCAATAAATATTTTCCTAATTGTCTAAATTTTCAGTAATTTATTGTTCCTGGTAACCTGTATACCTCCTGAACACCAGGGTAGGGCTTAAACTGGAGGACACCAGCAATGTCACAAGCATGACCTGAGAGAAGCTTCCAACCCATTGTTTACAGTGTAGAAACAAGAGTAGGTGTATGGATATTACTATGTAGCCATTGTACATACGTCCTTGCAGATAAAGCACAGCCCAAGATGTTGCTCCAAACAGCCCAGGCAGGCATGGGGTGCAGTCTCCAGTGACAAAGTTTAACAGTGTGTTGAGAACAAGGCATCTGCCAAGCTGAGGTGCCACACCCAAAGATCCTGAGTGAACTTCAGGAGCTTGTGGGATCTTGTTCTGCAAAAATGGTTATCATGGTAGATAGCTGACACAATGTCTGAGCATGCTTAAATAGCTCTCCCTTAAGCTGTATCGAATGAAGCTAAGAAGTTGACATGGTTCTAAGTCTATTGCAAGGACCAGACCCCCCTGAACTGTCTGGTCAGGCACTTGGAAATGCACACAGATGTGTGTGTCAAATAGGAGTCCCGTCACAAACCAATGAGCCACAATTGAAAGGGTCAAATGTGAAGCTGCTACAAACAGTCCTTACAGCCTAGTTTGAGGCAGTTGATAGAAGGTGATTGTAGCATGGCCCTCATGGAATGTAAGTTCAAATCCATGTCGGAACATGGTTTAGGATTTGAGAGTCTAATTTGTAAGCGGTTTCCATTGTTCCACACACTCTTGCTCCAAAGGTGGTGGCAGTAATTTCTGGCACAAAATCATGAAATAGTGGGCAGAATGGTCAGGCACTGCATGGAGCATATCTGAAAGAACAAAGCTGTATGTTTGCAACAAACTATGGTCAGCTAGCAGTATTGGGAATGCTTGAGCAATGTTCCTTTGGAGTCATGTAAAGCCTATATTGCAGCCCCAGAATGGGAAGGAAATGACTGCTAATCTGGTGACTGTGGTAGTGGCAGTAGTTCAGGTGCAAAATGTGAGGGCAGGACTAGGATCAGGGGATCTGTTTTATTCGAGAACAGTAAGAGTAGGTATGGTGCACAACTGCAGCCTCACAAGGGAAACGGAGGCAGTAGATGAGATGGGAGAGTGAAGAATCGCTTGACGAGAGTTATGGGTGTTCGATGCAAGTCGTATCAATTTCTGATGGGAGCTACTTATGTTTTTCCAACTCTGCAAAACCTTAACCAGGATCTATGAAGGGTATGTGAAGATCCAGGTTGTAAATTGTGTACTGGGACGGGGACGTTGAAGCACATTTTGTCAGCATGTAAGGTTAGCTTGTCGCAGGGAATAATCAGGTCCTTAGGTCTTTAGCAGAGGCTTTTGATTAGACGTTTACAGCAAAGCCATTGTTAGTGGAAGCAAGTTGATTAGATTTGAGTGTGAGGGGCACTGCCGTGGAGAATGAGTGCAGGGGGAGTATTAGTAAATGGAGGGACACACAAGTTGTTGGCAGATTTAGGTACTAAACTACAGGTTCCACATTGTATTGCAGTAACTATACTGAGGCCAGATGTTATACTCCTAGTGCAAACAGTTTATTTTATCAAGGTGTCTGTTCCATTTGAAGATGAGGTTGAGGTAGTTTATGAAGGTAAAAGACTGAGAGATGCAGATTTCGTGGCTGAGGTGAGTGTGTGTGGGTGGCAGGTGTATTTTAGACTAGTAGAGATTAGGGTTATGAGTTTTGTATGGAAGTCTACAGAATTGCCTTTTGTCGTTAGGTGCAGGACTTTGTCATCTTCCAGTATTATTTAAGAAATATGGCCAACTATCACAGATAATTTGATAGGTATACATTTAAAAAATCACTGTAATATTTTGTGCCTGGGGTTTGCCCATTTAAGCTCTTACTTCAAAATGCTTTGGCTGGATGTCATTGATTGCAGCTAGAGTCCAAGCACCAAAAGTGCAGGAGCCAAATTTTTTTTGTTAGGATTTTTCTTCTTTTTCTTTTTTCTTCCAATAAAGTCCACAGACCAAATCGTAAGTCATATAGTCATGAAACTTGGACATTAGGTACTAGTTCCTCCCACTACTCAGCCTAATTTGCCTAATGATGGAGCTATAGTGAAGTGTCAGCCTTCAAAGGCCATATCTCCTGTCCTGTATGACTTGGATACGAAGTTCCTTTCTTCTATATCTACTGTTAAACTCATACATATTTAGACAGTGACACAATCTTCATGATTTTGCCTCTGCATGCCACTACATTGGATTTATAGAATTTGTGGATGGATTTGTGTAAGTGTAGACTTTCAGGTTTAATTCAAGAGGTTGAACAAAATAGCCTATAAAACGTTTAGGTTATTTGACAAATTATTACCATAAATGTTAATTTTTAACACTTTGACATTCCTTTGCAGGCAGTGACTGCCTGAAGTCAAGAACGCATGTATATCACCAAATGTTTCTTCCTTTTGTGATGTTTTGCCAGGCCTTTACTGCAGCTGTCTTTAGTTGTTGCATGTTTGTGGGTCTTTCTTCCATAGTTTTGTCTTAAATAAATGAAAAGCATGCTGGATCCGGTTGAGATCTGGTGATTCACTCTGCCTTTGCAGAATATTCCACTACTTTGCCTTAAACTACTGGGTTGCTTCGCAGTATATTTTAGGTCATTGTCCATCTGCTGCATTTGGTTCAGTCTTGAGCAGAAAGTATGTCCCTGTACACTTCAGACTTCATCCAGCTGCTTCTGTCTTCTTTCACATCACTAGTAAACACTAGTTACCCAGTGCCATTGGAAGCCATGTATACCAGTGCATTCACAATACTTTTTTCAGAGGATGTGGTATGCTTTGGATTAAGAGCTGATCCAAGCCTTCTTCCCATTGTTCTGGAACAGGTTTACCTTAGTTTCATCTGTTCAAAGAATGATTTGTAGAACTGGCCACTCCTATCATTCCCAATCTGCGTAATTGATGATTGATTAGCAAGGGAATAGCCCATAAAAACTTTGAAAGTTGTCCAGTTAATTTTGAGCACCTGAAATGAGGAGGCTTTGAAGAAAACATTCTTCCTAAACATTTCATAGGATATTTTTGTCCAACCCCTTGAATTAAACCCAAAAGTAATTTTAAATCCAAAGTGGTGACATGCAGAGCCCAGATCTTTAAGATTATCACTGTCAAAATATTTATGAGTCTAACTAAAACATTTTGTTCTACAGGGGTTGGACAATGAAACTGAAACACCTGTCATTTTAGTTTGTGATGATTCATGGCTAAATTAAACCCACCTGGTGGCCAATCAGAACAGAATCCATGTAGACAAATTAATGTATATTTAATGTCTGTTTCTTTTTCTAAAAAGAGCTAACTAAAACTAAAGCTGTTTTTGACATCTGTATTTTTTAAAAGAGCTGACTAAACTCCACCTTGCCCCAGGTAAATGTCTGACAAATTATCAGTGAATAAATAAAAGCATTTTAGGACAATGTCCTTGATGTGTGAAAAAAAATGCCATTACAATGCTTAACAAACATTTAAGAATTTTTTTTTACCAAAACCTCCTTAAAATGCCAATGTTTCTTCAAAGATACATTTGTTCCAAAATATCTTAATAAACAGCAATACATTTTTTAATTTGTATTATTTAATTTTTCTTTATAGCATTGTGTGATTTAAATGATTTTATTAAATTATGAACAAAAGTTAAAGAGAACTAGAAAACATTAATTGGGTCCAAGGACAATAGGGCCAGTGAGGCAACTGCACCCCTTATTGTGCAACCTATATAATTGCTTAATTTCTTTTGTTTATTATTTTCAAACCTAAATGCAAAGTATGTAATTGTGTACAGTAGAGCCTGCCAATGGCCAATTTGGTTCAAACTTCGCAGTAAATACCATGAGCATAGTTTGATTTCTTCTTAAATATTTAAGTGTTCATCAGTTTTGTACCATCCCCTAGTGGCTATATATTTCAATAGTGTGATACTAGCTTTCAACAACCAGATGGCAGCATCATATTAGTTGAACAGACTTCCCTTTGAAGGGTGAATTCAAATGCTGAATTATATTTTGAATGATGTATTGTGGCCTGAGTATTTTTGAAGCTACCATACATTTATGTGTATATATACAAATATATACACATTTATTTGTTTGTTGGGTAATATGAGTGCTGTTGGTCTTTTAACAATTTTAAGTGTTTGAGTGCTGTAGCTCCCCCTTTAGATCAATGTGGACCACCATTTGCACATCTTATTAGACTGTCATTGAATATAAATGTCTCATTGTTAGATTATCAGACTGACTGCTGATGAAAAATGTATTTTTGACAATTAATGATAACAAATGTAACATTATGCAAGCTGTGTAATTGCATTTGGGTTTGGCTGGCTTGGCAGTCCACATCAGTTATATGTTGAATAAAATTCTCAAATTTGGTCCAACACATATTTTATTTTTTAAGTTGTATTGACTGATATTTTGTAGATCAAATTTGTTAAACAGATCAACATTTTTTGGTTAATTATTTACTTGCAATATTCTTGTGGGGATTTTTTAAGAGCAGGTTTGAGAGATGATGAGATGTAAATTGTACTAGTACAAAATATGTATTTTCAAACAGTATGACTTTGTAGGAAAAATTGTAAAAACTCCTTTAAATTATATGCATTTGCAAAGTTGTCAAGTTCAGTCTGAGACATATGCTTATGATAGTATTCAAAAATGTGAGTTTAATAGGTTTGATGCAGTAATGATGCAGAATCACCTACTTGGATCCTTGTCTTTGACCCCTCTATGGCACATGGTGGTGAAGTTTCAGAGCAATCAGAGAAAGCATTTCTGAATTAGAACTGTATATACAGATTTTTGCTATATGTGCTCCACCTATACTTTAGGGTGGGGCCTAGGTGCTAAACTATGTAGAAATTTCAAAATTGTTTAAATAATTACAGGTCAGGTACTTGGAATTTGTTTCACAACACATTTGTTCAGATTGGGTGGAAAAACATGTTTGCATTTAAAATTGTGCGTGATTATATATATCATACAAATTGGCTTCAGATCTATGTGGGCAGAGCTATACGGTTCATGAGCCTTTTGTAGGACATGAGACTAGTATTTGGAGGGATTTTGTTTCTACGTTACATGGGGTAGGAGATATGAACCTTGAAGTTTGTTGCTTTACTGTAGTGCCACCATTAGGCCAGTTGGGCTGAGCTTGACCGCCTGAGTAGAAGGAGAAACTACTACTGGTTTACCAAGGTTTGTGCCTGTACAATTTACAGGTTGGAATGTGCACTCCATTTTAGACGATGATGAATAAAACGAAGAATAAAAACCCAAACAAAAACAAGAGGGTTCCCTTACCTTTGATGTTTCAGCCCCTAAATATCCGTGGGTTTTAAGCATGACCTAACAAAATTGTTCCTTAATCAGTTTAGGCAACAATTATTTTTTGTTGATTTGAAACTATGAGCTTGCATTTATTTTTAACAATTTTATGTGTTTGTCAGTGCTGTAGTGCCTCCTAGTGGCCATTTGTTTCTATAGCGTAATGCTAGCTTTTAATTGCCAGATGACGGCGTTGGTGAATGTTATTTTCTGTATTATCCTGAATAAGCAGTCAGAGTAAATTTGGCTATTAAGTAATTTGCATATTGTCAACATTTTTGGCTTGTTTACTAAGGATTGGACACTCTAGTACTTTGACACCAAACAAATCTCATTGGGTGAAAATAATAGTCCAAAATACAAAGTTGTTTTATATTTCCTAATGAATCAGAATTGTCTCTGTTATTGTATACTAGGAGTTAACTAGCACATTTTTATTCTACCCAAATGCACACAAACTACAACTGCCTACCAAGTTTCATATCTTTGCAAAGGTTTTTCAGGAGAACTGTTTTTGTTTGGGGTTTTTTTTTTAGTAGGAATGAGAAAATTCTCAACTATTCTATTAGGGTTCCATGCACCTATTGGTGCTTGAACCCAAAAGACGAAAGATCCTAACACAAAGAATAGAGCCCCTGCACTACATGCTTAGACTCTAATAAAATGATTAAAACTTATTTTACCTTAATGTTGTAATAGAGTAAATTAATAGTGCATTAAATTCATAAATTAATCTTAAAGAATGAAACTTTGCAATATTTTTGTAATTAACATGATTTATGTGAAACAAAGTCTTATGTTTTATTCAGTAACAGGGAGCCCTTGCAAAAAAAAAAAAGAAAGAATTGTGAGGCCAGCAGCAATTTCACACAAGCGCTTCTAGTAACACTTCACAAGAGTCAAATGATCAGATCTTGGTGTTAAAGAACTGGGGATTATGGGAATTTGTACGCCTTTAACAGCCTGTCATCTGCAAGTACATGTAGTGGGTGGGTTTGTGTACGAGCCCTATTATTTCAGTTACTCCTTCAGCTCTTATTGAACTGCAGCCAAATTAAATGGCTAAACCATGAAGTTGAATTGTATATAGAAAAGCATAGTTGTTGAAACAAGGATGTTGCTTTTGTTTGTTTGTTTTTTGTCTTTTTTACTTTACTGGTGGTGTTGAATGATGCTTTGCCAACTTTTGATAGTAAGGTCTGTCAACTATTTTTACATGGTCTTTGCCGGACCTGTTCTTGGTGATGGAGATTGTGTGTGTGTGTGTGTGTGTGTGTGTGTGTGTGTGTGTGTGTGTGTGTGTGTGTGTGTGTGTGTGTGTTTGTGTTTGTGACAGATCCGGTCTCTGGATGCCCATCTATATCCAGAGAAGCTGAAAGTAATAGCTCAGCAAGTTCAAGAGCAACATGTGCAGACACAGACTCTGCTCCGGTTGCAGCAGCAGGAACAGCTGGAGAGAGAAACTACCCCTGCACGCAGCCCGCAGGTAATCCATGTTTAACATTTAAGGTAGTTTCCTTTATTGTTAAACACAATGTGATTGTTCAGTCAGTCGAATTGTGGAAAGTTACCATGACCAGTACAGCAGTCAAGGGTACTGTAGCACCAAAATATGGGAAAAATTGCAAAGGAATTAGAACCTTCAGCACAACATTTTGTGAATGAAACTAGCAGAACTGTTGACTGTTGAGGGCCATCACCAGAGGAGTTAGGATGGGGAGGACAGAGCCCGCAGTGTCAAATCAAAGAACAGATTAAGTTCATTGACCCTGTCCATGCTGCACTCAACTTCTCTGTTGTTGCTGGACAGCATCATTGTTGATGGTCCTCATTTCACTCCAAAGGTCTCTCAGGCTGTTTTACTGGAGTTTCCACTCTAGCTTCCTCCTATATTTGTCCTTAGTCTTTAGCTCCCTCTGGATCGTTCTCAACTCCTCCCAGTCTCCAGCTCTGAAAGCCCTCTTCTTTCTATTAAAGAGAGCCGTAATGTCCTTTGTTACCCACGGCTTGTTGTTTGGGTAGTATTTGACAGTCTTGGTTGGGACGGGAGTTCCAACACAGAAATTGCTGTAGTCCATTATGCATGCTGTGAACCCATCAACATCCTCCCTGTGTGACTCATAGAGAGTCAGCCAGTCTGTAGAAGCAGTCTTGCAGTGCTTCATAAGACTCCTCAGACGATCTCCTCACTGTCTGTGGTCACAGGCTGGTTCTTCACCAGCTGCACATACCTGGGACTGAGGTAAACCAAGTTGTGGTCAGACCTGCCCAGAGGGGGAAGAAAGAGTGGCTGTATGCCTCCTTAACATTAGCATACAGTAGGTCTAGTGTTTCGTTTCTGGTAGGAAAATCCACATAATGAGTGAAGTTTGATGATGCCTTGGCCGTAGTGACATGGTTGAAGTCAACTGATATTGCGATAAAGGCTCTTGGGATGAATGAATGCCGTCACACTCCGACATACAGAGCCACAATGATGAGTATTCACGAGGTACATAATATGGCCTGTGTCCAACAGCTAACAGTCCAGTGTCCAGGTAACAGACCTGTTATCTGAGCATGGTGACATCAGCTTTTATTAAGCAGCACAGCAAGCTCTCCTCCTCTGCGCTGACCACTTTCTGTGTAGCTCCAGTCAGCCGAAACAGTCTGAAAGCCATTGATGGAAATGTCATCCAGAATATCCTGGGCTTACCATGTCTCTGAAAGCACATTAAACTACACTCCCAATACTCCGTCTGACTCTGGACTAATGCTGTATACTTGTCCATTTTATTAGCCAGCAGTTGCCCATGATGAGAGAGGCAGCTTGTATCCTTTCTTCTCCATAAGACTCCCTTGTCTCGCCCTTGCTTTTCTTGTATGCTGTTTGGTTCCTCCTCTGCATCCCGTGTGTGTCCATCTCTACAGCTCTTCAGGAATGTTAGCAGGCATTCGGTTTCAGCGCAATGATAAACAAAGTAGCTATCTTGGTGTGAGGCAGTGGACAAAGAGAGTGAAAGAAGCACTTTCACAGCGAAATAATAATAATAATAAAAAAAACAGACCAAAACCCTCTACTAGCATTATTTTTAGTAATAAAGGCATGCACCATTTTTTTCTGCATCATGCAGGAATGAGGCATTTCTTATCCTGGAAATGTTATGAATATGTATAAAAGCCAGTTTTGACATTAGGTCTGGTGATTTATTTTTTGAGGGTTTTGGACCCCAAAGGAGAAGTTCTGTTTTATTGGTATCTGGTGTTTTATAGTCCTCCATTTTCTTTGATTTTATAATGTTTGATATGTACAGTTACATTTCTGTGTAACACTGGTGGTTAATTCCATGCTTGGGTATGACTGTGTGTAGTGGCAAAGTTTATAATGTGTACAGTAGTGAAATAATTGTGTAACTGGAAGATATTCACTTTTACAAATTGATGAGCCCTGTCTATTTTAATATTGAAAAAAAAGTTCATAAAATATTAGTGGTGAAATTAAACAAAGGTTCTGTAATCGTCTGATTTGTTTACTATCACACTGAAGAGTTCTCTAGGTTTGTATTGTTATTCTCAGTCAGCTAGGCCAGATACACTGACCAAGCTTTGAGTGCACTTCTATACCAGACACCAGTTTCCAGCCTGTTTATTGCCAATGTTCAGTCTCTGGCTAACAAAATGGACAAAGTTTGATCCTAGATCACAACACCGAGATGGATCAGGGAAAGCTAAACAGCGGCATTCTAAACACTGCAGTAGAGCTGGACAGTTACAGCTTGTTCAGAGCAGACGGAGTGACTGAGGACTCCAGTTTGAGCATTTGTCAACAAATTATGGTTTGTGGACTCCACTGTAACTGGAAAATAGCGCTCTACTAATATGGAGTATCTGATCAAGTTACATTCCTTTTATTTACCGAAAGAGCAAGGACACTTGTCTGTATTCCTCATAATGCTGATGCAGGGAAATTAGGAAATACTAGTTTACAAGCCATCTGTTGATGAGTACTTCCACAACTCTGACCCCCACCTCATATGTATTTAGACAATCACAGACTACATGCCTCATCCCCTGGCCCCCATAACCAGCAGTGCCTCTGTTCCAGGTGTCCTTAATCAGTTCTAGGGTCACTTTGATCAGAGGATTGTCCAACAATGCACATGGAGTACACACCTTCACAAAAGCAGTCCTATCACACTCTCCATGGAGGATGTGTGTTCAGCACTGAGCAGATTAAATGCACGCAAAGCTGACGGCTCTTACTGTGTCCCTGAATGTGTCCTCAGAGCACGTGCTGGCCAAGGTCTCCACAGACATCTTCAATTCATCACTGGCCCAGGCTGCTTTTCCCATATGGTGGAAGACAACAACTATTATACTGGTGCTAATCAGTGTCTGGGATGTCTGAATGACTTCCACCCTGTCACAGTTACCCCTATTGTCATGAAGTGATTTGAGAAACTGGTTCTCAGTCACCAGAAGGTGGACTCTCACCACTTTGTCTACTACTCAAATAGGTCAACAGAGGATGCCATTTCCATTGTTCCTCACTCTGCCCTCACACACCTGGGCAATGGGAACATCTATGTCCAAATGCTGTTCATCGACTTCCAATTCTGCCTTTAACACCGTCTCCCCCACCATGCCTGTCACCAAGCTCACAGACATCGGAATCAACACCATTACTTGCAGGTGGACCAACAGATCACAGTCTGTGAGATTGGGAAGTCACATATCATCCACCCTCACCCTGAACACCTCATCCTGAGTACCAAAGGGCTGTGTGCTGAGCCCTCTGCTCTTCTCTCTGTTCACTCGTGACTGTCTCTCTGCACACATAAGACCTCAAGTTTGCAGATGATGACATAGTAATTGGCCACATCAGAGACCATGTGAATCAGCCTACATCAACAGGGCTGAGGTTGAGCGTGTCTCCAGCTTAAAGTTCCTGGGTGTCCACATCTCTGAAGATTTTTCTTGGATAATCAATACCTCCCATCTGGTAAAGAAGGCACATTTTTGGTGCATGGTACCATGCCAGCTGAGAAATTGACCAGTGTCAATTATCAGGCACTGCTCTCACACCAGCCACACACCTTCTAGCCTCCTCCCATCTAGGAGTTTTTTTATATATGTTTGAGAGCGCATTTGGGAATATGTCTGAATTGTGTCTTGGAGCTGACCCAGTCATTGCAATGAGTATGGTTATTTCCTTTATTTACAGAGAGCATTGATGTAATTCGGTACAGTGTGCAGTGATGTGTATTGTAGGCGACTCCAGAAAAGTAAAGTGGAAGAGAATGTTTAGTAAGTCAGTATTAAGGTTAGATTTGACTAAAGCTAGTGAGATTTTGACTAAACATGATAATTTAGAAATATGTCTGTAAATAAAGGTATGATGCCTTAGTGGCATGGCATCAGTAGTTTTCCAGATCTTGGGAATTCTATATGTTGAAATGGATTATAGAAGGTTTAAAATATGTGATATTTGTTGCTGCTAGATCTAAAAATAAGGGAACTAGTTTGTCCTCTCCTGTGGTTTTCAGAGAGTTGATAATGGATTTGGCTGCCATGGATTAGCAGTTAAAGCAGATAAATTGGAAAGTGTTTAAATCTTGCTCTGTTTATATCCAGACATAGATATGTATATATTGCCAAACCCTAGTTAAGGAGCTCCATAGAGTCCCCAAAGTGGGGATGAAGGTGGATGAATATGCACCACATTTGGTATGGTCTTTCAGCTCAGCTACAGGTCAGTGAAAGGGGTTTGCAGTATTTGAAAACTCAGATGAAACTTGACAGATTTACTGGTGGTAGGATGTACTTTTAATCTGATATTCTGTTTCAGGATACACCCAGAGGTAGTTTGAAATAGGATCTGACTTTTGAAGTACCAATGAGATCAACATTTAAAGTCAGAGTTGGGCCTGTCGTGGTACACATAGATACAAATAAAAATCATGACATTTTTCAGCTTGTACCTTTGGTAGTATGTTTTGGGATAAAGTGCCTTTCAATGAGCGTGGAGACATTTTACTTTCATTTTTTGTAACAAACAGTAAATCAAGCAATTAAATATACATGTTAACCTAAACCTAAAGCTTTGAAAGATGTATATTCAAAATATTATTTAAAAACACTGATTCCTATTAAGTCAAAGTAAACACAATATACCAATATTAGGATCTACACAGCTTCACATTCTCAGATTTTGTGTTTTTACTTTTTTGTGGTTTGTTTTTGTAATAGTAACAAAATTAGTATGGTGTCCCTATAACACAATTATAAAATCCAAAGAACTTTGGAACCATGGCATGTTTTAAGTCCTCAATAATGACAGCATTAGAAAAGCTGAGGATGAATAACCATCTATAGATATATTGCTGTTATGCTTTTGTAAATTGCTAGAGATGATTCTTTACTTATTAGATTTTTGTAGTGTTCTTTGTTCTGCCCTAAAGTAATTCTTACATTTCCTTTGATTGCTCTCCAGGTGTTTTCCCCAGCAACACCCCCTGCCCCTACCCACCACACCACTGTTATTGTGCCTGCCCCTACGTTGCCTCCCCCTCCCCATCATGTCACTGTGCTTACTATGGGTCCTGCTTCCGTTATCAACACAGCATCCACATCACGACAGAACCTGGACACAATTGTGCAGGTAAAGTGTTTTAAATAATTTGTCTAAAAATTGAAACAAAAGCAGATATTTCCAAAGATTTGTGGCTAAAGGCATAACAGTGACCAGGCAGCATGATATAACTGTTAAACTGATATGGTTATGAAAGTAAAGTAGGGGAAGAATGGATGGATGCATACATGTATACTTTATCCTCAGGAACCTGAGGCATATTGTAGTGTGGGTGTGTGTGTGTGCTCATGCAACATGAGGATTTGCTCTGATGTTGACATCTTTTGTTTATTCAGGCCATCCAGCACATTGAAGGCACGCAGGAGAAAATGGGGTTGCCTGAGGAAGAGCAGCGTCGAGCAGTCATAGTCACCCCTGGTCGCATCCTTACTGACACTGCAGACTCTGACACCGCCTCCGACAATGAAGGGTCTGAGGACTGCTAACTTCAAGTCCTTCCCGCCTGTAGTTGGGAAAAGAACAGACTCGGTCACTCTCTCACTCTCACTTTCTCATGTAGACATACAGAACCAGTAGAATAGTGCTGACAGAATGGAAAGAGGTCAGTCGAGGGTTAATTGAACAAAGCAGTGCAAAAAAAAAAAAAAAACATTACAAATGTAACTACATGTGAACACCTGGTCCATTCTTCCAGTCATGGAGTACAGTACCTCTATGGAACATGCTCACACTCCCAAACGTAAATTCAAAAGCTTTTTGTTTATTCCTGTATACAGTTGTGGTCAAAAGTTAACATGCAGTCATCATGGACATCATTGTCAGAACATCAGTACATACAGTGTACAACATGCACTATATGTCCAAATGTTTGTGGGCATCCTTTTATATCTGAACTTTAGTTTGCACCTATTACAAATGTACACAGGCTTTTTAGTCCCTGTAAAATGTACTGCAACATATGATGACTCACTGGAGCATATGTCAGGCACGGGATAGATGGGTATAAAGCTCCCCAGCACTGAGTTGATGAGTAGTGGAACTGTGTTCTCTGGAATGATGGTGCTCCATCCAGTACTTTTAGGATGAGTTTGGTATGATGTGTAGTCATCATCTGACATCCTGACCTCACTAACACTCTTGTTGCTGAAGGCAATGTTCCAGTGTCAATTAGAAAGTCTTCCCTGGACAGTAGAGACAGTTACTACAAAAGAAGCATCCAGAAGCAATTCATTTGATTTTGGAAGAAAAGTGATTGGATGTTCCAGTACTTTCATCCCCATAGTGATAAGAAAAATACTGGGTGCAGCTTTTTTCTTTTTCTTTTTAAATAAATCAACACAGGGTTCCAGTTATGCCTGCAGGGTCAGAAATATACACACCCCTATTTTAATGATTAATTCCGTGCTTCAAAGTGTCTTTTAACTTGCCAAAGCTTAACTTCCTGCCCACATTAAAAAAGGGTTTGTTTGACAGTACTCAAACCATCAGCTAGATGATTTAAAATGCAATTTGGTGTTCCAACAGCACAAGGATGCCAAACACACTGTAAAGGTGGTTCACATTTTGAAACTTGAAATCTCCTTCCAAAAATCCGGACCTACTCTTAAACCAGGATTGTGCCATAAAACCAACAGGTTTCATTTAACTCGACCAATTCTGTCAAGACAAGTGGCAAAATATCCAGCCAGAATTCTGTTAGAAGTGTGTTGATTGCTACCAGCAGCACTAAGTGCATGTTGTATACTCATTCTGAACCAGAAAATGAAACCATTCAAAGTCTCAAATTGCCATGATCTTCATATACAGTTGTTGACCACTAACATAGAGGTTGAAATGGAGGTCTGCCCATCTAATTGCTGTTCTTCCTGTGGAAGGGAGGGAAGTGTCTGATTCAGACCTTACTTGTCTGTCTTATCACAACCCCTGGAGGAACCAATCCTACCCCTCTCCATACACTCATCAAAAACTCTCCTCTCTATTGAATTGGAGCTAAAATCCTGTCCTATCTGTTCTAAGAAAACATTGTATTTGTTTAAAAGAAAATATTGCACCACTGTGAGAATACCCGGCCTCAAAACCCCAGTGAACCAGTCCCTTGACTGAAGTTGTCCATCACTCTCATGGAGGACCAAAGATCTGCACTGCTTTGTGCACTTTGTATATAGAACAAAGCATGTCCTTTGAATGATGGAGGGAGGGTTACGCTGTGCTCTTAACATCTCTCATGCTCAGCTGGGCTGGGTTTCCTGGACACAACTCAACATGTTGACCTTGTAGAACGGTTATTTTCGTCTCCTAATATTGATCCTAATGATTGGCTAATTAATCATTTGTATGGGTCTCAAAATTGAATAAGCTAACCAGCAGGTACATGCACCTGCAAGAGATCTGTTTATTGCCTTTATGTTGTGTTTGATTCAGCTGGAACCACACATGCTAAGATTGGCATACAAGCCTCTTTATTTCAGAAAAAAGGTTGCCCTAGCAGATTTCTCATAGCCTGCGAAAACCGCCACCATGACAGTGGTTTGCTTATGTGGTATTTCATCTTACCCCATTGATAGGGTCTTGCTCTTTTTCCAGGAAATTACATGTATGTGCCCTCTATTGTAATTTAGATGACTGTGGACTGTGCTGGAATAGCTGTGCTGAAGCCTTTTCACATCCTGCACACTTACTCTATGCACTCAGTGTTGTTCTCTGCTTGCTTATGTCTTGTTTTGTTTTTTTTCTCTTTTTAATTTTCTTTCTTTATCCATGTGTGTGCAGTGATACCTGATCACATGCTACAAAGAAGCATTGGCCCTCCTGAATAGAGCTGTACATGGCCTCTCCAACTTGTTTCAGTGTGCAGAGGGACAGAGTCTAGCCTTAAGCCTAGCCCTGGAATTGGCATTTATTTACATGAGTCTGGACTAAAGTAGTCGGCTCTTCATCAAAGTTCTATCTTGTGTTTTCTGGCATCTTATCATAACCGTGTGATGTCAAAATAGATGGCAGATTTAAACATTCCAGAAAATTCTATGAATATGCCTATTCTCCTCCACCAATCCCCAACCCCCTCAACTCAGTCTCTACTCTCTCAGTCTTTCATATGTTATGATTTATAGCAAGAAATGTAGAAATCTGGTGGGGGGGAGTAAGTATGCCCACATATAACAGGGAATCTTCTGCTGTTGGGTACATTTCTTGTCTGCAGGCATCAGTTGAATGCTCTCAGAATGCTGGCTCTCTGGACATTGACTAAGTTTCAGTGCCACTGAGATTGGTGGGTGAGTGTGTACATCAGTGATCAGCATCGTGTAACAACATCTCAGCATTTCCTCTATTGAAGCAACAGTGAGTTGTTTTTTGTATGTTTCTAACCCTGCAGCAAAAGGGTGGTTTGAGGGTTTAGACAAACAGTGCATACTTTTATATTGTATAGTTTTGACTCTTTTGAAGCACTTAACTCTATTATTAGAAGCATCTCTTGGTTTGTAAGAGATGTTTCCTCAGTGGAAGCTCTTCTCACTAGTCTGACCCACAAGCTTTGGAACCTTCCTAGACTCTGTCCAAGCACATCATGTCCTCTGTATGTCTCTGTAATCCTCAAACTTCTCATCCCATGTCCCATTTCTCTCTCCTTTCATCTGTCATCTTTTCTCTTTTTTCCTCCTTTTTCTTGTTTTGGGGCTCTTAGTCCAATCTCGTTGTTAAGAAGCTATTATATTTTGTTCTCATTTTTTAAGAAAAAAAAAAACTGGGGAAAAGAGGCTTGTGCCTTTGTAAAGACAGAATAATAAAGTTTGTACTTTGTTTTTTACAAGTTATTGTTGCTTTGGCTATTTCATTCTGAGGTGTGAAACTTTGGGATTTGACCCTTGTGAAATCTATGGTGAAGTTACCAATTTTACAAAATTGTAAAATCATTGAATGGTGAACCAAATTTGAATAAACTCTAGCATTTACATTTAATTGATATTTAAACAGAAAAGTCCACAAAAATTCCTTTAATCTTCTGGCTTTTGGAATTTTTATTTAAGATATGAAAAAAAAGAACACTCATCTGGTATTGAAGTTAACTGAGGTGCTTGAAAATGCAAAAGTGTATAGTAAAAAAAAAACATCTGTGCAAAAATAATTTTAATCTGGTTGATTTCAGTTAGAGACCTTTAGAGGCATAGACAAAGTACCATGCAAATAAAACAGTGTTAGAGGTTTAAAAACAACACAACATAACATTAAACATATAAATATCAACAACAATGGGAATAAAATCTACGATAAGTCTATCATCAGGCATCAGAAATCATACAACATAAGTCATATCAAATCCTTTCTGTATTTGTATACAAATATTAATATCAAAATCCTCATTAAGATCGAATGGTTGTAGAGTATCCAAAGTATGGATCCAAAACAGTTCTCTCTGGCATAGCCTTGTTGTGTCCATTAAATAACTTGCTGTATGCCCTGGAACCTGAGAGAAAAAATGGGATTTGAATTATGATTTTTAAGATTATTGAAATCCTCATATCTAATGGAACTTTTATGTTCACTAATTATTTGCTTAAGAGGCAAGTAATTTTACCAACATCATATTTGTCACATGGACATTTGAACAAATGCACAACATTTTTTGTATTACATGTGATAACTCCTTTTAATGCAAAGAGGGAGGGAGGCAATATGTTTGCTCTAACCAACCCATTATGTAAACTAGACAATGTGACCATATTAGTACAATTTCATCGGCACTGCACTGGCTACCGGTCAAATGCTGTTTTGATTATAAAATTCTTTTACTTGCATATAAAGGCCTACACAGGTTTGCTCCTGAGTACTTGCAAGATCTAATCCATCTTTATGAGCCATCACGATCACTCAGATCACAGAGTGCTGGCTTCCTATTAGTTCCTAGAATTCCGAAGGCTTCAGCAGGAGGAAGAGCCTTTTCTTGCAAAGCCCCCCAGCTCTGGAATAAATTTCCAGATAATGTTTGGGACTCAGAAACTGTCTCAATATTCAAGTCTAGGCTAAAAACTCGACTTGTACAAGTGTAACTTTTGGTAATTAATGTCTCAGCATAGTTACAGGCTGTAGATCCAGGGGTTCATGGACATAGAGATTTATGGTAAACTGGGATGTTGGTGCTGCCGTCTGACTTCTCGCGATCACTCAGGTTTGTGACGGTGGAGTGGTTGGACACCAATGTTTCAGGATGTTCCCATGTTTGTTACCTTCTGGTTCTCTCCTTAGTTACGCTGTTATAGTCAGATCTACCGGAGTTACTCACTACATTCTGGTAATGTTTATGTAAAATGTGTCTTTTGAAGACAGAGTCTGAAATGAGTTTTGCCAGTTTGCTGAAACTGAAACAAAATTTTGATTATGAGAAAAAAATATAAATGTAGTAAAAGCATTGTCAAAAATCAAGTGAAGAAGTCTCTAAGGTCAGGCTGACCAGAACCTTCTGAGTCTCATAGTGGTCTTGAGATGGTCTGTTTGTGGCAGAGGTTCCCCCTCAGATCTTCTCCTGTAGGTTCAAGACAAAGAGTAGCCACTTACAGTGGCTTTTTAAGCCTAAACCTAGGTGTGGTGTCATCTGATAAGTTGTTGAGGCCTCAGCAAATGACACATCAGAAAGTTCTAGTTCAGCCACTTAGTGGCCCTTTTGCATAAATATGTTGATTAAATACTGGTTTCCTCTGGTTCAGCTGCTCACCCCATGAGTTGGGGTCAAGACTTCAAGATTAGATGTACTGCATGCAAGTACACCAAAGGCTATGATGAGGCAAGTGCCCAAATGTCCGTGCAGACTATACGTTGTACCATCTGCATGGTTACACTAAAACATGGTGTTACCAGTTAACTGTTATGACTAAGTGTTTGAGGCCTTGAGGCATGCAGCTGAAGAGGTACAGAACACAGTTAAACAATAATGACTCAAACATAAGTAAAAGAGTATACATTTGATCAGACAGTATAATAAGGCAATAAGTAGCATGGACAGTATATTTATCTCTTACAGTTTACTTTCCCTGTTCTCTATAAATCTAAACAACAAACTAATCCCCTGTGCCATCTGAGAAGGACCCAGAGATCCCCTGCCACAACTTCACATTGGCTGCCCACCTTCAGGGTTCTGGACCTGGACTAGTTTACCACCCTGCCCTGGACTAGTTGCCCACCCGCCCGCATTTAATCTCATAGCCACCACTGAAGGTGTCTTTGATTTTATGATTGATGAGTCATCAGTGCACTGAGGTCCAAAGGCTTTGAGACACTTTATAAAGACTCATTTTAACAGTGTCCATATATAACACGTGTACACATGTATTATGTCTTGTTCTTTAGGGAATGGCAATGTACCCATTAATATGTTGTACAATACCTAAACCACATTTCTTAATAAACATATTGGTCATGGTTGTTGACTTCAGAAGAGCACCAGGAAATCATCACCTCCCACTGAACATTAACGGCTCTGCAGTGGAGATTGTGAGGAACACAAAGTTCCTCGGTGTTCTCATAGCAGAGAACCTCACCTGGTCCCTCAATACCCGCGCCATAACAAAGAAAGCCCAGCAGCGCCTCTACTTTCTGTGGAGCCTGAAGAGAGCACACCTTCCACCACCCATCCTCACCATGTTCTACAGAGGGACTATAGAGAGCATATTGAGCACCTGCATTACCGTCTGGTTTGGGAACTGCACCATCACGGATCGCAAGACCCTACAGCGGATAGTGAGGACAGCCGAAAAGATCATCGGAGTCCCTCTCCCCTCCATCAGTGACACCTACAACTCTCGCTGCATCCGCAAAGCCACCAGCACTGTGGATGACCCAACCCACCCCTCACACAGTCTCTTCACTCTGATGCCATCCAGCAGACGATACCGGAGCATCCGAGCCTCCACCACCAGACTCTGCAATAGCTTTGTTCACCAGGCAGTCAGACTCCTCAACTCACTGAGACAGAGCTCAAACTGAACCCCACACCATTCTTCACACCACATAGACCACACCAACACAAACACTGGACTGTAAACCACCCAGCACTCTACACACACACACACACACACACACACACACACACACACACACACACACACACACACGCACTCGGCACACAGAGACTGGATCATCCCCATCCTATCAGCAATATTTGCTGCACACCAAGAACTACACTTCTACCTCAGTAACTGCTGTTATCATGCACATCTAGATGTTACAGTATGTTACATATCTCTTGCACCTTATTCCCACCACTCATCTCACTTCTTTGTACCACTGGTATTGTACTGTCCTGTCCTGTCTGTTGAACTGTCTCTTGTTCACTGTATTTATTGTATTTATTGTACTGTTTGCACTTTATGTCGTCCAATTGCATTGCTGCTCCATGTTGCACCTTGGTTCCGGAGGAACGCAATTTCATTGCACTGTGTACCTGTACTCGGCTGTAATGACAATAAAAAAGCCTTGACCTTGACCTTGACCTTGACTGGGGTTCAGCTCCCAAATATTCTGAATTTATCCACCAGCCACAATCTGAGGAAGACCAGCAGGATTATCAAGGACTCACCCACCCAAGCCACTGCCTGTTGCCAGTCCACAGCTAATCACATTTCATCTCAACTGCCTCATCACATCATAACACCACATACAATCTTTCTGCAACTGCACTTTCCTCACTACTAACTAGCTGCTCAGTTACACTACACCCATTAAAGACCCTCCTACTGCACCCACCAAAGACTGTCTCCCACTGCAACCACTAAAGACCCCACTGCCTTCTCACACTACAGGTACATCTAATTCTTTATCCAGTGCATGTACATATAATGCAAACATTCTTTCATAGTTTCTATAAACACAAATTCTACAGTGCAATAGTGTATTTATAATGTGTGTAGTGTAAATTAATGTGTCAATACTCTATTTATACTACATATATGTATATTATTATCTTTATTGTCATTTTTATTTTCCTTCTCCTGTGTTTTATGCATCTGTTTTCCTACTGAGATGGACTTGCACCTGAAAGTTGAAAGTTGTTTTTTTCTGTATAAATAGTAAACAAATGATTTTGTTTGGGGTGCAACCTATTTAATTGTTGATTTTGATTGACTTGCACCTAAGTTTTAAACTCACATTACACCCTACACACCTGTGTAATGTGATGTGACATTAAAAAACATGACTTGACTTGAACAACACTTGAGTGTGTAATCCACTCAACATCCATCAATAATATGAGCTCCTCTGCCACCTGTTAAGAGGCTGAACTCAGGCTCCCTTGCCACCCCTTCACACTGGCTTGCCACCTACTGGACTTGGATTAGTTTCTCACCCTGTAATACAAAAGTATTGGGACACTGGCTCATTGTTTGATGCTTGCAACTTGTGTCTACAAGTCAGCTTGAATTAGTATGACTGTACTACAAAGCACAGCTCAAACCACTATATCAAGTTCGCTGATGACAAACCTGTTGTTGGCCTCATCAACAAGAATGAAGTCAGCATACAGAGAGGAGGTACAGTGGCTAACGGACTGGTGCAGAACCAACAACCTACCTCTAAACGTTGACAAAACCAAAGAGATGGTTGTTGACTTCAGGAGAGCACCAGGTAAACACCTCCTGCTGAACATTAACGGCTCTGCAGTGGAAATTATGAGAAACACAAAGTTCCTCTGTGTTCATATAGCAGAGAACCTCACCTGGCCTCTCAACATAAAAAAGCTCCATAACTAAGAAAGCCCAGCAGCGCCTCTACTTCCTGTGGAGACTGAGGAGAGCACATCTTCCACCACCCATCCTCACCATGTTCTGCAGAGGGAATATAGAGAGCATCTTGAGCACCTGCATCATCACGGATCTCAAGACCATACAGCGGATAGTGAGGACAGCTGAGAAGATCATTGGATTTCCTCTCCCCATCAGTGACATCTACACCTCTCGCTGCATCCGCAAAGACACCAGCATTGTGGAAGACCCAACCCACCCCTCACACAATCTCTTCACTCTGATGCCGTCTGGCAGAAGATACCGGAGCATTCGAGCCTCCACCACCAGACTTTGCAACAGCTTTGTCCACCAGGCAGTCAGACTCCTCAACACACAGACAGAGCTGAACCACACACCACTCCTTACACCCACACAAAGACCATACCAAACACTAAGACTGGACTGTACCCACCCAGCACTCTACAAACACACACACTCAGCACACAGAGACTGGATCATCCCCATCCTTATCAGCAATATTTGCTGCTCACTCAGAACTATAAACTCTCTACCTCAGTAACTGCTGTTATCATGCACATCTGTATGTTACACTATGTTACATATCTCTTGCACCTTATTCCCACCACAAACATTTCACTTCATTGAACCACTTGGTACTGCACTGTCCTGTCCTGTCTGTTAAACTGTCTCTTGTTTGCTGTATTTATTGTATTTATTGTAGTGTTTGCACTTTATGTTGTCATACTGTATTGCTGCTCCATGTTGCACCTTGGTTCCGGAGGAATGTAATTTCATTGCACTTTGTACCTGTACTTAGACGTAATGACAATAAAAAGCCTTGACTTGACTTGACTTACTATTCCAACTGATTCATTGTCATTCTAACTATAGTGCTGCACACTGTAAACATTTTTCATTATAATCTCATGAGAGATAGCCCATACTTTTGATGGTACATATAGTTTTGGTTCTCACATCCTTGGACACTGAGTCAATACAAAGACTGAGTCAAATGATCCCCATTTGAACGAACAAAACAAAACAAAACAAAACAAAACAAAACAAAACAAAACAAAACAAAACAAAACAAAACAAAACAAAAAATCATGAATACTAAAGCATTTGTAAAAGTAACAGTGTTACTACTTCTATACGTTATACTAATGTACTACTAATATACTAATGTAATTACATTATGCATTCATTATTACATTATTCTTCATTTTATTGATATAATAATGTAATTATTATAATGTAATAGCACATGATGTGAACACACAAATAATATGCACAGAAGTCTTATTGTGTTATGTGACAGTTTTATTACATTATCAGAAGTCTATTACATTATGAGCAGTTAAAACATTATTAAGTTAATTTAATTACGTTTTTACAGCCGAGGTGTACAAAATGAGATTCAAAAGTTCTGAAATCTGTATCCATTTTCCTTTGTAACCCAATAAGACTATGCTACTCTGCTTCTACTGCTTAAATTTTACCCAGAAATATTTTTTAGAAATAATTTTTACTCACTACATTTCTAAAACAGGCGTGTTACTTCAATTGAACTATTTTAGGCCTGTTCCTCATTTAGACATAAAAATACCATGAGAAAAAAGAAAATGCAGAGGTTTAATCTAAATAGAGTATACATACTCATTTATTCCATACACACACACACACATATATATATATATATATATATATATATATATATATATATATATATATATATATATATATATATATATATATATGGAATAAATGAGTATTTATTGATATAGATGTGGAAATCTGACAATGCATAGTAAAAGCTACATTTTCAAGCAGAGCTTTAGTTCTGTAATATAATTCCAAAATCAATCTAATCTAATCACAAGTGGCTTATTTAAAACAACAGCAGGAAAATATTTTATCTTTTCAGCTTTAACGTTTTATATGCACCAACTGTCCTTTAGGATATCAAAAGACTGTAAAAGACTGTAAAAGACTGTAAAAGACATTGTATTCAGTACATTTCTGCATTCTCATCTAGCTGCATGAGTAGGTTCTAATTTCAGTGTGGAATGCATGTATTTGGTGTCTGCCAAATATAGTGTCTAGTCTGATGGCCAAAAAAATTCATTTTGGTGTCATCAGAACAAAGAACCAAGTAATCTGCATGGCTTTTGCTAGATTGTAGTTGAAATTTAATTTCTACAGCAGTAGAAAGTTTGCCACTCTCCCATAAAGCTTTGGTGAGCACCCCAAGCAACCGTTTTATTAACTCCTTCAGAGTAGTCAAAGGTGTCTTGGTGGCCTTCCTCACTAGACTCCTTCTTGCATGGTCACTCAGTCTGTGCCACATTCCTTCCATTTCTTAATGATGAATTTAAAAGAAGTTCAGGGTTGTTAAGTAGCTTGGATTTATTTTATCCATTATTTAACTTACATTGTATAATAACTGGTTTTAAAAAGAAAACATCCAAGGGGTGAATACTTTTGATATGCACTCTGATAGGCAGCCTGACATTAGGGGGACTTTGTTTAAAGAAACTGTTGTCATTACAAAATGGTGAACCCAAAATATATGCAAATACCCTTACGTTGAAATCTGGAATGTGTATTTTGGTTTGATTTGCAACTGGTAACCAAGTACACTTTAAATATAATAATTAATTAAATTAGTCAAATATGGCCATATGCAGAGATCAATATCAATTACATTACTTTAAGTACAGTTTTATAGAATACTTTTCAAATGCTCATACATTTACTTATGGATCTACTTACATTTTACTAAATTATTAATATCTTTAAACACATTTTATCAAAATATGTTGCTGACAGCATCTTTATTGCTTTGCATTTAGTCACACCTCTGATTTAGGCTTGGTGTTTTATTTTAGACAAAAAGGATCCTAAATAGAGAAGAATATGCCAAACACAGAAACAGCTAAAAGAAACATTCAGCTGCTCAGAGTCTTCAGTGTGTCCTGCTATGATGCCTTTGAACACCAACCCCCTGTGCACAACTTAACACATGCTCACCACTCAACAGTCCCCTCTGGATGCCCAGCCTCTTTGCCACATGCCCCTTGACCTTCTATGGATGGTATATATAGTTACTGAGAGCGTTCAGAGTTCTCCTGGCAGCCAACATGAAGGGCTTAGTCTCAATCTGTTGCTTTGTCTCCTTGCTTTCCATGGCCACACCAGGTAAAGGCTTTTTAGCACTTTTATTTATTATTTGTTGGCTGTTATTTTCAGTGTTGGATATCTTGATCCTATACAATTTAACATGTAGTTAATTTAGGACTGGACTATTAGGACTAAAGGGTCTGAAATTGAGTTGTTTATTTAGAGAGACTATCTAAAAAATCAGTCTTCTTTGGGCATTTTGGAATGCATCTGAAGTACCACAACTGTGCACCTCCCATAAACCTGATTATTGTTGTCTAAAAGAAAAAGTACTTTTTTTCCTCTTCACTGTTAAGGCCTATCTGTGTTTATGGGATTTTAATTAATTACAGTGTTATCTTAATATAAGATTTTAATTATATTTATTTATCATTCATTCATTCATTCATTCATTCATTCATTTTTACATATATGGTAAGGGTTTCAAAGCCATGATCAGTACTCATGAATAATATGCCCATGTGGGGACATGAAAAGACATGAAATCTATGTACACTCTCACAGTAGAAACCTGACAGGGTAATCAATTTACCCTTTATCTTTTAAATATAGTCTCCATATTTATATTCAAGTTGAAAAGTGAAATAAGAAGACTTGTTTTACAGTATTTAGAAGTGGACAGTTATTTGCTTGTTTGTTTATTTATAAAGTGTCCAAATGTCTATTTAAAATTAGATGGCTGCTAGTCTGTGACTTGGGGAGAGTGTATTTTGATATGGGCACAGCTTAATTGCTGCCATTGTGTCAGCTGTCCTGAAGCATGGCGCCAGCTGACAGAAAGACCTAGAGCTACCAAACTAGAGAATACTAAAAAAGTGTGAACAGAACGGTCTGAACAGAAGAAGACTTGCCTGATCCTTTTCCTGATTCTTCAAATTCTTCAATATATATATATATATATATATATGTGTGTGTGTGTGTGTGTATAACATTTTTCAAAGGCTTTAACTTGATAAAGTACTTAAATTGCTTTGCAATAATTCTAAATTTTATTATCTTTTTTGTGGGTGATATTTCACTATTCTGTGGCAAAATCAGGCCAAATCAGTTTGCACAGCTAAACTGTGCTTTTTGGGTTGTTCTGGCAGTAGCCACTACCCTTGTTCTGCCCTTGGGTTCTTCCATGCACAGGCCTACATATCCCAGACTTCCATCAAGTGTCTAAGATTGGAAAGCCTCCTGTAACTTGACACTGTTCACTATAGATCTCCATCCATTACACCCTCTTTCCCCTCACCCAGCTCACCCCTATTCTCTTTCCCCTAC
The DNA here is from genome assembly GCA_034509495.1 of Acestrorhynchus altus. Taxonomy (NCBI): domain Eukaryota; kingdom Metazoa; phylum Chordata; class Actinopteri; order Characiformes; family Acestrorhynchidae; genus Acestrorhynchus; species Acestrorhynchus altus. Next base: position 8,325,959 of record CM067520.1, read on the forward strand.
CCTTCTCTCTTCTTACCTTTCTCCCACCCCCACCATTTGACACACTACACAGCTGTCACCCTGCACTGTCACAATCACAATTTATCCCCAGCAGCTGTCCATATAGGGACATGTATTATTTCAGCAGGAGGGACAGTCATCTACCCTTTTGGCCAGCCTTGTCCATTAACATTAGATTTTTGTACTGACAATGCTTTTGGAGTTGGAATTAATTACTGAAAATGGAGTTAAACAAATTTTATACCAACTGATACACTATTAAAAAGCATATGCATGTTGTTGAGTTACTAGTGCATCTCAAGAAAATAAAATCACATTAGTGATCATAATTTCATTCAGAAAGGTAAACTGTCATATTTTATATTCATTACACACAAAGTGACATTTCAAGCCTTTTTTTCTTTGTTTTTCTGTTGATCAATGTGGTTTCTAGCTCATGAAAACCAGAACTAAATCCAGAATCTTAAAATATTATAAAGTGGTAATTCAAATTGGTATAATTACTAATCACAGTATCAGTATCATTTTAAATGTAATTATTAAAAAATACATGAGATTAATTTTTTAATTAAATTATCAAAGACCTTTTTCCACAGTATTCTTTGAGTACACTAGAATAAGTCTACCCCAAAAACAATCAGAGATGTTCCATATTGGGCAGTGCTTTGAATTATAAGGCGACAGAAAAAGTTCACAACATTCTCAACTTAATTTGATACAGATTGCTGTGATAGCACCACTTGTTATTGTTTGTAATATTGTTACTGTGAGTTAGTAGATGGTTATCTGATTTCTAAAAGACATAAAGTTAAAGGAGAAGCATTGAAAGATGAAACCAAAAGATGAAAATGAAAGAAAACCATAGCTGGTTAGGTCTACGGCTTGTTCACAAGAGGAAATTGAGGAAATTACTAGGAATTAATTAATAAAGGTCAGGTGCAATCAGTAGCCACTGGCCCCTCTTAGCAGTAGCCCAACACTACTAAAATTAAAATAATTGATATCCACAAAGCAAGAGAAGCATACAGTATAAGGAGATAGAAAAACATAAACCATGACGTTATGACCACCTTCTGTTTCTACATTCCCTGTTTCTACATTATATCTGCATTTAACAGTGCAGATATAAACAGAATGCAAACTTTGCATTAATAATGCAACAAGGTATGTATTATGTATATATAGTGTAAGTTAATGTGTAAATATTCTATTTATATTAAATATATGTATATTCTTTATCTTTACTCTTTTATTATTTTCTTCTGTGTTTTTAATACATATACTATGTTTTTCTTCCACTCTTCCACCCTTACGTAATATAATATGACAACACACTTGATTTGATTTGATTAAAGTATGCCAAGAAACAGACTACAGTCTGTAATTATAGTAGCAGGAAGTGCTCCTGTATGATAAGAGTAGCTTATAAAATGGATAATGATTGTAGAAACAAGGTGTTCATAATGTTATGGTTGATCAGTACAGGTGTTTTTAAGAGCCATTTTTACAGGTCATAATGTAATTCAAAAATTCCAGACAGCAGCAAAGTATGTTGAGATTTGAAAGACAAAGAAATTATAAAGAAAACTGATCATATCACAGCAAAAAATGCAAATGTCACCTCCACATTAGGCCTTTTTGTCTGTATTGAGCATAGGTATGTTTGAGTGGACTGGTTATAACCACTTATGTACCATTTTATATATACACCATTTCCCTGCTAGAGAGAATAATTCAATAAATTCTGGAATCAAACATCACATTTCCTTTTTTTGCTTAGAAGATGGAACAATATTATTTTTAACAATATTATCTTTGACATTTTACATGTTTAGTAATTCACAGAAGTAGAAACCCAATGTCCCATTACTTGGACTTGCACCCTCCCACTCTTTGTTTTCTCATGCCTGCTTAGGGTGTCCTGTTTCTGTAAATTCCCCTAAAGTGGTGCTCAGGAGCATCCACTATTAGCATTTGATGCACCTTACAACACAAGTCCACAATTTAATGAAGGTGTTTACCCATGCTCCACTTCGATTCTGTGACCTTCCTCACACAAACCAAATGAAATTTTTGAGACAAAGACATGTAAATAGAGTCTATTATTGTTTATTTTAACAAGATTGAAATGGTTTTACAGATCATGTATCTGCAATATGTCCTCTGTATTCATGATGTTTTAGACACAAGATAACTTTTAATCTGATAAAATATAGAGCAGAAACTTAAGGCTCATAATAATGCCTCCACCTATCGATACAAGTGAGTATCATCTAATTATGATAAATAATCTATCAACAACTTTCTGCACTTTTCATGCATCTAGCAACACAATAATTATTTATTAGGGAGATAAACTCATGGAGCTGGAGCATGAATCAATATAATAACAATAATATGCATGTGCAAGCATGTCTTCCAGTCTACCTTGAAAAAATGCTTACATTTGACCAATGTGCAAAATCAAGACATGCATAACTGAGACTGAAAGTACATTGAGCATGTTTGCTGAATCCAAACACACAGGCCTGTATCTCCAAACATGTATCTCTATTTTGTCTGTTTTTAATTATTTTTATTAATTTTATTTTACTTTAACTTACATTCAAAGTTAAGAATATTTTCTTTTAGACAGTAATGATATGCTGAAGAGAAACCTGGCCCTAAAATTAGCAAGAGCTAAAGATGGCTGCATTAGTGGCTTTGCAAAGTATCACCAGAAAAGATACTGCACATGGTGATGTCTATGAATGAAATGTCATGTATCCAAATACCTTGAAATAAAGAATGGAATGTGAAATTTAATTACTTCTGATCAGTTTCCTTTTACATACTTTGGAGCATGAACTTTGGAGCATAGTGGCATATGAGGATATCAAACAATGTGTTCCAAATATTAAGGAGTATACATGTATAATTTACATCATTTATTTTAGTATTACTGCAGTGCATGTACTTATAAAATAGTTTGTTGTTTAGAAGTTACAACACAGGAGGGATTATTCATGTATGACTATGTATGACTAGTACAATCTTTTCTCTCCCTATGAAGACATAAATACTATATTGGACCAATTTGATCGTGAATACCTTTCTGAGGTGAATGAAGCCAAAACACCAAAATGGCAAGTTATTTGCTATCAAAGCGGTGAATGTGCTTATCTAATTACATAATACCTTTTCTGTGGTGATCCTGTGGGGTCCTGACCATTAAAGAACAGAGTGAAAGAAGGCTAAGAAGGTATGCAGAGAAACAGCAGTCTAAATATAGAACTACAAAGTGCTCCTGTGTGATAAATGAAACTGGAAACAAGGAAGTGGTTATAATGTTGTGGTTGATTGTAAACCCATGAAATAAATCAGTTTCAGACAGTCATCACACTCTAATCTGATCTCATGCTGCTGCATATATGTACAGTACACTACCAGTCAAAAAAGACCCATAATGAGTCTTCTAAAACTTTTGACCAGTAGTTTATATAGTACTTGTGTTTAAGTAACATTAAAACATCATCCTTAAAATATGATCTTGTCTGTTCCTGTCATGCCTGCACGATGACAGAGTTGCAGTATAATGTTCATCATACAAGTTGGTTTTGTGGATGAATATTAATTGAATTAATTAATTAAATAATATTCATATGAATTAGGCACTCATTGCACAGCGAGCACAGTGCTCATGAACACTCTTGTTGGGTATATTTAGGTGTACAGCCTTGTACACCTAAGAGGACAGCTCCAGTCTTTTTTCTTCACATCTGCTCTGGATTATCCCTCTAATACTGGCACATTTCCACTGGCAAAATATGAGTTACAATTGGGTGCAGTGAAGTACTGGACATTTATTTCATAGCTTGACCATTGAACAAAGACCCTAAGTGGCCAGCAAAAAAATAGAGAAAGTGTTTTCGATGTGGTGCACACAGCAGCAACAGCTTACGGATACAACTACCTCATTACAGCCATTACAATACAATGCATACCCCAAAACGTTAACCCTTACATCCCCAACACTACCCACACTAACCACACCAGCTAACTCCTTAGTAACAATATTGACATATTGTTTATGTGTGTGTTTCACTGCATGGATAGGTTAAATGCAGAGGAAAAAATTGTTACTGTTTCATACTTAATCTGAATTGAATACTATGCATATATATATATATATATATATATGCATGTATATATATACGCGTGTGTGTGTGTGTGTGTGTGTGTGTGTGTGTGTGTGTGTGTGTGTGTGTGTGTGTGAGTGAATAAAAAACAAAACATTTGAATGTGTATATGTATTCACCCCCTTTGCTATGAAATCAATTCTCTTCAGAAGTCACATGTTTAGTGAAATTAAGTACTGCTGTGTGTAATGTGTCACATAAATAGTCAAGATATACACACCTTTTCTAAAAGGCTCCAGAGGCTGCAACACCATTAAGCAAGAGGCACCACTAACCAAACAACACCATGAAGAGCACAGAGATCTCCAAGGACAAAGCTGTTGAGTTGCAGTCAGGGGTGGGTTATAAAAATAAATATCCAAATCTCTGATGATTCCCCAGAGCACCATCAAATCCATTATCATCAAATGGAAAAAACATAGTAGCACAACAAACATGTCAAGAGAGCCCTGCCCACCTAAACTCTGAGACTGGGCAAGGAGGACATTAATCAGAGAAGCAGCACAGGGACCAAAGGTAACCCTGAAGAAGCTGCAAAGTTCCCAAGCAGAGAACATATGACCACAATAAGTTGTGCACTTCATAGAGTTATGCTTTATGAAAGAGTGAGCAGGAAAAAAAACCCTTTACTTACAGACAAAAATAGGAAGGTTCATTTTGAGGTTGATAAAAAGGCATGTGGGAGACTCCCCAAATGCATGGTGCTCTGGTCAGATAAAACCTTTGAACTTTTCAGCCACCAAGCAAACATATATGTCTAGCACAAATCCAATACCATTGCCACAAACATGGTGGTGATAATATCATGCTGTGGGGATGTTTATAAGCAGCAAGGACTGGGAAACCGGTCCGAGTTGGGTTGAAGGTGGATGGTGCTAAACACAGTGATATTCTTGAGCAAAATCTGTTTTGGTCTGTCAGTGATTTGAGCCCAGACTTAATCCAATTCAAAATCTGTGGTCAGACTTGAAGAATGCTGTTCACCACCATAAACCATATAATGGGGCAGTTTTGCCTTGAAGAATGGGCAAAAATCTAATTTGCAAGATGTGGCAAGCTCATAGTGAAATACAAAGCGACTTTCATGTATAATTGCGGCAAAAGGGAGCTCTTCAAAGTACTGACTTTCTGATTTTTGTCCTAATTGTTGTTTGCTTCACCATAAAAAAAGCTTTCAAGTAAGCTGTTGCCATTGTTGGACTTTCTTTTGTGTATCTGTGGTAATGCCTAGTGTTGAGGCAATGTGATACAGATAAGCTGGTTGACTTCTTAGAAGGCAACACTTGGCTGGTTGTAATTTCACACTGGTTTGGCAAAGCTGGTCAAACATATGAGAATGGCACTGGAGCATTTTGGGAACATCTCTTACCAACACTGTGATATCATTTAGCTACACTAGACACATCTCCTACTGCAACCCTACCAGAGCATGATCCATAAGAAGTTGCAGAGACAGAAAGACAAGGCATTCCATGTAAACAGATCTGTTCTGCTGCAGATCCCCAAGTAGTTAATGTTACTTGTTAATAGCCAGAAGCTAAGTCCAGAGTACAGAATTATTTTTTGGCTTTTTTTGATAAGGTTCCTAGTGTATTCTGGATGCAAGGGAGAGGATATTCATCCTTTACAGTATGCTCATTCAAGACCTGATGGTCCATGCACAGATGGTAGTTTTGGTCCTTTTACATACCACTACTATGGGTGATGCCCAGCTGCTGTTGCCTGGTGAAGCCAGTCCACTATCAGTGCTCTGCTGGATCTGCTGGTTAGTTTCAAACCATTTCATGAATGTCATTTGCTGCTGTTTCACTGGTGGTTCAGGTAGTATTTGTATAGCATACAACTAAGGTCACTGAGGAGTGCAGCATCTCTATACCAGGTTGGCCATTGGGGAGGGATGCCTGAAAAGCTATAATGGACTTGGACACCACTTGCCAAGCTGCTGCTGGACAACATAAGCAGCCTGAAGGTTGGTGTGCATTAGTAACATTGGTTGCTGCACATTTTGTTTCATCCTGTGAGTGAGCTCATGCTCATGCCAGTGTGTGTGGATGCTTCTTCAGTTGCCCACATCATCCTTGGCATTGGTAAACACTTCCACTCTGACATCTCCTGCTCTGCATCAGACTGGTCTACATACAAAATGGTATTGGCTAGGTGATGAGCAGTTTTCTCCATGAGCAGTTTTTGCCATTCAGTCCAAAAAGTTAAATCTTTTTGTTTCTCATGGTTTGAAAGTCCATTTGGCAAACTCCAGATTTGCGATCATGTTTTACTGAGGAGTGACTTCAATCTGGCCCCTCTACCATACATACCAGGATTGGTGGAGTCTTGCAGAAATGGTTGTCCTTCTGGAAGTGTCTCCTCTCTCCACAGAGCAATATTGGTGTTCTGACCATTGGGCTCTTGGCCATTTCCCTGGCTAAGGCCCTCTGACCATTTCTTTCATTTACAGAAGATGCAGGCCATTGTGGTAATTTTTCTTTACCCTTCCCCAGATCTGTGTCTCAATACATTGCTGTCTCTACAGACAATTCCTTAGACATCATGGCTTGGTTTGTGCTCTGACATGCACTCTAATAGGGGTCCACTAGGGGACCATATATAAACAGGTGTGTGCTTTTCCAAATCGTGTCCAGTCAACTGAATTTACCACAGGTGTTCAATCAAGCTGTAGAAACATCTGAAGTATGATCAGTGGAAAAAAGATGCACCTGGGCTGAATTTTTAGTGTCATGGTAAAGGCTGTGTAAACTTGTTTTTAGAATATATGTGCCCACAAACAAACTCTTCTCACTTTGTCATTATAGGGTTAGACATATAATAATAATATTATTTAAGAAAAATAATAGAGATTTTGAGAATGACCATATTCATTTCATTATTATTTCTACCAATGTACTATGTAACTGGAACTGGGACCCAGTCAAGACCATGATGAGCTTATATGAATGTTTAAGCCTTGATTTCATATATAATAAAATATAACCAGACAAGTAAATGTATATACGATGTGTATGTGTATATATGAAATCATTCATTCAACAGTTATCAAAGGCATTAGTGTGTTAGTAATAAGCATCCTTCCTACAGTAAAGCATGGTGGTGGCAGCATCATGCTGTGGGAATAGTTTTCTGCAGCAGGAACTGGGAGACTAGTCCAGGTCGAGGGGAAGATGACTGCAGCAATGTATAGAGACAGGACAATGACCCTAATCACACAGTCAAAATAACAAAGGAGTGGGTTTAGGGCAACTATGAATGTCCTTGAGTGTCCTAGCCAAAGCCCAGACTTGAACTGTATTGAACATCTCTGGATGTATCTAAAATGACTGCACTGATGCTCCCCATCCAATTTGATGGAGGTTCTGTAAAGAGGAAGAAAAGTAGTTCACAGTCATCATCAACAGAAACAACTTTGTGAGCCCACACCAATGAGTGTGTGAAGCAGTAGATGTACAAACCGGATTCCAAAAAAGTTGGGACACTAAACAAATTGTGAATAAAAACTGAATACAATGATGTGGAGATGGCAAATGTCAATATTTTATTCGTAATAGAACATAGATGACAGATCAAAAGTTTAATCTGAGTAAATGTAATATTTTAAAGGAAAAATGTGTTGATTCAAAATTTCACAGTGTCAACAAATCTCAAAAAAGTTGGGACAAGTAGCAATAAGTGGCTGGAAAAAGGAAATTGAGCACATAATGAACAGCTGGAAGACCAATTAACACTAATTAGGTCAATTGACAACATGATTGGGTATTAAAAGAGCTTCTCTGAAGCCAAGATGGTAAGAGGATCACCAATTCCACCATTGTTGCACAGAAAGATAGTGCAGCAATACCAGAATGGTGTTACCCAGCGTAAAATAGCAAAGACTTTTAAGTTATCATCATCAATCATGCATAAAGTCATCAAAAGATTCAGAGAATTTGGATCAATTGCTGTGCATAAGGGTCAAGGCCGTAAAACCCTACTGGATGCTCCTGATCTCCGGACCCTTTAACTTCACTGCACCTCAAACAGGAATGCCACTGTCAAGGAAATAACAGAATGGGCTCAGGAATACTTCCAGAAAGCATTGTCAGTGAACACAATCCACCGTGCCATCCGCCGTTGCCAGCTGAAACTCTACAATGCAAAGAGGAAGCCATTTCTTAGCAAGTTCCACAAGCTCAGACGTTTGCACTGGGCCAGGGGTCATTTAAAATGGAGTGTGGCAAAATGGAAGACTGTTCTGTGGTCAGATGAGTCACGATTTGAAGTTCTTTATGGAACACTGGAACGCCATGTCATCCGGACCAGAGAGGACAAGGATTACCCAAGTTGTTATCAACGCTCCATTCAGAAGCCTGTCTCACTGATGGTATGGGGTTGCATGAGTGGCCAAAGAAGGCCCAAGAGGATTGAACAGTTAGAGGCCTATATTAAACATGAATGGGAGAGCATTCCTATTTCTAAACTTGAGAAACTGGTCTCCTCTTTCCCCAGACATCTGTTGAGTGTTGTAAGAAGAAGAGGAGGATGTCACACAATGGTAAAAATGGCCTTGTCCCAACTTTTTTGGGATTTGTTGATACCATGAAATTTTGAAACAACATATTTTTCCATTAAAATGATACATTCTCTCAGTTTAAACTTTTGATCTGTGATTTGTGTTCTATTCTGAAAAAAATATTAGATGTTGGCACCTCTACATCATTGCATTCAGTTTTTATTCACAATTTGTTTAGTGTCTCAACTTTTTTGGAAACCGGGTTGTACTAAACATACCTGTGATGAGCTTGTGGGCTAACAGAACCCTTCAGATAGAGCTCTGATTAATCTGAATGTAACAGTGGGGCTTGTGACATTTGTGCCTGACTCAAAAACCTTAAATTATTATTCTGACTGTTTAAAGGTTTGAAGATTAATTTTATACTTTATCAATTTTGTACTTTATCAATATCATACCATATTTTGCCTCTTTATTGGGGGCAGAAGTAAAAATATATCTGCAACTATTATGTTTAGGAATTCTGTTGTCTCAGATGGCTTGAAAAATATTGGTTCATATTGGTGCTGTAAATGGGCAAATAAATCTTCAGAGGACAGTTGGGCGAAGCCCTGGCTGTTTAAAATGTCTGGCTTTGCCCATGACTGCAAGTGAATTTAGACGTAACATACTAAGTATAATGGGCAATCACTGTCTACACCAGGGATCACCAACCCTGTTCCTGTAGTGCTAACTTCCTGCAGATTTAAGATTCAACCCTAATCCACCCAACTAATTATTGCCTTCAAACATTTGATTGGCTGAATGGGGTGTGTTAGATTTGGGCGGGAATTGAAACCTGTAGGAAGGTAGCTCTGGTCTATAGTACACAAACCATCAGGAGGCATTTGCACAACAGTGGGCTATGAGCCAGAGTTACGGGTGTTCACTTGACCTCATGCTACATTCTCAAAAACCCACTATTAGTAATGTAGTCAACTCCAATGATGAATGCCAGAGCCCTAGGACCAATCTCATGCTTGGCACTCAAGCCTTTCAGCTCCCCATCCACTGGTTGCTTTGCACCCTTGTTCCCTTCACTGTTCTGTTGCTCCTCATTTGCTGTATTTGCTGTATGGTAAGGACTTCCACTTCTTAGTTATCATCCCTCCCTTACAGTCAGGGGAGAAACTTGCTGTGTCTGAACTGTAAGAAATGCTGCTTACTAATCAAGTTTATTGTCACATCACATTACAGGTGTAAGGTGTAAAATAGGTCCCTCACAGCAGTAAAATATATCAAAACACAGGATAGGAAAAATAATAATAAAAAAAAAAAAATATATATATATATATATACATAAGTGTAATATAAATAGACCATATACACTTACACTATACATACATTAGTGCTCTGAAACATATATTATTGCACTGTAGAAGGACTGTGAATATAGAAACGATAAATGCATCTTTGCATTCTATTTACATATTCACCGGGTATAGAATTCAATGAAGCTGTAGTGTGAGAAGGTAAGTGGGAAACAGTCTTTGAGGGGTACAGTGGAAAAAGTCTTTGGCTGCTATGATTGGCTGTGGAGTGGAACACTGCTATTGCCGGTTTAGCAACCTTGTGGCCTGATTCTGGTCCTCATGCTTCTATACCTCCTACTGGGCAGCTTTGAGAATAGGCAGTGGCTTGGATGTGTGGAGTCCTTGATAATCCTCCTGTTGTTCTGACCATGTAAGCTCCTCAGAGATGTAAACACCAATGGTTGACGCTGCTGACCCTCTCCACAGTGGTCCATTGAAAGAGAATCTTCTGCTTCCTGAAGATTTTTTTCTGGCACCAGTGTCAATGTCAGGAGGCTGACCTCCTCTGTAGGCTGCCTCGTCATCATCGGAGGTCAGACCTATGATTGTCATGTTGTCAGCAAATTTAATGATGAGATTTGAGCTGTGTCTGGCTGTGCAGTACATATAGGAGTGGGCTGAGCACACAGCCTTGAGGGTCTCCATTGTTGAGGATCACTGAGGAGGATGTGTTTCTACCCATCCACACCACCTGCTGACAGCCTGTTAGGAAGTTTAGGATCCAGCTTAAAAGCAGTGGTATGTGCATCCAGAACTGTGCTAATTTTACAGGTAACCCTGATTCGGGTGAACGCTAAGTGTCTTTGTGGGCGGAACATCCTCTATGTTCTTTCTGATTAATCCAGTGCATTCAGCATACTCATCAATGCTGTTAGACAAATCACAGAACAGCTCCTAGCCCAACCGATCAAAATAGTCCTGGGGTACAGTCCGATTGGTCTGACGAGTGGTAAACCTCCATGATGGTGTGGATGGCAGGAGCAGGAGCGAGAATTGATCTGATTCTGAGGTAGGAAGGCACCAAATCATGTCTGAATTAAAGTTAAGTAATCTAGCCTTCTGTACGTATTGGGTGAAATACCTTGTGAGACACCTTAGGCAGTAAGCCACTACATGTAGACTCTGGGCATGCATACTCACGGTGCAATTGCACAGTCAGAGCCAGGTTGAGCCTGAGTGCTGTGGAATTACTATTCATAAGTACTGAATGATGGGTTAGCAGTGCCCTTATCCTGCAATCATGTAAAAGTTCATACAGCATTCCAGTTATCATACACCAATGGTATTAATAGTATTCTAGGCAAACTACCATAAGGTACCCAACTTGTCAGACTCATGATGCCTGAAAAAGACAGGTAGAAATTAGTATTCCTTTTAAACAAAGACTGCAAATCAGTCAAAAGTGTGAACTCAATTAACATGGGAATATTTTGCTAATGATAACTTATTATTAATTTATTTATTCCTTTGACTTGTTCTGGTTCATTAAATGTCTCTGTTTTTCCCTTGAAAGAATAAACATCCCAAATTTAAAGTCAATTATAATTTAAACACTAGTAGTAAACAGTTAAAGGGCACTTATAACAAAGTACAATACATATGTATGAATTTAATTGAAAATAATTGCAGTAATTTGACAATATAAATCATACTGTAAAAGACATATGGTACTGTCTTCTAATTGTATTGTCCTGTTAAATTATACAAGTAGACCTGATTTTCAATGAACCACTGATCAGAAACTAGAGTACAAGTCCTGCAGAATGTACAAGTGTGATTGCAGCTCTGCAGTGTTGCTGTGATGTGTTGGTAGGTGGTTGCTATGGTTTTACTATGGTATAGGAGTAGGTTGCAAATATCTTGCTTGGTGGCTGATAACATGTTACTCTGGTATAGGTGTTGGTTGCTAAGGGTGTTGCTAGGTGGTTGTTATGGTATAGGAATTGGTTGCTATGATGTTGCATGTTGTTATGGTATAGGTGCTGGTTGCTAAGGTGGTGCTACAGTATAGGAGTTGGCTTCTAAGGTGTTGCTAAGCAGTTGCTAAGGTGTTACTCAATCAATCAATCAATCAATCAAATTTTATTTATATAGCGCTTTTTACAACAGAACGTTGTCACAAAGCAGCTTTACAAGGATCCGGGTCCAAGCCTCAAATGAGCAGCCAGTAGGCAAACAGTGGCAAGGAAAAACTCCCTCAGTTTAGGAGGAAGAAACCTTGAGAGGAACCAAGGCTCAAGAGAGGAACCCATCCTCCTCTGGTCGTTACTATGGTATAGAAGTAGGTCGCTATGGTGTTGCTAGGTAGTTAAGTTTGGCCAGTATGTGGGGTGCCTAAAATGCCACTCATGTTGGTTGCTCAGGTGTCAGTAAGTTGTTGGAAAGGTGTTGCTATGGTGTAAGTGTTGGATACTAAGGTGTTTCTATTTTAAGGTTGTTGCTAGTGGTTGCTGCAGTGTTGGTATGGTGTAGGAGTCAGTTCCAAAGGTGATTTTTTTGGTGATTGCTGCAGTGTTGCTATGGTATAGTTGTTGGTTGTGAAGGTGTTTCTACGGTACAGGAGTCGGTTGCTAAGGTGTTGCTAGGTGTTGGTTGCTAAGATGTTGCTTTGGTATTGGACATGGTTGTTAAGGTTGTTGGACTTTGTTGTTATGTGCTTGCTAAATATTTGTCCAAGAGCTGTGTTCACAAATCTTTGGCCAACATATGGGGCGCATATTTTCCTCAAAGCCTGGTTTGTCCAACAGCCCCTCCAAGTGAGTTTTGAACAATTTTTGACCAAATGGATTAGAACTCATTTGTCTGGCCTGATGAAGTACATGAAGTTTGATGGCTGTCTTTTCAGCAGAAAATTGGAAAAAAAGCAAACAAAAGAAACAATTAGAAAAGTGTTGTTCAGTTTGCCTGTAAATGGAAGAGTCATCAGAAGAAAACTTCTCCTTCATCCACCCCACACTAATGAGCATCATAATTTTGCAAAAGAATGTCTAATCAAGCATCATGCACTTTAGAAAGTCCTGTGGACTGATGAGGATAGAACACTGTGGATGCAAAGAGCAAAGGTATGTTTGGAGATAAAAAGTCACAGAATTTTATGAAAAGGACACCTCTCCAACTGTTGGCATGGTATGGAGCAGGCTTCTACAAATGGATAAGGATCCTAAACACACCTCAAAATCCACAATAGACTACCTTAAAAGGTAACAGTTTAAGCCTTAAGGTTTTTCCTCACACAGTCCGCTGAACATCATTGAAAATCTGTGGAGAGACCTAAAAAAGTGCTGTGCATGCAAAATGGCCCAGGATTCTCACAGATCTGGAAGACTCTTGCCAGGAAGAATAGATGAAAATCTCTCAAACAAGAATTTGAAAAAAGCAGCTGTGATACTTTCCAAAGGAGATGCTACAAACCAAAGCTTTGTGCCCAAAGTTTTGCTTTGGGCCCTTGTCCTTTTACATAGAGAAGTAGATTGATAGATAGGTACTTTATTAATCCCAAAGGGAAAGTCCAGCAGTACCATGAACATCAAAGAGCAGTTATCAAACATTGTGACACATAAATAAATGAAATCTATTAAAATGTGATCAACTAAAAGCTCAAACTACTTGGCTATTGCATAAACATTATGCAGGTAGCAGTACAATACATAATGAAAGACCAGATTGTGCACAGTAAGCCTGACTGTTATACCCAGTCTAGATAAAGTGTCAGTTGCAAATAATAGAAGGAGTAATAATGTCCAGCTATAGTCAGTAAACTAATTGACACCCCAGGGGCAACAAGGCAGGGATTTCAGGTTTTGCAGGTGTTTAGAGTACAATTGTATTGTTTGGTATCAGACTCAGATAACAAAGGTAGGGAGAAGATATCTTCATGTGGTGTTTATGGATTTGGCTAAAGCCTTTGGTACTGTGCTTTATTGTGCCAGACAGGGTGACAAGGTTGGTTAAAATATATTTTGAGGATATTCAGTTTTACATTAATAAAGGGGAGTATGTCATCTTGGCAATGGCTAGAAATACATTTAATGGCAGAAGGCACAATTTTGCCATTAGCATTTAGAGAAATGATGGAGATACCTATGGTATACCCAGCTCCTGCCAATCACTGCTTACATGGATGATATAACAGTATTGACTACTACTCTATGATGTACCCAGTGGCTCCTGGAGAAATGTTAATGAAAATATTTGGATGGCAAGAAAGAGGTTTAAACCCAGTAAGTCTAGAAGGGTGTCAATTGTGAAAGGGAAACTGGTGCAAGAATGGTTTCTGTTGGAAGGGGCAATACCTTCTATCATGGAGAAGCCAGTTAATAGCTTAGGTAGGTGGTATAGTGTAGCATTGAATCATAAAGATCAGGTAGTGGGGTTGAGGAAGGAATTGTTGGAGGGTATCAACTCCATGATTCTTTTTTTGCCTGGTAAGTTAAAATTGTTGTGTCTGTAGTTTGGTTAGCTATAAAATAGACAATGACTATGAATACTGAATTACTGAGGTGCAGATATTATCATCAATAAAAAAGGATAATCAATATTGCTTTAAGGAAGTGGCTAGGGATGCCTCATTGCTTTAGTAGTACAGCATGGTTTGGTAGAGAGGTGCTGGAACTACCACTGATGAGCTTAGTTGAGGAATTAAATTCGTGCAAAGGCAGGTCAAGAAATTATATTAGTAGGGTCAAAAAGAAAGCAGCATCACCATTGACAAAAGCTGGAAGAAAGTGTAATCCCAGAGAGGCAGTGTAGTCAGCAATGAGGGCATTGGAGCACAGGTATATGGGAGAGCAGGACTAGGGTCAGGTTTGTAGTATTGGTCAAAGACAGGTTAAAACAGGAATGTTGCTGATTGGATCATAAATGGTCACAGAGAGCCTTCTTGATCAGTTTGTTGAGCTTTTTGTCATCTCCTTTGATGCAGCCTCTCTAGCAGACTGCTTGCAAAGAGGACAGCACCATTGACAACAGACTGGTTAAAGATGGACAACATTTTCTCATTCCCTTCTTGTATACAACCTCTGTGTTTGCCCTCCAGTCCAATTTGCTGTTAAGTAGGACACCTGATTCCTGAAGGTGGTAAATGTGTGACCTATACTGGAAATCAGGTTGAAGAGGGGGAGGGGTGACTACAACAGTTCCCTCTCAGGTGCTGCAGACCAGAAGATCAGACTAACTAGTTCCCATCCTGGGGCCATTGATTCCGGAAGTCCAAGACCCATTCTATCATGGACTAATCCACATACAATTATCCATCTTCTCACCAAGCACAAGATGGTGTTAAATGCATTTGTGATGACAAAGAAAGAGTGGTGTTGTTCTGTAGTTGTTTATTGGTCTGTTTGGCATCTCAGTTCCTGATATTTTACATGTTGGGGAGACAAAGGTCACGCCAACACTGTAGTAATGGCTGGTTGTAAATTATGTACACTACATTCTCCTCCGATTGTATATACAAGAATCCAAAGTCCCACTGTAGCAATGAAAACCTTGAGACCTTGTGTTACTAATTGACATAAGGAAATGAAACATGAATGGGTGAGATGAGTAAAAACCTAGAATTGTGTCCTTTTTGTGATTCCTGGAGTACATTTACCTTTGTGTTTTCCTGCAGAGGAGGAGGAGTTACTGGACTCCATTCTGAGAGACAGATCTCACATTGAGGAGACACTAAGATTGGCAGCATTGGAGAACTCAGGAGACTATACAGGTTGGTAAAAAAAGCATCTCTCAGGTTGAATATTAAGGCAAACAAATAATTCACACACATAAGCTTAGGCTCTTGTCTAAGAGCACAGTTTGTTTTTATTTTTTTTTCCATGTATCCATCTTTATGAATGCGACTCAAATCTCAATAACATTTTCTATATTCTTTGTTTTACAGCTGCACTACAGAGACTGAGAAAGATTTACCACAATTCCATCAGGCCTATGGAACAGGCTTACAAATATAATGAGCTCAGACAACATGAGATTTCAGGTAGTTTGATCAGCATCTCACACGTCCTTTATTTGCAACATTAAATGTTTAGACTTTTTCAGATTTTCAGACTTTTTTTATGCTATCGGATTAACTTAGAAACTTACTAATGATTCGATTTCAAACTAATCTTTAAAGTCTTTAGGAAGTAGATATACTGCTTATATACTGATATACCAGATTTACTGCTTATTAAATGTATGTAGTTTTTCTCATTTAGAATATATTTGTGTGTTTTTCCAAATTTTTATTCTTCACTGTAACAATGTAGACATGTATAAAAAAATCTAAAGGTATTTTTTCTCTCACTAACCCTAGATAAATTTACAAAGGTCAGAGTTTCTGTTTGTTACTGAGATAAATCTTGCTACAGTTTAACATGACAGTTAACCATTTGAACTCACAACAATATAGACTCATCTTGTATGAAGAAAATAGACAACTAACATTTGCTATTCTGAGCTGAGTATGTTTATATTAACATTTAACATTTATAGCATTTAGCAGATGCTCTTATCCAGAGCTACTTACAATGTTACTCACATTACAGAGGTGGGCCAGAGTAGTGTTAGGAGTCTTACACAAGGACTCTTATTGGTGTAGCACAGCATAGATGCTCAAACTGGGAATCAAACCCCAGTCTCCCATATGGTGTGGTGGTTCGCTGGTGGTGATTACCGCTGCGTTATCTGCTGTGCCACATCAAGTATGCATGTACCACAAGTATGCATCTTATTTTTGCACATGAGCCTAGGATCACCATACCCAATGCCAAATATTGACTAGAAGGATATACAAAGCATCTGGGAAATATTCACAGTACTTGCACTTTGTTATATCACAGAATTATTTCAAAATGGATTGATAAATAAATAAAAAAATTCCCTCAAAATTCTAAACACAACACCAAGATGGCAAAGTGAGAAACGTTTGTTTAAAATCTTAGCAAATTTATTACAATTAAAACACAAAAACATAACATGTACACACATATTCATGGCATTTACCATGACACTCAAAATTGAGCTCAGGTAAATCTTATTTCCACTTATCATCCTTCAGCTGTTTCTACAGCTTGATTGGCATACACCTGTAGTAAATTCAGTTAATTGGACATGATTTGGAAAAGCACACACCTGTTTAAATAAGGTCCCAGGGTAGACAGTGTGTTTCAGAGCATAATCCAAGCCATGAAGTCTAAGGAACTGTCTGTACACCTTTGAGACACAGATCTGGGGAAAGGTAAAGAAAAAATTCAAAAGATCCCAATGAGCACAGTGGCCTCCATCATCTATATATGGAAGAAGTGTGGAACCACCTGAACTCTTCATAGAGTTCAGCATGCTGTGGGAATATGTTTCTTCAACTGGGACACTAATTAGTGTAAAGTGAAAGATGACTGCAGTGATGTACAGAGACATTCTTCAGGAAAACCTGTTTCAGAGTCCTCTGGACCTCAGACTGGGACAAACATTTATCTTCCAACATGACAATTATCCTAAGCACACAGCCAAAATAACAAAAGAGTGGCTTCAGGACAACTCTGTGAATGTCCTTGAGTGGCCCAGCCAGAGCACAGACTTGAACCAGACTAAACATCTCTGGAGATGTTTCCCATTCAATCTCATGGAGATCCAGAGGTTCTGCAAAGAAGAATGGGAAAAACTTTCCAAAAACAGGTGTGCAAAGTTTGTAGCATTAAACTCAAAAAACTTGAGACTATAAAAGCTGTCAAAAGTGCTTAAAAATGTATTGAGCAAAGTCTGTGAATATTTGTTACATTTTTATGTTTTATTTTTAATACATTTTCAAAGATTTCAAACAAATGTTTCTTACTTTATCATAGTGGGGTGTTTTGTGAAGACTTTTGAGGGACAAAATGAATTGAATCCATTTTGGATTAAGGCTGTAACATAAAAAAGTGTGCTCTATAAAACCATAGGCTTTGAACTATGGCGTAGTCAATTTGTTCTGTCTGGTGATATAGCTTTTTGATAAGTTAGAGTGACAATTTTGATCTGGAACTAATAATTCAACATTAGTGTCTAAGCTTACTAAAGCTTGTGTGGAACTGATTAAAATCCTCATAGATACATTAGCTGGGAGATGAAGCAGAGTAACCTTGCAAAATCATACATTTTGGTGTGCAAATAAGTGAATGAATCCTCTACATGAAGCAAAATAAATATAAAAGAAACTATACATTCCATTCCTTTCAGTCATGACAAAGCATTCTGTGAAAAAGTTTTTCATGGACATAAATGTTTAAACATGGACATTTGGTCTAACAGTATTCACTGATGGAGGTAGATGTAGTGCTTTCACTTACAAAGTTCAACTTTGTTATCCTTAGCTATCCCTAGCTAAGAAACTAGCAATGCACTGAAGATAACCTGATGGATGTTAGAGCAGTATTAGGCATACAGAAGGAGTATCTGCAAGAGAAGATGCAAGACTTTCGAAAAACAAAGTAGAAGGTCTAACATTTAAGTGGTGAGTTTCCTATACAAATCTGAAGCAATGATATGGCTTCATTTGTAGAAAATATGATCCCCAAGACTATTAGACATGTAAAATCATCTAACATCATAGAAAGACCTCACAGAGCTGGAACCGTTGGCAATAAACAGTTAAAAAAAGTAAATCCTGGCAAAATTGCTAAACTGCAAGTAAAATCAGATACCAAGACAGCAAGGAGAAATTGAGTACAAAGAGGAATAGATTACCTTTTCCCCTGGCCTTCTCTGAGTAATATCTGTCCTGGTTGTCCAGTTCACTTAGACATGTTACTAAGTCAGACTACTATCTGTGTTGTGTTTCTCTGCTCATCTTTATAATTATACTTTTCATTCCATTAAGGTTGTTGTATCACATAGGATTTCAAATGGCAGCAATATTTGTTTTCACAGAAAAAAAATAATGATCACTTAAACATAAGGAATGTAAACGAATTGGAATGTTAGAGGATTTTAGAAAAGAAACAATGTACATGCCTATTTATAATCATTAGAAACTTTTCCTAAGAAACTCATTGAAAACTTTAAATCAAATTATTATTGGTTTATGTGGTATTGCAGAACTTTTAACCTTCACTATTCTAACTATTCCTGTTATTCTGTGGTACCTAACACATATTCCAGAATAGACTTCTTCCTGATCTCACAGTTGATGACTCACCAAGTGAATGAATGTAGCTATTTGGCATTCAATTTCTCAGCCCATAACCCCAATACATTAAGAAAGAAAATGTCATTATGATCACCCTGGCCATACATCTGTAGCTTTAAACCATTTATACCTATTCTCAAGTTGAAAAGAAAATGAGGAAAGATGATATTAAATACACATTCTCTAAAACCCTCAAAATAGCTCTCAAAAACCCGAGGCTGCTCAGACTGAGGCTGATCTAGCCTCAGAACAAGATATAATTACTTTTAATAAGCTTGGCAAATTAAAAAGGAGGAAACAGAATACACCATACACTGCTGTTGAGAATAGGATAGATAGGGATCATATAAAGTTGCTGTGGCCATTCATTGGGTAATGTAAGGCTACTAAATATGTGTGCTAGAAGAAGTACATTTTAAGAAATATACTCCCTTAAAGGAAATACATAAATTAACTTCCTAGTACTGAGAATTTATTCCTGAGAAAGTTTGGACTTTGGAAAAGAACCTCAACATATGGGAGACATTTATGGATCTTTTACTGTTGATTACAGTAGAATAAACTCATACAAAAGATAAATAAACAAAATGCCAGATTTAAAATTTATTTAATTTTCATTGGAGTTTTCAGTGAAGTTTTCTTAGAAAATTGTATATATGTATATATATTTAAAATCATTACAAATACAAAATAAGCTTTTAAAAAACACAACAGTTTTCATGGGTTGTCAATTTTTTTCACATGACTGGATATTTGGAATTTTACATATTGAAAAATGAAAACATATTTAATGTGCTATTATTTTTGTATACACATTACACTTTTTTAAATATGTTAAGTTACTACAAAGAATTGCATTGCATTGTGCAGAAGCACTATGACTTTTTCCATCATCCATTACACACACTGTTCCCTCCTGCTCCAAAGGGAAAGTCTTTCTTTCTTTCTTTCTTTCTTTCTTTCTTTCTTTCTTTCTTTCTTTCTTTCTTTCTTTCTTTCCCTCAGTCTCTTGTTCATTTTCATTCTGTTTTAACTGCACCTGACTTTTCATATCTTGCTCTCCTTGCCCCCCATGCCTGATCCCTACCTTCACTAAACAGCCTATCCTGGACGCACCCTGGGGGATTCAGCCACAGGTGGGTATGATGTGGCACTCTGCTGCATGGACCCTGCCTAAGCGTCTGACCCCCTGCTTTCATTATTTAGCATCAACAACTAAGTCAAGTTTGCAACTATTTGACCTGGCTGAATACTATGTTTAATGTATTTCCTCCTGGTCACTCATACTGTGGAATATTCATTAAACAATATTCTTCATCCATTTTATTCATCTCCAGCCCTTTACTTCAGCTATATGGTTAACTAGTGTTGTGATGAATTGTTAAATACATAATCCAAGGATCTTTCTCATATAAAATATTTTAACACAACTAACACTGAAAGCAACATGACCTTTTTCAGATTACTGTTTTTATATTTAGACAACTATATAAGAATAGGATAAGACATAAAAAGAGAATATTTCTAGATCTGAATGATTTAATGGTTTCATGGACAGTAAGCCCATTGATTGTGTAGAATTATTGTGAATGGTTATACTTGGGAAGAAGTGGTAACTCATCTCCTCAGAAACTGGAATCAGTGTATTTTCTTCACTGACAGAATAATGAATAAAAATAACACCAGTATACATTTTAATATATTCTAATTTAGTGTATCTTTAATGCTGCTCTTGGTTTCATAACAAAGTCTGCTGTAAATGATTCAGGGTTTAGGTTACATGACAGCTATTTAGTGGCTTAGCATAGAAGGAAACATTTAGGCCAAAAATACACTAAATGCAAATATGCAAAAAGTGCCACAGTTGCAAACTGCATTCTGAGTGTTGCAATATGGGGTGCTGGCCAAAATGCCTCAAACCAGAAGTGAGCTTTTGTCTAGTCAGCTGCTGTTGCAGAACAGGAGTTCAAAAATTCTGTCTGTGATAAACATATTTATGGCCTTAATGACCTCAGCTCTTAAATGTCCTCTACTGCCAATATGTTTACAGGCTTATTTGATTTGTCTTCTGTCATCCATTTGGATGATGATTGTTTTGGCCACATAAAAATATAAGAACAGAATTATATAAGAATTTGTACAGAAGAAATTGCACATTGCTATAGAATGGCTGAGCAACAGATATGTTTCAGGCCCTACTGCTAATGCAGTGCTACAGTACATGAAAGTCACTGCTTCTTGAAGCTTTTTTATTTCTCACTGCTTGAGTTGGTTAGTCTAAATAACTTAAATTTTTGAATTTTAGTTAATATGTTGGTGGCATATCATGTGATGTGTATGTGTTATTGTTAATCAAACTATGGAGTATAATAGCTTGTTTTTTAATAAAAAAAAAAGATTTTGTGTATATTGAGGAATGTTTGTTTCACACTATATTTGGGTTTTTATAGAGGTTACAATGTTTTATCTCCACGTGTAAATATTTGCAGAATAAAAATATATTTCTATTGTTTAGATTAGAAATTAGAGATTATTGTTTAGGATTAGAAACATTGAGATATTCCTTGCATTGTTCCATGCAATTCTTCATTTTTTTAAATTTTTCACAGATGGTGAGATTACCTCCAAACCCATGGTGCTGTTCCTTGGCCCTTGGAGTGTGGGCAAGTCATCTATGATAAATTATTTACTTGGTCTTCAGGACACTCCATATCAGTTATACACAGGTAGGTTACAGCTCATAGGCCCACATATATGGAAATGCTATATGCAGATTTACCAGATCAATTATGTCAACTAAACATACAATTGATGAAGGAAATAACAGTATTTGCAAAGCAAAGCAAAATAACAAAAACAATTTTTTAAACATTCAATTGGCAATCTTGAAGTAATAGATAATAGTTTCTAGGTGGTAACTAAAGTGTTACTATGGAATGAAAGTAAGTTGCTATGGTATTGCTGTTAACTGCTAAGGTACTGCCAGGTGGTTGTCCACAAAGTTTTGCCCAAAATATGTGGTCCAAGCATGTTGCCCCAAATTGTGTGGCACATTACCTTCAGCTCAAAATTTTTGGGTGCCTAAACCTTTGCCCAAAATGTTTGGGGCACAAAAATGTTGTGTGCCCAAATCAGTTGATTAAAATTTGTATATAGTGCTTTTTACAACACATGGGGTCATAGAGCAGTTTTACAGAAGTCAAAAATATGATGATCAACAGTACACGAAACAAAGGATAAAGACCCCCTGCTGAGCAAAGGTGAGAAGGGCAAGGAAAAACTCCATCAGAGCTGGAGGAAAAAACATTGGGAGGAACCAGGATCACAAGGGGGGACCCATCCTCCTATGGTCAAACTACTCATACATACATTGAAAAGGGGACACTGGACCACTGGTGTATTGGGACATCTGCTGTAATGCTCAGGTGTACTAAACTAGTTTGACCAAAAATGTGAGGTGCCTAAACTGTTCCCAAAAATGTGTGGTGCCTAAATGTGGTTTACTATACCTTTTGCCTAAAAATGTGCATAACTTAATCTTTTGACCAAACATGTGGGGTCCCTAAACAAGCAACAAAATATGGGGTGAATAAGATTTTTCCAAATATGCGGGGTGCCTAAAATGTTGCACAAACATATTGGGGCCTAAATGTTTACACAAAAATGGGTAAGATTTTGGGGAGCCAATACTTTTGACTAAAACTGTTGAGTGCCTAACCTTTTGATCAAAAATGAGCACCTACATTTTTGCCTAAATATTTGGCAAACCTATACCTACACCTATACCTAAACTTTATGGGTAAAAGGGCACACCCTAACCTTGCCCAAAAATGTGTGGAACCTAAACTTCTGACCAGAAATATGGGGTACTTAAACTTTTGCCCAAACATGATATGGGCATAAGCTTTTTATCAAAAAGACGAGGTGCCTAAACGTTTGCCCAAAAATGTAAGTTGGCTAAACCTTTTTTCTGAAAAATATCCTCACTTACAAAGCAGCTGAACATTTACATTCCAAAAGGACTAAAACAACATTAAAATAGTTTTTGTAAGGGTAATCTAAGTGAGAGTAAAAAGAAACAAATTCATAGTTCAACTAAATATATTTCATATAAAAAAATAAAATATATATAAAATAAGAAAATAAATCAAAAATAAAATTACTAAAGGAGTTAAATAGAACTTATAAATAAGAAATCATATTTAAAGTAAAGCAAAGTGACAGTGATCCAACCACTGGAACGAGTTTTATATGAACAGTTGTTTACTGAGATTAGGGCAGAGATATAAACTGGTAACTGATGAATAAAAATAAGCCAGTGTGCTTCTCTTCATGCTGCCAGAGAACAACCAATTTTTTCCCTTAGTCTGCAGTGCAGAGTTGTGTAAGGGTCACCAGTTAAAAATGTCATAGCAGAATGGTAAATTGAGTAAAAAGGCTAGACAGCACTGGCGGACACCTTTCTATACAGACAGTATTTTTGCCTCCACTACTCTTTTCCTGGTGTATGTTGGCAGACAAATCAACATTTATTTGTATAGCACTCTTCACAACTGAAGTTGTCACAGAGCAGCTTTACAGAAATCAAAAAGTAAAAAGGTTAACAACAAAGGAAAAAAGGATAAGAGACAGATCCCCTAGTGAGCAAGCCAAAGGGCAACAGTGGCAAAGAAAAACTCCCTCAGAGCTGGAGGAATTTATTCTGATACAGGAATCTAAGCTTTTGTCTGCACTTAATGGCTAGATTGTTAATGTGAAATTTAAAAAGAGAGTTTATCATTCAGCCATTTATATTCAGAGACATGCTTAATGCTGGATCCTGTCAGGGTAGTAACAGAGAATTTAAAATGATATTTGAGCATCTGAAAAACAACATGAACTTAGTTTTATTAACATTTACAACCAATTTTCTAGAGTTTCTACAGAGCAGTCTGTAAAGCATTGAATGAATGTTGGAGTTTTTCCAATGTGGCATGTGCAGATTCTGCTAAGCAATACATGACTGTATCATCTGCATAAAGATGCACTTTGCAACCCAGATTAGGGGTGGAAAGGTCATTTATAATATTATCAAATAAAACTGGACCCAGGATTGGGCCCTGTGGTTCTCCTTTGGATATTGGCTTCGGGTCTGATTAATGGTTACCAAGAGCCACACATTGTTTCCTGCCAGAGAGGTAATTCTGGGTCCATAGCTTTGCACTATTGCTGAGACCAATCTTATGTAGGGAACCTAGAAGGAGATTGTGGTCAGCAGTGTCAAAAACTTTGATGAGGTCAATAAAAATGGCAGCACAGTACTCCTTCCTGTCATGTCCAAGGTCATTTACAACCAGTGTGGTTGCAGAGATGGTGCTGTGACTTTCTCTGAAACCAGATTGATAGCAAGACAAGCTAATATTCATAAAGGAATGTTTTGAGCTGATTATGCACTATAGATTCAAAATATTTGCAAGACGACAGTTTTGCGAGATGGGTCTGAAGTTGTGAAGATCTGCTGCTTCTCCTGCTTTATGTGAGGAGCTGTTTTTCAGATACTGGGAATTCTGCAGGATAAAATTTAAAGATTAAAAATGTATGTAACCAAAATTGCTGGGTGCCTAAACTTTTGCCCAAAAATATGAAGAATATAAACTTTTGACCAAAACTGCTGGGCGCCCAACCTTTTGCCCAAAAATATGGGGCACCTACACTTCTGCACAAAAATGGGGTGCTCAAACTTTTGATAAAAAAATGTGGGGTGCCTAAACCAAAAATGTAGTGTGCCTAAACATTTGGCTAAATTGCTGGGCACCTTAACTTTTGCCCAAATATTTGGAGTGCTTCAGGTTTTTCCCCAAAATTTTGGGCACATAAACTCTTGACCAGAAGTGTGTGATGCCTAAAATGTTGCCCAGACATTTGGGTTGCCTTAGATTTTGCCCATAATTATGTAGGAACTTTTTCCCAAATTATTTGTTGCCCAAATAACGTGAGGTGGCAAAACTTGCTTGATCAAAAATATGGGATAAAAATTTATTTATTTAAATATGAGATGATAAACTTGATCAAAATGTTAAGCACACCACATTTTTGGGCAGTGTAAATTTTGCACCAAAAATTTGGGATGCCTAAACTCATTCCCAAAAATCTAAGGTGCCCAACATTTTGCCCTGAAGTATGAGGTGCCAAAACATTTGTCCAAACATTTTAGGCACATAAACATTTGATGGATTTTTTTTTAGCAAAAATGTAATGTTCCTAAATGGTTGCCAGAAAAATGTTGGATACTTACATGTTTGCAGAGAAATGTGAGTTACATAAAATTTTGCTTTTAAAATATAAGGTGCCTAAAGTTTTGAGCCAAAATGGTAGGTGCCCAAACCTTTGCCCAGAAATGTGGGATGTTAAAACTTTTGATCAAAATTGTGGGAGTGCTAAAATCTTGGCCAGACTTTTGGCCCCTAAATCTATCCCCAAAAATGTGGGCACCTAAAGGTTTTCCCTCAGATGTGAGGTGCATAAACTCTGAACAAACAATGTGGGGTACCTAAACAATTACCAAAAAATTTTGGGTGCCTGTTGTTTTGCCCAAAAATTACTTCACCAAAACTTTTGCTCAAAGATATGGAATGTAAAAAATTAACAAAAATGTGTGGTACCTAAACTTTTGAGCAAAATGTTGGGTGCCTTAATTTTTTTGCCCCAAAATGTTGGGTGATTAAACTTTTGCCAAAAAACATGGTGCAGCTAAACTATTTCCCAAAAAAGTTGGGTTTCCAAACTAATGCCCAAAAAATGTTGGGTTCCAAATCTTTTGCCTAAAAATATGGGCACTGAAAGGATTGCCCAAAAATGTGAGAAACATTTGACCAGAAATGTGGGATGCTAAAACTTTTGATCAAAAAATATGGGGTGCCCAAACTTTTGCTAAAAAATGCAGGGTGCCTAATTTGTTTTTTACCAAACCTGCTAAGTGCCTAACCTTTTGCCCTAAAATATGGGGCACCTAAACTTTTGCACGAAAATGGGGTGCTCAAACTTGTGGTGTGTCTCAACCTTTGGCTAAAAATGCTGGACCCCTAAACTTTTGCCCAAACATTTGTTCAAGTTTCTTCAAGTTGAAGAAAAAAAAAATCAAAAAAATTTGAGTGCATAAGACCAGAAGTGTGAGATGCCTAAAATGTTGCCCAAACATTGGGGTTGTCTTAGATTTTGCTCATAATTATGTAGGAACTCAACTTTGACTCAACTTTTTCCTAAAAATGTATGGTGACCAAAATTTTGCCCAAATAATGTGAAGTGCCAAAACTTGCTTGATCAAAATATGGGATAAAAATGTGGGGTGCCTTAATCTTTGCCCAAAAACGTGGGGTGCCACAACTTTTGGCAAAAAATGTGAGGTGCAAAATGTGGGGCACCTATTTTTTTTTCAAAAATGTTGGGTCTCTAAACTTTTGTCCAAAAAAATTGGATGCCTAAACTTTTACCCAAAAATGTGGGGTACCGATACTTTAGATAAAAATGTACGTGCCTAAAGTTTTGAGCCAAAATGTAGGGTGCCAAAACTTTTGTCCAAACCTTTTGGGCACATAAAAATGTTGCCCAAAATAATGGGTGCCAAAACATTTGAACAAAAAATTTGGGTGCCTAAACATTTGCCCAAAAATGTGGGGCACCTAAACTGTTGGCAAAAATGTAGGGTGCCTAAACTTTTGCTCCAAAAAGTGGGCAGCCTACAGGTTTGCCTAAAAAATCCGAGGTCCATTAACTTTTCACCAAAAAGGGATAATAGTACATTGATTTGCCTTACAAACACTGTATTTACTGCACTGTTAAATATTCCACTGTTATCATCTTGTATCTCTGCTTTGGCTTATTATGTTAATCTTTAAATCTTTTTCTACAGGAGCTGAACCCACTACATCAGAGTTCACTGTGATAATGCATGGTGAGAAGATCCGGTCTATAGAGGGAATTGTAATGGCTGCTGACAGTTCTCGCTCTTTCTCACCCCTGGAGAAGTTTGGCCAGAACTTTCTGGAGAAGTTGATTGGTATTGAAATGAATCATAAGCTTCTGGAGCGTGTGACATTTGTAGATACTCCTGGAATCATTGAGAACCGCAAGCAGCAGGAGAGAGGTAATATCAAAATAGTGGTCAAAGGCCTTTTCTGCATGTATGTTATTATTCTGAATACCTAAAGGAAATTTTATGTTCACTCACCAATTTAACCATTGTTCTTGGATTGAAAAACTTTCTACCCAACCTTCTTTCTTTCATAGGCTATCCATTCAATGATGTATGTCAGTGGTTCATTGACCGTGCAGACCTAATCTTTGTTGTATTTGACCCGACCAAGCTGGATGTGGGCTTGGAACTGGAGATGCTCTTCAGGCAATTGAAAGGCCGGGAATCACAGATTCGCATCATCCTCAACAAGGCAGACAGTCTTGCCACGCAGGATCTTATGCGGGTGTATGGTGCCCTGTTCTGGAGTTTGGCGCCGCTTATCAATGTGACGGAACCCCCACGTGTGTATGTCAGTTCCTTCTGGCCATACGATTATGCTCCAAACACCAGCCGCGAACTCTTCAAACGTGAAGAGATCTCCCTCTTAGAAGACCTCAACCAAGTAATTGAGAACCGTCTAGAAAACAAGATTGCCTTCATCCGGCAACATGGCATTCGTGTCCGAATCCATGGGCTTCTTGTAGATCGCTATGTGCAGACATTCAAGGAGAAGATGAGTTTCTTCAGTGACCCTGAGTTAGTGTTCCAAGAAATCGTGGATGACCCTGACAAGTTCTACATCTTCAAGTCAATCCTCGCAAAGACCAATGTTAGCAAATTTGACCTTCCTAATCGTGATGCTTACCGTGACTTCTTTGGTATCAACCCAGTGACCAGCTTCAAGCAGCTATCAGCCCAGTGCTCTTATATGGGTGGGTGTCTTTTGGATAAGATTGAGAGGGCCATTACAGCCGATCTGCCTGGCCTTCTAAGCAGCATCAGCTCTGGGAAGAACCCAACTGTGTCTGCCTGTGAAGCCACTGGCTGTGGGGAGAAACCCAAGAATCGCTACCGGCGACATTGA
Source organism: Acestrorhynchus altus (assembly GCA_034509495.1). Lineage (NCBI taxonomy): Eukaryota > Metazoa > Chordata > Actinopteri > Characiformes > Acestrorhynchidae > Acestrorhynchus > Acestrorhynchus altus. The sequence continues at coordinate 8,354,212 of CM067520.1, forward strand.
GAAAAGAGAGAGGATGAATGATATACAGGAGGAAGACAAAACAAAGAAATTTCATTACAGATGTGGGCAGAAGTTTATGTACACTTGTTATGGACATTAATGTCACATCAGTACTGGGCTTTCAGTGATTTAAAAAAAAAAAATTCAGGGCAGGATGAGTGTGCAATATTGGGTACTCCAAATTGGCCTGGTGTGTCTAAATGAGTGTGTATGTGTGTGAATGAATGTATGTCTGTATGCTCAGATATAGATTGGCACTCTGATATGGGTGAACTCACCTAGTGCTTGCTGCAGTCAGTGGAGGGTCAATTCCAGTGGAGAGTATGCTGTGTACATTCTGAGCAGTAGAGAGCTGCTGCTTCTTGTCTGTGTGTGTTGGTAGATTGTTGAGTGTGATTGTGAAGAGTGCTGCTTGTAAAGAATCATTGGTTATCTTGGAAGATGATAGGATCATGTCATATCACAGATCATCTTCAAGAGAAAAAAAATCAAGTTTACATTTTTGGGGGGATATCTGAAATCAGCAAGAGTATAAATTATACATATGCATATGGTCAAAACTGTACAAATAGTACACCTATTATTTGTTAAATATCTTGTATCACATCGATATATATATATATGATAGCTATCAAAGAGTTTCTGGTAGGATTCTGGGGGATATATGACCCACCTTCTTAGCTGAATTGGTAAAACATGATTAAATTTGTTGATTTCCTGGAACACATCTTTTAACCATTGTCAACATACATTTCATTGAGTTGAGGTCAGTGTTCTGGGAGGGTCCTTAAAAAACAGCTTAATATTAGTCTTATTAATCCATTCTTCTACAACCTTCTACTGTGTTTTAGGACCACTGATATGCTGGGATGCCCAGTTTTGTGGTTTGAGGTTATGCTGTAGAATGTAGCGGTTGTCCTCTTTCTTTATTTCATCTACTTATAATGTACCAACCCCAGAGCTTAATGCTACCACCACACTGCTTAACAGCTAGGACAGTGTTTTTTAAAGTTTCATCTTTGTTCCTGTCGACATTATAGAAAATCCTTGTTACATCTGCACAGAGTTTATTTGCTGTGTGCTATGTGCTATGTTTAGACTGCAAACCCAATTTTTTTGGAATATCTCTGGTAGTCTGGGCAGTAAAAACACAATGTAAATCGGGTCTAAACCACATTTGTAGGTGGTTTGAGATTTGTAATGATGAGCCTCAGTCTGAATGGCCAGATCACTCAAGCTGGATTTCAGGGTGTCTGTGTCATTATCACAGAAAACCACACAGATACATTTGTAATGTCTATAGTAATAATACTCATTTGACCGACTTTGTTAGGCACATACAGGAATTAGACCTCCACATTTTACCCATCCACACACAGTGATTCAAACTGCCTTGCTGAAGGACACTTCAGTCATTTCCTGCCAGTTCCAGTATTTGAACTGGCGACCTTCCATTCACAAGACTGGTTCCCTAACTAACAGCCAACAAGTACTGCTACAGCTACAAATCTGACCTGGTCACTTGCAAATAAAAGTGTGGACAGTCATCCCAAAAGTTCTGACTTGAGAAACAAATCAGATATGGCTGCAGTCTGAACAAAGCTTTGGATTTTCACATTGTACTCTGCCCTTACTTGGCAAGAGGTGTCTGGCATTTAAGTATCATCAGCTGATGCATAAAGATATATGTTGTGAACGGACAAAGAAATAAAAAGAGTTGCACTGAAAGCCCAACAGTGCAGTGACATGTATGTCCTTGATAAAAGTATGTAATCTTCTAATCAGAACTATAGGTCTATCTATGAGGCAAAAGAGTTTCTAGGCTTATTTTAAGTGCAAAAGGAACCAGGGTTTGTGGGTTTGAAGGGAAAAATCTACAGATGATCATGTAATTTCATGAAATAAGATGAATAAAACTCTGCACCTACATTTTTGGGCACTACATTTATGAAATGTTTTATCCAAATGTGAAATATGTTATCCAATGGTTTTATCACTATATATAGAGTGTGTATAGACTGGGGTTATTTCACATGTTGTAATGGTAGAAAAAAAACACCATACTGCATGTTACATAATATGAGACTAGGCTTAAATAATAATAACAGAGCATGTCACATTGTCACATTTCTATTTATTCTCTTTATAAACACTTTCTTGTTAAAATGTTTGTTCACATTTGTTTTCATAAACTTCCGGGTGTCAGGTAATGGTCACTGAAATTCATTTTATTATGCCTTTTTGTGCTTTATAATGTCTTCATTAGGGGAAAATGTCATATAACATAGATTTACATTTTTGAGACTTTTCATTTCATGTATTTTACCCAATAAGCTATATGGTTTACTTGGGAAGTGAATACACAATGGGACAATGTGTATCTCTATGGGAACGGGAATCTCAAAAACTTGACAGCAATAAAAATGTTTGTGATCATAAATCTGCTTGTTCATTTGGCAAGATATCCACAGTTAAAACATCATTGTAGAAAATACTGATTTGTGTTTTTACTCATTGGGTCCTCCTATATGTGGGAGTACAATTATATTTTACTCCACTGAAAGTTGTACTGTGAGCCCCCTCTCATGAACACACTCTACACATGCATTTGCTGAGAAGCATGTTGACTGTCATGGTAAAGTAATATTTGTATCCAAATGTGACTTGGTTGGGGCAGCGTTACATAGTTCTCAGGAGAGATCTCTGGCACTCACCACAAAAATTATATATAGTGCAGCAGCTGAGCTTAGATATTATTAAATAATAATAATAACTTGGGCAGTTATTTTATGAGACATTTTCCATTTCTGATGGTTTGTTCAAGTCTCATCCAAATTTCAAGCTGTCATTTTCTTGCTGCATTACTCAGTGATGATAACAGACTTAAATTTTTTTTCAAGGCATTTAGCATATAAGGCAGCAAAGCCCAGTGTGCAATGTTTTTTTTTCCTAAAATAGTATTTTGTATTTGTGCAAAATTGTTTTCTTATCTGCCATAGATGTTATATTTAAACAACATGTTTTATTTAAAACAGACTTTTTCAGATAGTGAGCACATAAATCTAAGCCTTTTCCTGTTACCCTTTTTATTTCTCAACTTTTCTGGATTCTCTATTTGGATTTTGTTGTGATACCATTCTAAGTGATGGTTCATGCTTTTTAAAAATATTTTTTAAATAATTGTAATTTAATGGGCAAAGCCCATAAATAATAGCTTTTGGGAGGAAATAAGAATACCTGAAGGAAACTCATGCAGACATGAGGAGAATATGGAAATTCCATCCACATAGGGGCTTGAAGGGCCTTGCACCGTACAAGGTGTAGTTTGGGAAAACCGAATACCCTCATAAAGTTTGTTGACTCCACTCTACTCAAATCCAACTGAACTGTGAAGCTCACATGAATTCTACCAAAATTTGCAATAACCATCACTTGCAATAGGTGGCATATTAACTATTTTTTTTGTAATCAGGACTGTGCCTTTAGTAACTATGCATAACATGGGGTTGATCAAACAAAGAATCAGCGAGATATATGCCTTTCCTGTACTGGTGTGGTGACTTAAGCCATTCAACTGCCTCCAATTTGGGCATCATTTCACATATCCACAATTCCTCAAGGAGAAGTTTGAAACATGTAAAAAATGGCCAATTTCCTGTTGGGCAGAGTCACCCATACCAATGGAGAAAATGCGTAAGGACATCATTCATGTTCCTACCAAATTTCATGGAATTCTAAGCAACTGTTCTGTGGCACTTTTTGACCATTTTTGACTCCTTCACAATTTAACATCAGGATCATCTTGGGTATTACTGCATTGTACAGTAATCAAATTTTGTGGAAAGCTCTAAGAACACAACAAATTTGGTGCATACTGGAACACCTTTATCCCAATACTTCTGTGCATTTGGGGGTGCTACAGAGCTACTGAGCCACACCCAAGTTTTGATTTTCAAAAGTATTGAGGCCCATGCCATAATCAGTGACTTTTCAAGCTGTGCAAATTTCCAAAATGTCTAAGTTCCTGTTGGGCACAGTCACCCGTAACAATAGTGAAAATGTGTGTAAGCACATATTTCATGTTCACATTAAATTTCATGAATTTCAAACCATCTAGTGTTGCATATCATGTGAAACGTGTTCAAAACAAAAGAAAAGATAAAAAAAAAATCATACAGAGAACACACATTTTACAATATGGCCAACTTCCTGTTGGGCGGAGTGAATTAGGCAAATGAAAAAGTGCATAATGAAGTCAATCGTGTACTTACTAAATTTCATGCAATTCTAAACAACTGTGTTCTGAACATTCAAACCAAAATGGCTGTCTTCCTGTTTGGTAATCCAAACCAAAAAAGGTGAATGCTCAAGTTTATTATGAGCTTTATGAACACACTAAATTTGGTGCATATTCAAACACCTTTATCCTGATCATGGTCTGTGTTTGGGGGCACTCCTGAACATTTAGTTGACCTTCAGTCAAACCTATATTCTCATACATGAAGCCTACCAAAATCTGCAATAACCATGACCTCCAATATGTGGCACTATATCTATTACTCAAAGTAATTACAACTTTGTAATCAGGATTTGGCCATGAGTAAGCATGCATAATTTGAGGTTATGCCTAGTTACTGGACACCAATGCTCGGCAATCACATTGGTCCCTACCACTGGATACCAATGCTCAGTAAGCATGCCAACTCTACCACTGAACACCAATGTTTGGTAAGCATGCCGACCCTACCACTGGACACCAATGCTCAGCAAGCACACTTGCCCCTACCACCAGACTCCAATGCTCGGCAAGCATGCCAAACAGTGCTGCATTCTCCACCAAGCATACTGATTGTTGAAGACTATCATATCTGAACAGTAACTCTGCCATCACCTGCTCCTTCTCCAGTGCCAAGGTAAAAATTATCACTCAACAACTTCCCAGCCTCATTGATAAGCACCCAAGAATTAATAATATTATTGTTAATTTAGGCTGCAACAATACTAGAGATGAAAGTTCATAAAGAAAGATTTTACACAGCTGTTTGACCTTCTGGAAAATTGTCAAAAAGACTTCAGGCAAAATCCCTTCTCTAGGAAGAGGCATAGGTCATTTTATCCATCTACTAAGCCTCCACAAGTGGCTCCAGAAAGCATGCCAATCAAACCAGTTGTATTGACAACTTTAATCTCTTCTGGAACCATCCATCTTTTTTCATCACGATAGGATTCATCCCAGTAGACTTGGTTTGAAGATTTTAAGCCACATGGTATCCTACTCTGTTCTAAACTTGAAATGACTACCAGAATCTAAACATGAAAACCCAGCTATTCCAGTTATCATTAACAATCTACCTAGGATCAGCCAATCTGCAATGAACATTAAAAAGAATTATGATCATAACTTCTTTTATCGACCCAGGTAGTCTCATCCACATTATGCTATCACAAACACTCCTCTGCCTTAAACCTGCACTAAATTTCCCCCCACACAAATCCACTAAGAGATCCAGAGCTTCAGTCAAAGAAAAGACATGGGCATTATTCATTTAAACATTAGAAGCCTCATTCAGTGGGATAAACTGGATCTACTGAAAATTTAACTTCACAAACTGACACAGATATTTTACTTTTAACTGAAACCTGAAAACTGCAAGGGACTCTAAATTAGCCCTAACAAACTACAATCTTTACAGAACTGACAGGAGAGCAATGGATTGGGGGGGGGGCAATCTTCATTAATTGCACATTGCACCAGTAAGACCAGAGTGTGAAGGTTCAATTAGCAGGTCAGAGCACAGTTTTGCTCAAAATATTGCAATGCACACAACATTATGGGTGACATACCAGAGTTCAAAAGAGGACAAATTGTTGGTGCACATCTTGCTGGCGCATCTGTGACCAAGACAGCAAGTCTTTGTGATGAATCAAGAGCCACGGTATCCAGGATAATGTCAGCAAAGCTTTGTGGTTGCTGGTGTTTACAGACCTCCTTCAGCACTCACTCATGCTACAAATAAGTTAGCTGGACGTTTATCTCCATATGCTGAATCAGATATGCTGATCCTGTGTGATTTTATCTCAACTGGTTAACCAATGTATCTGATCCTCTAAAAGAAGTTTGTGAATCTGTCTCTTGAGTAATTAATTTCTGAACCAACACAACCAAATTTGCATGAGCCGACCAAGTCAACCTTAATTGATCTAATTTTATCCAATAGATCAGACAGGACTATCACTACAGGCGTATTTTCCCCTGGTATTAGTGACCACATTGGATGCATTAGGAACACCAGAATAGTCAGGCTCTCATATGGTGGTTAGAAGAAATATTAAGCATTTAATGAATAAGTCTTTTTAAATAATCTGGTGCTCAGCAACATTCACTATACCCCTGAAATCCCACATGGTAAACAACTATACCCCCTATAAACATTTAAGTATAGGCTATGTGATCTGTTTAACACCTGGATGACTAGTGAAATGTCTTCAATGCTAAATATCAGGAACAAGGCATGGACCTCTATGAGAAAAAGTGGAATATAGACCAATGGCTTACTTTTAGGCAGTTAAGAAATAAATGTACCTCTCACATTAGAAAAGCCAAATTAGAATATTACCTGGACCAATTTTCAAACTCTGCTAATAACCCTGTCAAATTCTGGAAAAGAGTAAATTTACTTAAAAACAAATCAAAGCTCATCAAATCTCTGACCACAGAGAGCTCTGCTAAATATTTAAAAATCTTCACTTTGTAGAAGCTGTATAGTTATTTGATAATGTAAATTTAGTAGTCTGAAATGAAGCAATACATACAGCACCACCTGTAAGTCATTACCATTCATGCTTTCCCCCCTCATATGGTAGCTAATGTCCTCAGCACTATTAATGTTAAAAAGAGACAGGAGAATAGAGGCTGGACCCATTCTTTCTGAAGCTTATATCTCCAGTCATTTTAGGGTACATTACATATTTAATCTTTCTATTTTATCAAGCAGAATTCCCAGTATCTCATATTCACAGTATCCCAGTATTCCACTCCACAAATGAGTGTCAAGTCTCTGTCCTATTTGGGTCTCCTCTCTTCCCTTGTCAAAATCACTGTTCTGTTTTGTTTTGAAATCCCCACTATCCCTGCTTCTCAGCTCATGTTTTGTTTTTGTCTTGTCTCGAATCTTGCTCCTCCCATTCCCATCTTTAGATGACTGGATATATGATTGGATATAAATTGTAGAACTAGTCAATTTCTTTTAATGAAATGCTTTTGCAAAGTTTTCAAGTTCATTATATTAGTTTAGCTTACATACATTAGCTTATGCCAACTGCATGTGTTTCACCTAAACAGTATGAGAGATATTCTGATTTGAGTCTTACAAAATATGAGGAGTGGCCCCGAGTGGCCAATACCTGTCATACTTCAGTGGGTTGTAGAGGGTCCATAGCTGAATATGCGAATCAAATTGTGTGATGTTTGGCCAATGTGTACAGGCCTGTGACGCTGAAGATGACCTTTTCTTCTTAGCCCAGGTAAGACAATTCTGTTTGTGTGTAGTGGCTCTTGATGCACACCTGCCTCAGCCTCCTGAAGCACAAGTACATAAATTGATTTTGTTTCACAATCCTCACAAGGATGTAGTCATCAAGCACATAATGCACGTCATGCATTGTCCTGGTAAAAATGGATTAGACACAGCAGTGCTGCTGGAGGTACAGGTTTTTGGAGGTACACTTTACCTTTCAGCAGTGCTAATTTAATGGCTGATAGATGCATAAGGAATGGTTAACAGTCCTTGAATGTATTCTAAAGTTTCCTATGTTTATTGTAAAGTCAACCCCCCCACCCCCCAGCATATTGACTAAACCCTATATGAACATTTATCTGGATGTATTGGAGGAGACGTGTTCTTCCTCATCCTCCTATTTTCAGAAGTTTCAGGGGGAGAGTGCTGGTGGGGTTGGGAAAGTGGCACTTTGTGACTAAAAAAGTAATGGTAATAATGAATTAATCACACAGTGCTACTAGTAGTAGAAGAGGATGAAGGAATGCTTACTGTGAAGGTTTGTAATATTGCACTTTATGTGTAATGAATATAAAATATGACCATTTACCTTTCAGAATGAAATTTTTAACAGAAATGTGTGATAAACTTCATAAACTAAACAACAGAGCTTCCTATTATTATCATCAGATCCCTAATAATAACATTATAATATAAGGTGTCATATCTTATTGGAATAAAAATATTATTTAAAAAAAAAAAAAAAAAAAAAAAAAAAAAAGCTCGCCAACGTCATCATTAGGCGCCAGGAACAGGTCCTCCTTCACGCTGTCTCCACACTGTCTCCACAGTGTGTCCAGTAGTTTGACCGCCGGGAAGAAATGGCTCTGCTTCAGAGACTGCGGTTTTCTCTTGTGAGATCCTGTAAGACCAGGATTGCTTTGTCCTCAAACCACAGAGCTGGGAGTGAGTTCATGAATGCAGCATTCAGAGGTAAAATCTTTCCTTCGTTTTGTTAAACTAACGGCGCTGTAATTATAGCTGAAGCAGCGGGTGTAATGGCTACCTACTTATTGACACAAAAAAGAGATATAAATATGTGATCCTTCGTGTATGTTCTGTTGAGGGTCGTGATGGGAGCAGGCACGTGCACAGACAGCTGGGGCAGGTGCTGGAGCCAATCACCGAACTTATTCATAACATTAAAAAAAAATAACTTTTTAAGATAGTTTATACACATCTCATTATATAACTCGAATGATCAGTTTGCATAAATAAATGAAAAACAGGCCAAATTGTGTACACTTTCTAAAATCCAAAGAATATGTTAATCATCAAAAATATTCTGACTTAAACTTATCAAAACTGCTGTGAATAAATGAAAAAAGAAGCATTCAGAATAAAACAGTTATGTACTGAAGGAGGACAGGCTCTATACTGAGGTGAAGGGAGCAGGATTGTTCAAGTAGAAAACATGTCAAGTAGTAGATTCTTCACAGGATCATCCTCCGTGGTGTCATCTCTTGGAAGAGTTAGATTTACTTTTACATTTATGGCATTTATCAGACACACTTATCCACAGCGACTTACAAAAGTGCTTTGCTGTTCACTTAGATATCCTTAGTTAGTAGAAGAGACTAGAATCCAGAGATTCCTCATTAGGTCAGAGAGTCCGTCTTCCCCACAGAGACTCCTGAGCCTGATCTTTATGATCTTCGGTTTCAAAATGATCTTTGTACTGAAGCTGCTTTCACTGGCAGTGTTGCATAGATTTTTACCATCTTCACTAATGTTGGAAAGATGAGCAAGCCCGTCTTCTGCTGGTCCTCATTTTCCTCATAGAAATCACAAAGAACATGGACGGTCAAGGTTTCAATAAAAGTATAGTACACATTGTTCCTGTAGTATGACTCCACAGAGTAAAATTGTCATTCACTTGCAATGCAGTTGTGCAGTGTTGGAAGTGCACTGGTATTTTTCTGATTTTCCTGGCCAGGCACTACATTGAGTGAAGGAATGTTGAGAGTATCTGCCTTCTCTGAAGCACCTCGAAATGCCTCAGCAAACTTCTCCTCAGCAAAATTTATAAATGAGAAATCAGTGTTAATGTGCATAATAATCAAGAGTGACTGAATCTCCAAGGGGAGAACACAGTATACATCATTTTATTTGTTTTCTATCAGGGTTGAAGCATTACACAAATAATTTACCATTACTAGAATCAATTTACCTCACCAGATGATCATGTAGCTCCAAGACCTACCTTTGATTTCAAATCAGAAATCAACTTTGGGTAGTTAATGTTAACAATGGGCTATTATTATACCAATAAAATCAAATGGACTTTTAAATAGCATTTTCCTATTTATTCATCGTTCTCGTATGCTGTTCTACATTGTCTTGCAAAAGTACCCCTTGAACTTTCCCATATTTTGTCACATTACAACCACAAACATAAATATATTTCATTGTAATTTAATGTGAAAGACCAGCACAAAGTGGATACAATTGTGAAGTGGAAAGAAAATTATACATGATTCAAAACATTTTTTACAAAACAAAACCCAAAAAAACAACAACTGAAAAGTGCAGTGTGCAAAAGTATTCAGCCCCCTTTCCTCTGAGTGAAACCAGTTGCATTCAGAAGTTGCCTGATGACTGCTAATGACTAAAAAGAGTCCACCTGTGTGTAATCTAATCTGTACAATTACGGTTGCTTTGTGACATCCTCAGAGGTTGGTTAAGAGAATATTGGGGAGTAAACAGCATCATGAAGTCCAAAGAACACACCAGAAAGGGCAGGAATAAGGTTGTGGAGAAGTTTAAAGCAGGGTTAGGCTATAAAAAGATTTCCCAAGCTTTGAACATCTCGCAGAGCACTGTTCAATCCATTATCTGGAAATGGAAAGAGTATGGCGCAACTGTAAACCTAAAAAGACAAGGCTGTCCACCTAAACTTACAGGCCGAACAAGGAGAGCCCTGATCAGAGATGCAGCCAAGAGGCCCATGGTGACACTGGACAAAATGGACGAGATCCACAGCTCAGGTGGTGGAATCTGTCCACAGGACAACTATTAGTCATGCACTGCACAAATGTGGTCTTTAATGAAGAGTGGCAAGATGAAAGCCATTGTTAAAAGAAAGCTATAAAAATCCAGTTTGCAATTTGTTGAGGACACAGCAAACGTGGAACAAGGTGCTTTGTTCAGGTGAGACCAAAATTGAACATTTTGAATAAAATGCAAAACGGTATGTGTGGCGGAGAATTAACACTGCACATCACTCTGAACACACAATCCCCACTGTCAAATATGGTGATAGCAGCATCATGCTCTGGGGCTGCTTCTATTCAGCAGGGACAGGGAAGTTGGTCAGAGTTGATGGGAAGATGGATGGAGCCAAATACAGGGCAATCTTGGAAGAAAACCTGTTGGAGTCTGCAAAAGACTGGGACGGAGGGTCACCTTCCAGTAGGACAACACTAAGCATGAAGCCAGGGCTACAATGGAATGGTTTAAAACAACATATTCATGAGTTAGAATGGCCCAGTCAAAGTCCAAACCTAAACCCAGTCGAGAATTTGTGGCAAGATCTGAAAACTGCTGTTCACAAACGCTCTCCATCTCATCTGACTGAGCTTGAGCTGTTTTGCAAAGAAGAATGGGTAAAAAAATTCTGTCACTAAATGTGCAAAGCTGGTGGAGACATACCCTAAAATACTTGCAGCTGTAATTGCACGAAAAGGTGATTCCATAAAGTATTGACTCAATGAATACTTTTGCACACTGCAGTTTTCAGTTTTTTGTTTTTTTTTTTTTGTAAAAAATGTTTTGAATCATGTATAATTTTCTTTCCACTTCACAATTGTTTACCACTTTGTGTTGGTCTTTCACATTAAATTCCAATGTTTGTGGTTGTAATGTGACAAAATATGGGAAAGTTCAAGGGGTATGAATACTTTTGCAAGCCACTGTATATGATAGAGCATTATATTTAACCTTCTACCTATTAGGAATACTCTAGTAGTAATATCTGCATATTATTACTCATTTGTAAAGTCAACTGTTGAAGTATAAATGCTTGCATGAAAAGATCTCATTGACTATAAAGGTGAGTTTTGGCCAGGATTCTGTAATGTAATTATATAAAAAAAATTCTTCAGGTATCAAAATAAGTTAGATTTTAAATGGAGAAAAACTAGTGAACTTGTCTAATTTGTAAAACTTTCTTTGAATTCTCTTTCTGTGTCTCTGCTGCAGTTTGTCCCCATTCATTAAACATGACAAACGCCAGTAAACAGATGGATAAGGCTTTGCTATCATTCATGAGTACAAAATGTGTAGCCTCTGCCTTATGCAAGTGAATAAAAAGGCAATTTTATTTATTTATTTATTTAAAGCAGAATTCTGACAAAAACTTCAACAAATGCCCATCACATATCAAAGTACATGTGGGAGGAATTGATGACAGACAAGGTAATTTAGATTTGTAATTATTGATGAATGGAAAAAAATTGGACTCTAGCAGAAAGTGCACTTTTCTCATCCCTACCAAAAGGGCAGCTTTTACTAGCTGTTTATCTTGTGCATGTGCCTCAATGCACTGCAATGCAGTCTTCACTGGTAAATAAGATGAAATTTATTTCTTCTTGCCATCACATTAAATAAGAGACAGAATAGATGGTCGTGCTCTCTGTTAGATTAAAATAGTGACATTTAGGTGTGTTCTTCAGTTTACATGTCAACAGGTTTTGGACGCAAAATGGACGCAGGATGTAAGACTCATCTTGCATTGGATTTGTAGGATATTAAAATTTTATTGTTCTCACTAATTGTTAAATAAATTGAATGCAAGTTTTCGTATACATTATATTAGAAAGAAAGGTTATTACAATTTGTTTGAAATGGCTCTTCAAAAGTGTGTGTATAGGTGTATGTAAATTATTAGAAATAACACAACAGAAGTAACACTGAAAAAGAAAATGCCTCTAAATTCTTGCTATAAATTAAAATATTTAGAAAACAGTTTTAAAGAGCTTTACTCTTCATACATTTTCACACCAGCTGGATGATGGCTAGCCAACGTAATGCATAAAACATGATAATTGGCCAGTTTTGACATACAGACAATTACAGCAGATTTCCTGATTTCACGGCATCATAAATAGTGACATTTCAGATTCTTCTGATTATCCAGATTCTTATGTGGTCCATCTATAAACTAATCTTTAGTCTCTCCTTACAATCAGGGCTGCACTGATTGTTAATCCCAATCAGCACATCATTGGTTCCATGCCTGAAATAAATAAACCTATCAGACAAGCTGAACTGAACTTATCAGAGAGTATGGATAAAAGGGCTTATACATAATGTAACATCAGCTTCAGGTGAACATTGATGTGCATGCATGTTAGGTTCGGGCAGTTTTCTGAACATTAATTGAAACAGATCTTCAGAAACTCTTATTGATGTGCAAGATTACAGTTATTTGTTTAATTCTGTAAGCAAAATGCAACAAGGCTGAACCAACTTTTGCAGATTTTAGGCTTGGGTGATGTAAATTTAGAAAATCTCGAGTTATCGGGATGAACAATATTATCATGCTTAAAAATGGGAACCCCACATGCGAACTCCATGTGAGCTTATCGGGCCTTTCATTTTCATGATCATTTTATTGCTACATCAACAGCAAAGCTACTACGAACAATAATTATGTAATCATATTTATTATTTGTATTCTTTCTGATTCATGTATGGTATCCCAGTAGTTACGGTGATGGTGTACTGGGTGCAGAGCCTGCAGTTTTTGTAATGTCTGTTATTAGGGTCTGAGCATCAGAGGTGCAAGTGCAAAGCTGTATTGTTTTTGGAATGTTTATTAGGGCCTGAGCATAGGAGGTGCAGAGCTCTATTGTTTTGGATTTTAGCAGAGGCCTCAACATGGATGAGAATCATATATAGAATCTGGCCCTGCATGTGGCTCAGTAGCTCCATAGCTCCAAATACACAGAATTATCAGAATGTTCCACCAAATTTCAATGTTCCAAAATTATTTGGTTTGAATGTGTAACTTTGAAACCTAACCACTGTGTTTTGTGGCACTTATAATATTGAAAACTGCACTTTAGGATATTCCTGTCTGATTGCCTCTATAGCGCCACCTACTTTGCAAATGCATGTTTAAAATGGTTGGATTCTTGAAAATGCTTGAAAATTGGCACTTATTAAAGTTTAGCCATGCTTTTTAACCATTTAGACAATTTCCTCCAGTTTAGCTACGTGATTCTATAGCTCCCCCTTCAGGTTTTTTTTTTTGTTTCAACTAGTTATTTTTTGCTGTGAAACTTGGTTTGAACATAGATCCTCATGTGGTGGATAGATCTGCACCTCAGGAAGTCAGACATTTTGGAATTTGTGCAGTTTATGCATATAGATCATATGCATATGATCACTTTCAAACTCCTAGTGTTTTTTGTCAGATTTCCAAAAAATATGAGTAGAATACACCTATTTGATTGGTATACACCACAGACAAACTTGATGTAAAATTATGAAGGAATCATTGATTGGTCAAATGATATTGCAGTGGCAGGCAATTGATTCACAATGTACGCAGGACTAGATGAAATGGAAATGTTAACATGGCCAGAACATAGCTGCTTAGAAATTCATGAAATTTAGTTAGAACAGGAAAGATGTCCTTAGACAGGTTTTCACTATTGTTATAGGTGACTATGGGCTACAGGAAGTCAGCAAACTAGTGTGCCAATCACATACAAAGTTGTATTAGGTATTTACATAATGCTAAGTTGTACTGTGAATTTAACGCTGTACCATTTCTTGGAATGATGACTTTGAATGATGTTGAACGGCAGCAGACCCTTCACTATGTAATGAGTTACAATAGTAGTACACACTCACCTCTTTGCGCCATCACATTTGTACTTTACAATTTTTACATAGGCATTAATGATGAAAAAGATTTTGCTTAGAGTGCAGGATATGTTGCACCAAAACCTGTATGTAGCTTTCAGCATTAATGGTGCTTTCACAGATGTGCAAGTTACCGATGCCATGGGCACAAACACACCCCCATACCATCAGAGACAGTGGCTTTTGAACTTTATGTTGATGACAATCTGGACAGTCCTTTTCCTCTGTGGCCCAGAGGATTTCCTAAAACAATTTGAACTATGGGCTTATGAGACCACAGGACACTTTCACTTTGCTTCAGTCCATCTCAGATGAGCTTGAGGCCAGAGAAGCTGCCAGCATTTTTGGGTGTTGTTGATATATGGCTTTTGCTTTGCATGGTAGAGTTTTAACTTTACACCTGCACTAATATCTATACTTGTAGATGGAATGACACAATGTGCTCACTGACAATGGTTTTCTGAAGTGTTATTGAGCCCATGTGGTAATATTCATTACAGAATGATGTCAGTTTTTTATGCAGTGCTGTCTGAAAAATCGAAGCTCACAGGCATTTAATGCTGGTTTTCGCCCTTGCTGCTTACTTGCAGAGATTGCACCATGTTCTCTGAATGATGATATTAAGGATGTTAATGATGAAATCCCTACAGAGAGGGGAGAGTGAAAATGGGGTTGAGGAATTGGCGCTTCCAAACTCACGGGGGAGAAAATCAGTTGTAAACAAACTTATTTTGATGATATTCAGTTCTGCTTTAATACAGATGTATTAAATTAATGAATATAAACATACAGATGTATGTCATGTCTTGGCAAGACATGACATACATGACATGGCACACATTTATGATGTCTAGAAATGGGTATAATGGCAGAGTGCACAATTTCATAGTTCATATTTATGATGGCGATGGAGGTAATTTTTAGGGCGAGAGTGAGTCATAGGTGTGAAGAGGTTGCACAATGTCACATGGCTCCCACAAATTAGGGCTTTAGCAGTGAGGTGACAAAGAACTCAATGGTCACTCTGACAAAGCTTCAATGTTGCTCTGTGGAGAGGGTAGAATTTCCCAGAGGACAACCATTTCTGCAACACTCCACCTAACAGCCACTCCTCAGTAAAAGGCACATGACAGCCTGTATAAAGGACTCTCAGACCATAAGAAACAAAATGATGTAGTCTGTTGAAACAAAGATTGAACTCAATGGTCTCTTTGGCCCAAGCATCATTTCTGAAGAAAACCAGGCACCGTTCATCACCAAGCCAATGCTATTTTTACAGCGAACCATGGTGGGGGCAGCAACATGCTGTGGGGATGTTTTTATTGCAAATGGAACTGGGAGACTTGTCAGGGAAAGATGACTGCTAAAGACAGCAAGGACAACTCTATGAAATTGACAGGAAGTAATTTCTACCTGCATCCATTAAACTCTATAACCTTTTAATGGGTAACCATTACAAACCACTATGTTTCTCTCACACAATTTGTTTATTTTACTTATCTGTGCAATAACCCTGGATTTACATATTGATTTATCATAACCATTTTTTCATAAGTATTTTCACATGTACAAATTTCTAAAGAGTTTATTCTATTGATTCAATGTACATTTCAGTCTGGAAAATGTCTGGAAAAGTATTTTTAAGCTTTTGGACTGCAGCGAACCACAGTGATGGCTATTATACCTGAATGGACTTAATAGCCTGGCCTATCAAAATTACTCAGAGTGTATAGATGACCCATCCACAGAAGAACCCAGAACAACATCAAAAGCACTGCAGGCCTCACTTGTCTCGGTTAAGTTCATGGTTCATGATCCAGCAATAAGAAAGAGATGGGGCAAAAATGGTATCCATGGCACAGTTCCCAGTCAGAAAACAATGCTGACCCAAAAGAACACAAAGGTACGTCTCACATTTGCAAATAAAGACCTTGATGATATCCCAGACTTGTATATTCAGAAAATATTCTGTTGACTGATGAGACAAAAGTAGAATTTTTGGAAAGTTTCTGTTCCATTATTGGCATAATACTGGCAGCATTACTAGTATTATTGCTGGTATAATAACACAGCATTTCAGTAAAAAACATCCTGTAGACAAATGTGGTGGTAGTCCGATGGTCTGGGTCTGCTTTGCTGCTTCAGGACCTGCATGCTTGGCTACAATGGATGGAACCATGAATTGTGCGCTGTCCCAGAAAATCCTTAACGTGAATGTCTTGAAAAGTATTTTCTTGACAATCCTTTCAAAGCTGCGAACATCACTTTTTTTCTAGAACTTTATCCTTCCATTCAACTGTCCATTTATGTTTGGATACAGCACTTTGTGAACAGGCAGCTTCTTTAGCAGTGACTATTTGTGGCTTACCCTATGTGACTGGAATATCAGCATATCAGTTTATAAACTAATCAGCATGATTTGCTTTGTTTATTACCAAACAAACTTGGAGCTCTGCTGCTCCACTCACAGGTCACACAGCACAGCAGTGCCACTTTCTGTTTCTCAACTTTTTTGTCCAGAAGGTGGTGCTGGTGTGCTGTGAGGGGTCAGATCAGCACTTATCAACTGTGAAAATGTAGTGGCACTGTGTCACCCTAGGTTTTGTATAGTTTCTGACCTGTAGTCTAATCACATCTTGTAGTATGTGGATACTGGCAGTCAAAATTCAAGTGTTTGTCATGTGCACAGTAAACAGCAGTTACACTGAATGGTGAAATTCTTAGTACATCACGTGGTATAGCAAGTCATCCATAACAGCCTTGTGCTATAAAAGAAAATTGTAGAACTTATACAATACTTTCATATGATGAGCATGAGTCAATATATCAAGCCTTATATAATTGTCATTGCAAACTTTAATCAATTTCTCCACCTGCAAAATATACTGTGCTCTTTATAGTGATACATGCATGATGCAACTTTTTTTTTTTTTTTTCAGCCATTAATATAAGACAGAAGCAGAACTGCGCTAATCTTGGTTACTGGAGCCTTGGCAATCATAGTGTGAGTTTCTACAGTACCCATGCAGAAATAGCTGGGGAGCCCCTCCACAATATTATTAGTGACACTGAGAATATTCAAGGTATGGATACATTCCACTTTTTATATTATTACCTTTGAACACTATTTTTGTTAAATACATGTTGTTACTCATGAGAATGCATATAACTAATTTAGTTCACTGTTCAGACTACTGGTAGTTTAGTGTTTTCATGAACACAATTTACAAGTAGAGATGCCAAATTATTTAATTGTGTAATGTCTAATAGTAAGCGTTTTCTTCTTCCTTTTTTTTCTGTAATATGATTAGGGTCATTCTCCAAGCATGAATTTCAAGCAGAGACGAAAAAGCTGTTGGATATTGTTGCCAGATCGTTGTACTCAGAGAAAGAGGTATGAAATGTGAAAATGTGGCATAAAACATTGTAGAGAATAATAGGACTGCTGAAGGTTCATCATACACTTTGTTGATAATGTAAATGCATCAATGCACAGTGGCTGATGCAATTACTGATCAATAACACTGTGATACAATATATATACAGTCCCTGACAAGTTCTGTCGTTTATCCATGAAAGCTGAAACCCTCCCAAATGAGGTTTAATTTACGAAAATTAATTTGCTTTACTGCAGAAATATTGATCCTTTAATGAAGACAGAAAGGTCAGATTTTGGCAAGACAAAAGTTTTGTCGCCCACAGAAATTAATGTGAAAATCAAACAAATAATTTACTTCAAATACAAAGATAAGTACATTGGTGAATGAAGTTGTGGTGCTATTAGAGCCATATTTAATATTTTGTATTACTTCCATGAGCTTGAAGGACTGCATCCATGTGGATCAACAATGATTCATACAATTTATTGATGAAGTCATCAGGAATAGAATGCAGTCTTACACACCTCCCAGAGTTCATCAAGATTCTTTGGTTTTGTCTTCCAAGCTTCTTCTTTCATCCTACCTCAAACATGCTCAATGATGTTCATGTCTGCTGACTGGGCTGGCCAGTCCTGGAGCACCTTGATCTTCTTCGCCTTGAGGAACTTTGATGTATGAAATGGAGCACAATCCTGCTTCAAAATTTGACCCCTTTTATGATTGGGGATGTAAGAGGTAGCTTATACTTGATATTGTAGTCTATTGATATTGCCTTCCACCTTGCAAATGTTTCGCACACCCCCATACTGAATGTAACCCCAGACCATGATCTTTCCACCACCAAACTTAACTGTTCATCTGGGTCAATCTTGGATCCATACAGGCTCCAGTAGGTCTTCTGCAGTATTTGAGGTGGCTGTGGTGTAATTCAACTGAAGATTCATCTGGGAAATCCACTTTCTGCCACTTCTGGGCACTGATTCAACCATGGAGGCTATTTCGAGATAGAATCCTACAAACTTCGAGGTGACCAGGTCTTCAGCCTCTTGATAATCAAGACTTTGGTCGCAGGGTGGATTTTTGGCATGTTGTCAGAATTTAAGTTGCAGTTCAAGTGAAGGTCTGGGATGCTGGGGTTTGTTTTATACATACCCACTAATTAACTGATCAGTTAGTGATCACAGATGAGGCTGTAAACAAGGATTGGGTGCATTATATGACAAAGCGAAAAAACGTTTGTCTTGCCAAAA
The DNA here is from genome assembly GCA_034509495.1 of Acestrorhynchus altus. Classification (NCBI taxonomy): domain Eukaryota; kingdom Metazoa; phylum Chordata; class Actinopteri; order Characiformes; family Acestrorhynchidae; genus Acestrorhynchus; species Acestrorhynchus altus. The sequence goes on from CM067520.1 coordinate 8,373,271, forward strand.
TCTGACCTTTCTGTGTTCATTAAATGATCAATATTTCTGCAGTGAAGCAAATTTACTTTCATAAATTAAACATTCATTTGGGAGGATTTCAGCTTTCATATGAGTCATTTCTAAAACCAATGGATGCATTTAAAGTCAGGTTACGAGCTTTTGTTTCCACAACATGGATAGAATTTCTGTCAGGGACTTATATATATATATATATAAAATGTACAGTAAACACAAATGCAAGGATTCTTTCTATTGATTGATTCTATTGATGTTCATTCCAAAGGTTAACCAGCAAAAATCGTGCAAAATTATGGGAACCCTTGGCGATTTGAGCACTCAGACCTTAATTAGTCTGTTATGGCTTTTTCACCATCATCATTAGGAAAGACCAGGTGACGCAATCTTCCAAACATTATAAATACCCACACTCCTCTAACCTTGTCACAAAAACAACAGCCATGGGTTCTACTAAGCAGCTGCCTAGCACTCTGAAAATAAAAATGGTTTAGGTCCACCAAATAGGCCATAAGAAGCATTTTAGTGTAATTAAGAACAGTAATATGATATATATAGATAACAGTTTATATATAACAGTATAATTAATTGTTCTCTTCTGGAAGACCAAGAACATTTTCAGAGACAGCTGCTCATAGGAGCAGCAAGAGACCTTCAGGAATATTTAGCAGAATTTGAATTGGTCAAACTTTGGATGATGAATAGAGGAAAATCCCTACATTCATCAAAAGGAAAAACAGGAACTGAAAGACTCTTGGTTGGCTACGAATTTAAAATCTATGGGAAGCTAGGGACATGGTGTCTGAAGTTTTGCTTCTGTCCCTGTATTTTGAAAAAGAAAATGTCTTATACAAAGGGAATATGTCCTTTTTGCTAACAGTAATTTTGACCAGGGGTGCCCACACATTTGCATGCCACTGTATTTTAACTCTTGCATATTTGTTATGGAGACATAAACAGACTGCATTCACCAGAACTAGTATTTCTGGAAACATACAATTAAACATACAGATTATGAATTCCATATAATTTATTCTCCCCAAATAAGCTGCTTTGTCAACTAGGCTTCATCATATATTAATATGTAAATGTAAGCTGTAGCAGAGAGAAAGCAGCGGCCACACCCAAAATGAAACATTTTATCATGTCTGTGTCTTGTGGATCGATTAGTGAAGTGAGGCCATACTTTGCTTACATCACTGAAAAAGATGGGAACCTAACCAATATTACAAAACCAATATGCAAATCGTGATCTAAATCTCCCCAGTGCAAAGCAGGCCAAAGCAGCTTGGCTGAATGAGGTTCAAATTAATGTCAAATTCCTAATGTTCCTCTCGCTCTTTACTTTCCCTTATTCAGAACTTAACTTCATGTTCATCCAGTCAGCTACCATTACATCTGTGCTAGGCAGACACACAAAATATGACCAAGCCTTCATAGAATCTCAAAGACTAAACAGCTGAATGGACCTGCATGAAGAAAGTGCCTGAAAAAAGGGTATTACAGTTATGAAAAGTGTATTTCCTGTCTAAGGAACCTTAAATGTGTCATTTCAGAACAAAAGAGGAAGTGTTTTAAGTAATTAGTTTATTATGTTGTAATATAACCTGCCTTGTTACAAGATTTAATTTCAGAATCAATACATTTGCAATCAGATTTTTCAATCTATTTCAGTCCAAGATCTTTTTGTGTTTTTTGTTTTTGTTTTTTGTCCAGTTATCATTTTGATATTGAAATCATTATATACTACTTGATATCAGTATCAAAATCTAAATTCTGTTATTGTGACTAGTCTAGTCCTTAATTTTCCTTAACCTATGCCATCAGATTTGCCTGGTACAATTGTGTATCATCTGCATGGAAGTTAATGTTATGTGTACTTAAAACTGTGTTCAGTGGCAATTTGTGTGATGTTAATATGAAGATACCTATCCTTATTTGATTTGTGTGATTTAAAAATACATAATTTACCTTTACAAATTGATAATTTTCAGTTAAGTAAGACTTGAACCAAAATAGGGTTGTGAAATCAAAAGGTGCAGAGGTCAACACCAAGTAATGCCTGATCAGTGCTAGTGTCCTGCAGTTTGAACATGACTATAGCCATCCAGCTATAGTGATATGGGTCTATACCTTTAATTATATATATTTCCTTAAAGAAATTATGTTTAAAAAATTCATCAAAAACCTTTGAATGGGAGAAATTTGAAAAAGTCCCCAGCAGCCCTGATCTGCCTTCAGTTATCCAGCTGCAGTTATCCAGGCTTTGTGTAATTTGAGTGATGCCTCTGTAGTGTTATGGGTTATGGGCAAAGGTGTTACAAGAACAAAAATGTATTAAAACACCTAGCTGCACTAAGCTCGCTCTTTTTCTGTATTTTCTTTATGCAGTGTTTTTCAAACTTTTTTGAGCCAAGGTACATTTTTTTAATTGAAAAAATTCACGAGGCACACCACCGACCAAAAATGTTAAACAAATGATACTCTATAGCCACCTATATTCACAATATAATAGCAATAAAATAGTTTTGTTTGCCAGAATGGGGAACTCCTTGGGTCTGGGTGAGGCTGGGCCACATCAGGTTTTCCACAAGAAAAGCTCTTACAAAAACATTCCAATATTATCAAATGTCTTTGATTTCTTATGAATTGTTCATAATTTTTTTTCTCATCTTGTTTTGAGTTAAACAATAAAAATAATCAGTATAATGTAAATAAATAAAATGATAATAATAATAAAAAATAATACAGCAGATATAGAAGCCTGAAGAAACCACATATAGTTGCTGACTAGAGAACGTAGCTATTATTATTCAGATTCAGATGTCTGTATTAACAGTTCTTTAACTTTCTGAACATGAAGGGAACATTGAACATAAGCTGTTATACATGACTTCCTCTGCCTACTTCTTACTGCTAGAGATCTAACAGCGCTTCCTCTTGCATAGCCGAGCCACATTTGGCTTAAGGGAGGAAGCAATTGAGATCCTCAGTAGGGCTTGAAGATGCTCGTCAGTAAGTCTGGACCTGTACATATTAACTCACCTCCCTGAACTTGGCTTTGAGTTCAGAGTTGCAATGAAGGTCAATGAGCTCCATGTGGCTCTGTACGTCTTGAAGTCTGCAAATCTGTGATCAAATTCCTCCTGTAGCTTCAAAATGGCATCCACATACTTTTCACCACTGAATGGCGTGCCTGCATCCATGAGTGCCTTGCATGCTGGGAAATGGCAAAGGTTTGTCTGAGAAAGCTGGGCTTTCCATAACATAAGTTTCGCAGACAATGCTCTCACATTGTCATAGGCAGCACTGACAAGTTTCCCCTGGCCTTGTAACTTCTTGTTCAGTGCATTTAAACTCATGTGTAATATCAACAAGAAAAGTCCATGAGCCGTTTGGGATCACTTAGCACGGGAACAGCAGCCCCATCTTTCTCCATGGAGGCTTTCACTTCTGCTCTCAATTCAAAAAATCTCTTCAATATGTTTCCCCTGCTGAGCCAACGTACCTCGGTGAAGTAGAGCACACCCATATTCGGACTCCATTTCCTCTAAAATGGAACCCTCTGTGCTATAAGCTCCTGGATTTGATTTGGTTGATGCATTTCACAACAACAGACATCACATTGTCAAACTTGTCAAAGGGCCTGCTGATGAATAATGCAGTGCAAAGCAATGGCCTCCTCCACACTCTCCTCTTACAGTTTTTTTTTTTTTTTTTTTTTTTTTGTGCCACCAGTCCATTTTTCCTTCCTGTCATTGATGGTGTTCCATTGGTTGTTATTCCAACAAACCTCTTCCATGGCAAACTGACATTCTCAATGGCATCACACAGCTGGTGAAATATCTCCTGAGCGGTGGTCTGGCCATGTATTGGAATTACTGTGAGCAACTCCTCTGTGACTTCAAAATTGTCATCAACACTACGGACATAGATTGCAAGCTGGGCAGTGTCGGTGATGTCTGTGGTCTTGAGCAACCGAGTATACACTGAAACATTTTGCTTTACATTTACTTTTAGATCCTGTTGAAATAAATGTCTTTATGGAGTTAAATACTCCTGAAACAGATGAGAGTTCAGTCTGCGTATGAAGACAGTGAGGGACTCAGCTGTTCGGACTCCCAGGGGAAGTTCATTCCACCATTTTGGTGCCAGAGCAGAAAAGAGTCTGGATGCATGTTTTCATTGCAATCTGAGGGATGGTGGGTCAAGCCGTGCTGTACTTGAAGCTCGAAGGGCTCTTGGTGCAGCTCGAGTTTTGACCATTGCCATCATGTATGGGAGGGGCTGGTCCGTTTTTGGCTTTGTAGGTCAGCATCAAGGTTTTGAATCTGATACATGCAGCTACAGGGAGCCAATGAAGGGAACACAGCAGAGGAGTTACGTGAATGAATTTAGGAACATTGAAGATGAGCCGTGCTGCTGCATTCTGGATAAGTCACAATGGTCTGATGGTCTGCATAGGAAGGCCAGCCAATAGGGAGTTGCAGTTGTCTAGTCTTGAAATGACAAGAGACTGAACAAGCACCTGAGTGGCCTCGCTAGACAGAAAAGGTCGGATTTTCCTGATGTTGTAAAGGAGAAATCTGCAAGACTGAGTCAGGTTTGCAACATGAGCTGAGAATGATAACTGGTCATCCACTACTACTGAAGCACAGAGCCTTGGAGTAGATGGCATGACCAGTGAGTTCTCAAGGGAAATGGTAAGGTCAGGGTGAGGACCAGTGCTTCCAGAAATGAATAGCAGTTCGGTCTTGCTGGGGTTGAGTTTGAGGTGATGGGCTGCCATCCATGATGAGATCAGAGAGGCAAGCTGAGATCCGGCATGAGGCCTGGGTGTCGGAGGGTGGGAATGAGAGAATGAGTTGAGTGTCATCAGCAGAGCAGTGGTAAATAAAACCATGAGAAGCTATTACTTACCAAGAGAAATAGTGTAGAGGGAAAAGAGAAGAGGACCAAGGACTGTCCCTTGAGGAACACCGGTGGAGAGTCTGCGTGGAGCTGATGTGGCTCCCTGCCATGTGACCTGGTAAGAATGCTCTTCCAGGTATGATGTAAACCATTGTAATGCAGAACCAGTGATTCCAAGGCTACCGAGGATTGACAGGAGGATCTTGTGATCTACTGTATCAAAGGCTGCAGAGAGGTCGAGGAGAATTACAACAGATGATAGTTTGGCTGATCTAGCAGCATGGAGTTTCTCAGTGACGGCAATGAGAGCAGTCTCTGTTGAGTGTGCCGGTTTGAAGCCAGATTGATTTGGATCCTGTAAATTGTTCTGGTTGAGGGAGAGAGAGCTGATTGTAGACAGATTGCTTTCTCACACAGATGATCATAAACGTCACTTGAAAGGTGCTCTGCCACGGTGAAATGCGCTCTGCCACGGTGTTGGCAGAAAGGCTGATGTTGCTAAACTGACTTTTCTTTTCTGGACAGACAATACTTGCAGCCTGTAAAATGCACTTTTTGACAAATTCACCTTCCGTGAATGACTTTCCTGCTTTAGCAATCATCTCACTAACCACGTAGCTAGCTTCAACTGCTGCATCATTCTCTCTGGTTACTTTCTTACTTTCTGTTGCCTCAGTAGACATGTTTTAAGATTAGCAACCCAGTTGGCAACATAAGTACAGAAGTAGAAAAGACATAATTTAGTAAGAAAACACTATATAAAGATAAAGAATATATAATATAGAGACTATATTACAATATATGTAAATAGTGCATGAAATTTACTGCACTATTACTGAAAATTACTGGTTGTTCCTACCCGTTCTCATCCTCCATCCTCCTGTTAGCAGTCCTCCTCCCCAGAGAGGAGTTGTTCAGTCTGGTGTGCGGGACAAAAGAGTTTTTAAGTCTGTTGGTCCTACACTTGGGAAGGAACCATCTCTCACTGAACAGGAGGGTGACTGGCATTGTCCATAATGTCCAGTAGTTTTTGCAGAGTCCCAACCACAGAGCCAGCCTACCTGATCAGTTTGTCCACCCTGTGTGTGTCCTCCTTGGATATGCTGTGATGTCCTTCAGCCTGACATACTGTGGCCTGTCTGTGAGGTAGCTGTATATCCAGGTGACCAGGCAGGGGTCCACTCGCATCCCATTCAGTTTGTCCTGAAGCATAAGGAGCTGGATGGTGTTGATAGCACTTGAGAAGTCCAGAAACAGGATCCTGACCGTGCCGTTCCCCTTATCTAGGTGCGAGTGGAATTGGTGTAGCAGGTAGATGATTGTTTCTTCCACACCAATACCTGCCCGGTATGTGAACTGCAGAGCATCCTGGGCATGTTGCACCTGGGGTCTGAGGAGACGGGAAGAACTGCTCCAATGTCTTCATCAGATGGGAAGTGAGTGCCACCGGTCGGAAGTCATTCAGCTCACTTGGCCAGTTCTTTTTTGGAACTGGAACAATGCACAATGTCTTCCAGAGGGTAGGCACTCTCCCCACCTGCAGGCTGAGGTTGAAGAGACGCTGGAGTGGCTCACCGAGTTCTGCAGCGCATAAGTATGTCTTCAGCAGTCGGGGACATACTTTGTCAGGCCCTGACAATATCTCATACCATACCATCAAGACAGCACTATTGTCACTTATTATCCTAACACTTCCTATCGCAAAAACACACCACCTTTATTCCAATAGCAAAACCAAAGTTAACCCACCCTAATTATTCAGGACATCACTCAAATTTGTATTTTGGCATATCAGTGGTTATGGCTCACAAACTAAAAATATAAAATATTACACTACAAAAATAAGTTAAATTCCAATATTTGCTTACTACAAGGAGCTTGTGTCCAAATCTGAGAACTATATAATTAAGGCACTAAAAATTCTGAATTTAATAATAATAATAATAATAATAATAATAATAATAATAATAATAATAAATAGATAGGTCATCTCCAATATTAAACACTTTCTTTTCAAGTATTTGTAACCTCCCTGAATCCCAAATTATTACAGATTGACTGTGATTTCAGCACAGTTAATAATACACACCAAGACAGAGCTACCAACACACCCAAATCATAAAACTGCTAGTCTACTGACAGTGCATTTTAGATTTGGGTCTTTGTAATGGTTGACTCCTTAAACAACATCTAAAGAGTTCCTATATTACTCACCAGCCCAACAGTATCAACTCACTGGTAAGTGACCATAGTCATGTTTCACTCACTTGGAAGATCACTTAGATGCATACATTAACCATCAGATGGTGGTTTAACAAATTAAAAGATCAAGAATTTGACACATGCATCAAAAACGAGTGGGCATCTTTCCTAGAAATTAATGATTCTCAAGAGACAGCACTAGCATTACTCTGGAAAACTATGAAAGTAGTATTTGGAGGTGAATTCATATCTTAATCTTCATATAAGGAAAAAGAAAGCTGCAGGAATGAAAAAAATATGTATAGCACATCATGAAGAAATAAGATATATATATATATATATATATGAGAGAGAGAGAGAGAGATAATATGATATGTATGATTTTATATACCAAATGTACACCTTTGGTGCTTGGACTGCTTGTTAAGCTAATAAATCTAGTAAGTAAAAGGTATAGATTGTTCTTATGAAATGTAGGGACTAGAAGTAAAAAATGGCACAAATACTCCAGTACATATATTTAGAAAATCTACATAAATACAGTGACATGTAAAAGTATTGCTTGGGCACCGCTGGTCAACGTTACGTTACTGTGAACAGCTGCTAAAGTTGAAGTTGAAATGAAAAAAAACAAACAAAAAAAAACACTTCAACATTGTCAGCAATACAAATGTTTTTGATTCTGTACAATTTCAGATGGAAAAAACAAAGGAGTACCTTGCAAAAGTATGGAAAGCCATACTGTGAATTTGCATGTATATCAAATTGTATGTTCATACCATCTATGAATTCCAGGAGAGTATTCAGAAGAAGGCAGCTAAGTAAAAGTGGGATAACTGAAGAGATGAAGAAAGTAGGCAGGAGTATTGTGAGGCTAGTCACATAGTGAAAAGAGTGGTGGCAAAGGCACAGGCCTATGATGAGTGAATGAATAGAATACGTGTGTGAATGAGAGGGAGGCAGGTGGACAGGTGAAGATGAAAGGAGTTGAGGTCGGAAATGTGGATGATTTCAAATATCTTGGGTCAACCATCAAGAGCATGGGTGTCAAACTCTGGCCCACGGGCCAAATTTGGCCCGTAGTGGAATTATATTTGGCCCGCGAGGCAAAACCAAATGACTACTAGAGCTGTCCTGCTGGTACTATACATCGCATTCACCGCTAATACAAAAAAATCCCATAATGCCCTGCCGTTGTTTTGGCACGTAAATCAGGACAGGACCCAGAAATGCCCTCTCCTCTGTGACAGTCGTCATAGCAACCTCATACAACAACTGTCAGCGTCTTATCCCTTCCCAAAAATGGCGAAAAGAAAGGCAGAAAACAGGAAATTTATGGACAGGTGGGAGACAGAATATATATATATATATATATATATATATGTTCATTTGTTCAATGTTGGCCCGCAACTTTGTTCAAGTTTTAAATTTTGGCCTACTGTATATTTGAGTTTGAAACCAGTGATCTACAGCAATGGACAGTACAGAAAAGAAGAGGGTGCAGGCAGGATGGAGTGGGTGGAGATGGGTGTCAGAGCTGATGTGTGACAGAAAGATGGCAGCAAGAGTGAAAGGGGAAGTTTACAAGACAGTAGTGAGACCTGCTATGATGTATGGTTTGAAGACTGTGGCTCTGTCTAAAAGACAGGAGGCTGAGCTGGAAGTGGCAGAGATGATGTTGAGATTTTATTTGGGAGTGACAAGGATGGACAAGATTAGAAATGAGCAGATCAGTGGGACAGTGAAGGTGGAGCAGTTTGGTGATAAAGTCAAAGAGGCCAGGTTGAGCTGGTTTGGACATGTGTTGAGGAGGAATAGTGGATATATTGGACAAAGAATTTTGGAGATGGAGCTGCCAGGCAGAAGAAAAAGAGGAAGACCTCTGAAGGTTTATGGATTTAGTGAAGGTGGACATGGAGATGGTTGTGTAAACAGTTGAGGAGGCAGGGGATAGGGCAAGATGGAGGCAGATGATCCACTATGGCAACCCCTAAAGGGAGCAGGCGAAAGAAGAAGTAGATGATGATGTTCATACCATCTATCAGCAATGGCAAAAGTCTACAGGAAATTCTCATTGGAATTGTGGCCAAAACTGAAAACACAAAAATCACAGGAACTACTGATGTTTCACAGCTTGTGAATGAAAACTTTGCTTTTAGGCAAATTTTAGTTCATGTAGGTCCCAGTTTCTGAAAGAAAACACTGTAGGGAACTGCATATTATATGAAGTGGCACATAAAGTTGCTACCACCTTAATCAAGGTGAATATTTTTGTCTAGTGAGAGGACAATTTTTTAGAAATAGGTCCAAAACGTACAGGGTTCAAGGCTGAATTTGTAATCAGTTAAAGAGAATAATCAGATTTAGTCTTTCTCATAGATGACATTTATTTGTTTCTCTAGTGCCTAAAAGTTAACCAATGGTCTACATTTTTTGAGTGGTATGCTTACTGACCTATGCAAGAATGTATTTTCTAAAATAATATAATGCCAGGTTAATTTAATTATGAATTACGTCACTCTGGGTGATCATACAGCCAGAGTTTAAATAAAGGAGCCCTTTTATTTAAATAAAGAAATCTTTTAACCATCTTCTGAAAGCCTATTTTAGGAAATGTAATATGTACTTGTTGACTTGTATGCAAATTTGAGTTAATATATTTTCTTCCATTTTTCTTGGGAACAGGTGTTTATCAGGGAACTTATTTCTAATGGAAGTGATGCTCTAGAGAAGCTACGGCATAAGCTTATTAAAGGCACTGGAGAGAATGTACCGATGGAAATCCATCTACAGACTGATGCAGCTAAAGGCACTTTGACCATTCAGGTATCTTTTGGCTAAGTTATTGTAACACATGGGAAATCTTTTACTTTATATGCAATGTATTACTGCTTGTTATATTACAGATGTTTCAGATGTTAATAATTCAATTTATGTACAGTGGGCAAAAAATATTTGATACACTGCTGATTTTGTTTTATTGTAGGTACACTTCAACTGTGAGACAGAATTAAAAAGAAATCCAGAAAATCACATTGTATGATTTTTTTTTTTTTACATTTTTAATTTGCATTTTATTGCATGAAATAAGTATTTGCAGTAAGAATTTTAGCCCACCCTCAGGATTTGGGGTTGTCGCATGGCAACATTGAGTTTCGGCTTCCTCCAAAGATTTTCTGTGGGGTTCAGGTCTGGAGACTTGCTAGGCCACTCCAGGACCTTGAAATACATCTTAAGGAGCCATTCCTTAGCCATTCTTGGCTGTGTTATTCATTGTCATGCTGGAACACCCAGGTACGACCCATCTTCTGTGCTCTATCCCTAACGGCCCTGGGTATGTGCTTGCATAAGTAGGGGGACCTTGTTTGTCCTGCAGGATTTTAATCCATGACGGTGTAGTGTGTTACTAATGGTAAACTTTGAGACTGAGGTTCCAGCTCTCTTCAGGTCTTTGACAAGGTCCTCCCATTTAGTTCTGGGCAGAATCAGAATCATCCTTACCTCACCATACGAGATCTTGCATGGAGCCCCAAACCAAGGAAGATTGACAGTCATCTTGTGTTTCTTCCATTCTCTAATAATTGTGCTAACAGTTGTTGCCTTCTCACCATGATGCTAGCCTGTTGTCCTATCCCAGCCTTGTGCAGGTCTACAATTTTTTCCCTGGTGTCCTTACAGCTCTTTGGTCTTAGCGAAGGTGGAGAGGCATGATTGTGTGAACAGGTGTTTTTTATACAGGTAACAAATTAGAACAGGTGCAATTAAAACACATAACAAGTGTAATGAGGTCCTTCTTAAAGAAATAATAACAGCTCTCTGAGAGCCAGAATTCTTGCTGGTTGGTAGGTGATCAAATACTTTTTTCTTGCATTATAATGCAAATTAATAGGATAGGATAGAACTTTCTTGATCCCTTGGGAGGGTTCCCTCAGGGAAATTAAGGTTCCAGCCACAACATAAGTACAGTACAGAAGGGTAGAACGAGATAATTTAGTAAACAAACACTATATAAATATAAAGAATATATAATATAGAGACTATATTACAATGTACAATATATATAAAAAGTGCATGTGAAAAAGAGTCCAGTAGGAGGGGGTATTGCACATTATTATTGTTAATGCACTTGAAACTGTGTATTGCATTGTTATTATTGCACTTTGTTTATTGCACCAAGTCCAGGTGGGTTGTGGTTGTGGGTTGTGAGTTAGTTACTGGTCGTTCCTACTCATTCCCATCCTCCTGTTAGCACTCCTCCCCCCCAGAGAGGAGTTGTACTTTTACTTACTTTTAAATCACAGTTGATGTGTACCTACGATAATAATTACAGACTTCTCTATTCTTTGTACATATCAAATACTTATTTTCCCCACTGTATGATACAAAAGTGGTTAATAAATTATTTCACTGTAGCGTAACATGAATTGCCAATTGTTCTTTATTTTATTTTATCTAGGACACAGGCATTGGTATGAATCAAGAGGAACTGGTTAATAACCTGGGTACCATTGCTCGGTCTGGCTCTAAGGTTTGACTGATTGGCTATGTTGCAACTCTATATATTGTCACTTTTTGATTGTGTCACCTCAGTATAAGGAATGGCTCAGTATATGTTGGAGCACTTTGTGAAACAAATTAATATGCTTATGCTTCTAAGTAATATAGTGGTCAAAGAATATTAAATTGACAGCACAGTGAGTTTATTTCATGTGTGTACAAAGATTTAAATATGGATCGGGTGCTTACTTGTTTATGTGACTGGTGCTCACATGTTGATGATGAGTAGGGTTGGGTGCTGAAATCTTTACTGACTGAATTATTTTAGTACTGTGGAAAACCGATTCATGTCAAATCAATCTGTGCCATGTTTTGGTACATAACACAGTTGGTAGTAGCAGGCTGAAAGCGGTCTCAATCATGGATACATTTTCAAAACCTAATGCTAACAATGTATTATGCAATATTTGTAAAGCAAAATGCAAAGCTGAAAAGTGTACTGTAGTTGATAACAGTTGCTGCAAGGGACTTGTTTTCTCACAGCATATTCACAGCACATTTGCAGCATACATGCAGCCATTGCCAAAGATGGATGATGAAAATTAAAAAAAAGAAAATAGACAAACCATAAGTGGATCAGTACTGCTGCAGTGTAGCAGTATTGAGAATCAGAAAACTACAAGACTAACACAGATCAGTAATGGTGATTCATCAGCTATGGCCAGACATCTGAAGTAACATCACTATAGTGTGTAAAATGTTCTAAATAAATAATTTGAATTTGAAAAATAAGTTGAATTTGAGAATTTGCAACATTTTTAAAATGTTTTTTTTTATGTAACTGCAGAGAGAGTAATGTACCTAAACTTTTCAGTTCCAGATTGCAGTGCCCAACCCAAATTATGTTTGTTTCTGGCACTACTTAAATTATAAAGTCCCTCTGTGTATGGCACAGTACTTTAACCATTTTAATGTGAAATGTCATGTTTAACCTAACCTCTCTGCATTTAAGGCCTTCCAAGATGCTCTTGACAGCCAAGTTGAGGCCAGCAACATCATTGGTCAGTTTGGAGTAGGCTTCTACTCTTCTTTCATGGTGGCAGATAAAGTAGATGTGTATTCTCAGAGTGCAGAACCAGATATTCCTGGATACAAGTGGTCCTCAGATGGGTAAGACACTAGTGTAAAAGACAAAACAGAAGTCTTTACTACTGAATCTAAAATTGACAGTATTGTTTCTGCAGCTCAGGAATATTTGAGATTGCAGTGGCCAGTGGTGTAAGACAGGGCACCAAGATAGTTTTGCACCTCAAGGAAGAATGCAAAGAGTTCTCTTCTGAGGACCGAGTTAAAGGTAAGTTTTGTATACATAATACAGGTGCTGCTCAAAAAATTTGAATATCATGAAAAAGTCGATTTATTTCAGTAAATCCATTCAAAAAGTGAATTTTGTATGTTATATTCATTCATTACACACAGACTGATATATTTCAAATGCTTATTTATTTTTTATTTTTTGATGATTATAACTGACAACTAATGAAACTCCCAAATTCAGTATCCCAGAAAATTAGAATATTGTGAAAAGGTTCAATATTGAAGACACCTGGTGCCACACTCTAATCAGCTAATTAACTCAAAACACCTGCAAATGCCTTTAAATGGTCTCTCAGTCTAGTTCTGTAGGCTACACAATCATGGGGAAGACAGTTGTCCAAAAGACGACCATTGACTCCTTGCACAAGGAGGGCAAGACTTAAAAGGTCATTGCTAAAGAAGCTGGCTGCTCACAGTGCTCTGTGTCCAAACACAGTAGAGAAGCGAAGGGAAGTAAAGCATGTGGTAGAAAAGTGTACAGGCAATAGGGATAACCACACCCTGAGAGGATTGTGAAACAAAACCCATTCAAAAATGTGGGAGAGATTCACAAAGAGTGGAATGCAGGTGGACTCAGTGCTTCAAGAACCACCACGCACAGATGTATGCAAGACATGGGTTTCTGCTGTCTCATTCCTTGTGTCAAGCCACTCTTGTCGAAGTGTCTCGTCTGGACTAAAGACATGTACTAGTGTTGGTCCATTGTGTTTTGTGAGGTCCAAGGTCAACACAGGTGTCTACCAGGACGTTTTAGAGCACTTCATGCTTCCTGCTGCTGACCAACTTTATGGAGATGCAGATTTAATTTTCCAACAGGACGTTGCACCTGCAGACAGTGTCAAAGCTATTAGTACCTGGTTTAAGGTCCATGGTATCCTTGTTCTTAATTGGCCAGCAAACTGCCTGACCTTAACCCCATAGAAAAACTATGGTGTATTGTGAAGAGGAAGATGTGATACACCAGACCCAACAATTCAGAAGAGCTGAAGGCCACTATCAGAGCAACCTGGGCTCTCATAACCCCTAAGCAGTGCCACAGACTGATTGACCCCATGCCACACCGCATTGTTACAGTAATCCTGGCCAAAAGAGTCCCAACTAAATATTGAGTGCTGTACATGCTCATACTTTTCTTGTTCATACTATTCAGTTGGCCAACATTTCTAAAAATCCTTTTTTTGTATTTGTCTTAAGTAATATTCTAATTTTCTGGGATACTGAATTTCAGATTTTAATTAGTTGCCAGTTATAATCATCAATATCAAAAGAAACATTTGAAATATGTCAGTCTATGTGTAATGAATGAATATAATATACAAGTTTCACTTTTTGAATGGAATTACTGAAATAAATCAACCTGTATTTGTGTTAGTTCTTTTCTGTGAAATTTACTGCAAAACACTAGCAAATAGGGGTGTAATGGTACACACAATTGAATTTGGTTCACACTGTGGTTTGAACTCACCTCTTCATCAAGAATGTGGTTACCATAACCATGCTATACCATGCAAATCCAAATATTTGATTGCTTTCTGCATGGTGCTCACATTTACTGTATTTACCTTAATTGTGTGTATTGTGCTATGACATCCCTACCAGTAAATGTTTTAGGGTAATTTTATGGCTTTTATGACGTTTAACTTTCCCTACATTTATTTTCCAGAGATTGCCATGAAGTACAGTAATTTTGTCAGTTTCCCCATCTACCTGAACGGTCGGCGACTTAATACTCTACAGGTACATGAATTGTTCTGCTACTAAACTGTACTCTGCGATTTAGCTAGCATGTGGTTTTAAAGGGTATTTTTTGAATGGGGCATTCCAGACCAGTCCATTCAGATTAATTTATTGGAGAATATAATGTTTTGTCAGATTGTAGGGCTCCAGACTAACACCCTAACACTCCTGGGGACAGTAAAAAAATTGGGATGCTTTCAGGCCCTCTTTAATTGCCATGGCAACTGTAAGATGGACCACTGGCTTGCCACTCACTTACTAATGGTGAAGCTGTGCTGTTTAAAGTGAGGCGAGAGAGTGTGGGGGTCAGTGTGGCTTTAGGCAAAAACCAAAAAGATGACGCATTATACACTCCATTTGGTTAACTGTGTACATAAACTAGTTAATCATGTCAGTTTCTGTGAGTAATGGATACCACAGATTTATTTTGACACTCTGTTATTGTCAGACATACGCTGTGCGATTTTGGGAATCTTGGTAGTGGCAACTCTGGCTGCACATTTGAATCATTTGTCCTATTCAGACAAAGTCTACGATTTATTGGATAATATAATTATTTTAAAAATATACATAAAAATATAACAATATTAAATATTGAACATTAACATCTCAACAGACAAACCATCAATATACCTTAAAATGTACCTGTATTATTTAATTGTATTTTCACTTATTCAGTCTCAAAACTGTTGTATCTTCATCTTATACTAACTTTAAATTTACTGAGCAATCTGTAGACAGTGCTGGGAAAGAGACTTTGGGGAATTTAAAATTATATAAATATTAATTTTATATTAATATAACATTAAAAACATAATATTATGAAAGATATGGTAAGTGTTTTAAACACAATTTAAGATATTACATTGCTTACATTGCATGCCTCATATTCTTGATGAAATTCACCCACTAAAGTAATCAGTTTGTCCAAAATGCAAAAAAGAGGTTGGTATGTTTGTTCTGGCTTTGCCCCAACATTTCCTCTCTTTGAGCAGGCATTAAAGGACGCTTGAAATGATCTTAAGTTGAAGCATAAATAGATATCCTTGTACTAGGTATGGTTAAGGATGAGGTCAGACTTGCATCCTGTTGAGTTCAGGTTGTGTATAAATTATTGTTTTTTTGCTCGTAAATGTATCTTAAGTGGCATGTGCCTGTTTTTTTTTCATCATGGGGTTGGGGACCACTGCTGTAAGGTCCTTAAATGGCTTGGGGTCTACATTTACATTTTTTTTTTATGACGAAATAATTTATTAACCACATTCTTCAACCATGAATATTATTTTTCTCTCCCTCTAGGCACTCTGGATGATGGATCCCAAAGAGATCAGTGAATGGCAACATGAAGAGTTTTATCGCTATATGGCTCAGGCCTATGACAAACCTCGTTACATCCTTCACTATCGTGCCGATGCACCACTCAACATCCGTAGCATTTTCTATGTACCAGAGACTGTAAGGCATAGTGACACCCAAAATAACTTGTGAAATTAAATTTATATTAATATAGTATATATTTATATATTAACAAATTTATCTGAGCGTGTGTGTGCGTGTGTGTGTGTGTGTGTGTGTAGAAGCCCTCCATGTTTGATGCGAGTAGGGAGATGGGATCCAGTGTGGCTTTGTATAGCAGAAAGGTCCTCATCCAGACCAAGGCGACAGATGTCTTGCCCAAGTGGCTCCGTTTCTTACGAGGTTGGACACATTTAATTTAACATAGAATGCAAAATAAGATATAACTAGGGTTCAAACCTATGTTTCATAGTAATCAGACAAAACATTTCTGATTTGGAGCTATTTATGTGTGTATGTCTCTCTCTCTTTCTGCATACAATTTAGGTGTGGTGGACAGTGAAGACATCCCCTTGAACCTCAGTAGAGAGTTACTTCAGGAAAGTCTACTAATTAGGTAAATGTAACAGATTTAATTTTTGAATTTTAAGATTTTAAGATCAACAGATAATTTGTAGATTCTTTCCTCAGGAAACTTCGGAATGTGCTTCAACAACGGGTCATTCGTTTTCTGTTGGATCAGAGCAAGAAGGATTCAGAGAAATATGCTTGTTTTTTTGAAGATTATGGACTCTTCATGAGAGAGGGTATCATCACCACAGCTGAGCAAGATATCAAGGTCAGATAAAGAATGAAAATCCAGAATTACCATTGTGATCAAGATCCTGAAGGAACTTAATTTTATTATTTAATTAATTATAATTATAATTTAATTAATTGTATAGGTTTTTTTTCCAACATATGATTTTCACTTCATGGTTGTTGTTTTTTTTTTTTCCTCAATTTTTTTTTCAGGAAGACATAGCCAAGCTGTTACGCTTCGAGTCATCCATTCTACCTGCTGGTAAACACACAAGCCTTTTAGACTACACTTCTCGGATGAAAGCTGGATCAAGAAACATCTACTATCTGTGTGCTCCTAACCGCCATCTGGTTGAGCGTTCACCATATTTTGAGGCTATGAAGCAGAAAGACATGGAGGTGAGCCTGAAACATAACATAAGATCTCATTACAAAAAACTGTCCCAGTACTCAAACGCTTTACAGCAGTTTAAAAGAAGCATAGGAACAGTCCACACCACACACAGAGTACACACACTGCACAACACATGCTCACACACACACCTAGCTTTACAATAGTAATGTCTTAGAAACACCTTAGCATAAACACCGTAGCAACTACATACTTCTTCTTTTGGCTGCTCCCATTAGGGGTCGCCACCACGGATCATCTGTAACTCTTCCCTTTCACTCTTGCTGCTCTCCTTCTGTCACACATCAGCCCTGACACCCGTCTCAACCCACTACATCCTGCCTGCACCCTCTTCTTTACCTCTTTTCTGTACTGTCCATTGCTCTTGATGGTTGACCCAAGATATTTGAAGTCATCCACTTTTACGACCTCTACTCCTTGCATCTTCACCTTTCCACCTGCCTCCCTCTCATTCACACACATGTATTCTGTCTTGTCTCTACTGACCTTCATTCCTTTCCTCTCCAGTGCAAACCTCCATCTCTCCAGGTTCTCTTCCACCTGCTCTCTACTCTCACCACAGGTTACAACTCAACACTTTCCGTTCACTCACTAGTACATTTCCCTCTCTATCCTTTATCAGCCTAACCTGCTGTGCATGCTTTCCATCTCTCTATTCGGCCAATCGGTGCAAGTCCTTTACTCCTTCTTTACTTCCTGCCTCTCATACAACTCATCATAGGCCTGAGCCTTTGCATTTGCAACCATCCTTTTCGCTATGTGACTAGCCTTCCAGTACTCCTGCCTACTTCCTTCAACTCTCTCTTCCTTTATCCCATTTTTTTCTTAGCTGCCACCTTCTTCTGAATACTCTCCTGCACTTCCTCATTCCACCACCAACTTTCCTTATCTTCTTTTCTGCTGACCAGACGAAACACGCAACACATTCTTGCCAGTTTCTCTCACCACCTTAGCTGTACTTTTCCAGTCCACAGGTAGCTCCTCACTGCCCCCAAGGGCCTGTTGCAATTTTCCCTGAACTGCCTGCAACCATTCTCCTCCTTCAGCTTCCACCATTTAATTTTTGGCTCTGTCTTCACTCTCTTCCTCTTCTTTGTTTCTAATCTCGTTTCTAATCTCATTCTGCAAAGATGAGTCTGCCAAAATTCCTCCTCAACACTGTAAAAGCAAGTTATCGCAAATGCTTGGTTGCAGTTGTTGCTGCTAAGGGTGGCCCAACCAGTTATTAGGTTTAGGGCAGTGATCCCCAACCCTCGGACCGCAGACCGGTACTAGACACAAACATCAGACACAGACACACACAGAACCACCAAACATGGACCAGTGTGGCCACTGGTGGGCACTGCACAATCTCTCAAACACCAGACAAAAGCATGACACAGACACAGACACAGACACAGACACAGACACAGACACACACACACACACACACACACACACACACACACACACACACACAGAACCACCAAACATGATCACACACATATACACATGTGCGCACACACACACCCAAACTACATAAACATATGCATGCACACAGAAATACAAGACACAAATATCACTGCACAGGCACAGCTACAACTTCATTCTTAAATTTGCTGATGACACAACAATCATAGGCCTGATCTCCAGTGACAACGAGGCAGCTTACTCAGAGCTGATAGTGGATTTCAGGAAGCAGGAGAGAGCACTCCCCAATCTCCATAAATTGGACTACTATGGAGAGGGTCTGCAGCATCAAGCAATGGTGTTTACATCTCTGAGTAGCCTACATGGTCAGAACACACCAAACAGGTGGTGAAGAAAGCAAAACAGCACCTCTTCTACCTCAGGAGGTTTGGTCCAAATCCCCACATCCTGAGGATGTTCTACACAATAATGTATGTTTTAGTGCAATAATGTATGTATAGTATAAGTTCCTGTGTAATTTCTTTTTTTCTTCTGTGTTTTTCATGCATCTGTTTTACTACTGCAAGGGACTGTATAATGTGACGGAAATCATGAACTTGATTTGATTTGACCTGATTGGATCAACACCTCAAAAATTGGAGTATTATTTAAACAGACTGGATTTTGAAGATGATTCGTTTTACTGTGTTTGTATTATCTTGAATATTTTTGATTAAGCTTTGTAAATTGCAGAATTGTTCAAGATGCACAACATTGCATGAGGTGATGCATAATATGATTATAATTTGTTTTAATAATTGTGAGAATTGATATTGGTAAACCACAGTGATTTAAAAAAATACAAATACAAAATACAAAACTACAAAAATAAAACTTCAGATATGTGGTTAATGGACCATTGAAACCAGTTCAAATAAACAGTTTTGTACCTTTTTTTTTTTTAAACACAAATCTGAACAGTGTAACGTCAAAACCATTTTTCTGTAAAAATGTCAATATTTGACAAAAAATATCTGAACTTTAGGCTCCACAAAGCAAAACTGTAGCAACCACCAAGCAACACACTAACGACCACCAAGGATGGATTTAAGAAACCTTCATGCAACTCCATAGCAACCACTGTGGATACACACTTGTACAGACCACACACACATTGACAAGTCACTTTAAAGTCCTATAACAGACTTTCCATGTCTAGTTTATTGTTTTTGTTTTTCTGTCAGCAAACAATTGCAATTTTAAAGAAGCAAAATATTTGCCTCACCAATGTTGGAGCTGAGGTATGAAATGTTGCTTGATTTGTCTTCAATAAATCTGTAATTAAAATTTTGAATTACATCTCTCTTCATAGGTGTTGTTTTGTTATGACCAGTTTGATGAGTTGACTCTGCTCCATCTCAGAGAGTTTGACAAGAAGAAGCTAATTTCTGTCGAAACAGATATTGTTGTTGACCACTATAAAGAGGAGAAATATCAAGACAGCAAGCCAGGTAAGATGGAGTCATCTGTACTGTTTCTCCATGATGTGTAACTTCAGGACAAAATTATTTTCTTGTTCCTGTGGTTATTAATGATTGATAATTAAGTTATTTATTGATAACGTATCAGTTAACAACCAATTACAGAATCAGAAAAGTTGACTGAGCACCAAGCTGAAGATCTCATGGCCTGGATGAGGAACACTCTTGGTCAGAAAGTCACCAATATCAAGGTAATGAAATTAATGATGGATGCATGCAGATCCAGTAGCGTAGCACAGTAATAATGTTCTGTTTTTGTTGAGTCTTTTGTCCATTTCAAATCGGTTCTGTTAAAGTGATCATGAAAGGGAATGGAATCTGTCCCGTGTGATATCCTTTTGGTCCTTTTTAATACTGGTGAGATCTCAGACTACTTGTTCATATCATGATTCAGATCTCACCTGGGTAACTTGAATTTGTGCATGGTGACTTTAAATATGATCATAATCATTTAAACTCAGTTCTGTTAAATTGAATTGAATAAAAAAAGGAATCCTTCCTCTGTGTAACTATTTTGGTCTGGTGAGATTTTTGGCAGTTTGATCAATAATACTCCAACTGCAGGGTGTTTTTGTTTGTTTGTTTTTTACTTATATTTTTGCCACTGTTTTTATAAAAACATGTCCACTACAGACTGTGGACTGTGTTGGATGGATTCATTTATGCAAAAAAAAAAGTGGTGAGATCACTTGTAACTAGGCTTGTCACTATATATATAATTAATATTATATAATTATTTGTTAATATATTTCCCTGAAATAATTGCAAACATTATTGTGTGCGACAACACTATAGAAATTAAACTTGAATATAACTTGGAACAGTCAATGTACAGCGTGTAAAGAAGTAAAGATTTACTCTCTCCTGAAAATAACTCATCACACAGCCAGTAATGTCCAAATAGCTGGCAACACAGGTGAATACACCTCACAGTGATCATGTCCAAATTGTGCCCAGTTTGTCCCTCCCTGCTGCCATGTGACTTGTTGGAGTTACAAGGTTCCAGGTGTGAGTGTGGAGCAGGGCTGTTAAAGTTGGTGCTTTGGGTATACTTCTCTCACACTGGGCACTGGATTGTCAACATGACGCCTCATGGCAAAGAATGGAATTGAGAGAATAGAAATATTGGGAAAAAGAATTGTTGCTCTTTACAGAGATGGCCTAAGCTATAAGGAGATTGTGACGTAATGATCATGGCAGACTTTCTTTAAATGCTTTAAATCTAGCCTTCCCAATAATTTGTCAGGTGACCCATCGCTTGGATACTCACCCAGCCATGATCACAGTGTTAGAGATGGGAGCAGCACGGCACTTCCTCCGCACACAACAGCTGTCCCAAAATGTGGATGAGAGAGCCCAGATTCTTCAACCCACACTGGAGATTAACACTGCGTAAGTGAGAGGATAAAAAATGGGGAAATGATATTCTTAAAAGTTGATGTCGATTTGTCTGTTTTGAGTGAGCCATCATAAATGAGTTTTTTGTAGTCACTCTTTATTATTATACCTAGAGCTGACTCAAAGGTGGAATTGATCTTTTCTACAGACATGACCTTATCAAAAAGCTTCATATGCTGAAAGACTCAGATCCTGACCTTGCACAGCTGCTTCTTGAACAGGTATGGCCAAATGTTTGGGTTTTTATACTTATTTTACTGTGTTTCGTTTAATAATGGTGAATGCAAAAATAAGAATTTACTTCATTCACATTTAAAATGAGACGTACTGAGTTATTTGTTTTTAAAAATATTCAGTTTTTCCCCTTACTTTGTTGGATAAATGGACATGGAATACATGTACATGATAAAAATGAATGGAAAGGGTTTTTGTACAAACATCCATAGTGTACTGTGCAGTCATTTGATTTGTGTAATTTCTAAACTGCCGAATTATTAATTTTTCATTATCGCATTTCTTGTCTACTTGCATGGGAAAGGGAAATAAGTAAAATGAAACATCAAAGGAAATATTTGAAAATGTCCAGCTCCTCTCTTGCTTCAGTTTTGAAACAGAATTTACTAATAATAAAACATTTCAGTACTATGAACCTGTGTAATGTGTAGCTGTAATGGAGCCATTAGTGGGGGAAAAAGAGCAAACTGAAATGGGAAAAATAGTGAACCTATACTTATTTTTTTTGGTAGATATGTCGTAGTTGGTAGACTCAAAAGTTTGTGGTCCCTGGAGCTTCATCTGGGTTTTTTTTCCTGAAGTCATGATGGTCAGACGTATTGCCAATAGAGTAAGACTCTGCAGCAGATAAACATGAACCTGTCCTCATCATGCCTAATGCAAGGTGTGGATTAGAGAGGTGCTCAGCTGTGGAGCAGTGGAACTGTTATCTGGAATGATGGTGCTCAATCCAGTACTTGATGGATGTTAGGAATTTCAGCAACCAATAATGTAATAACTACCTATGATGTTATAATGATATATTATAATAATGCAAATATAATACAAATAAAAATAGCGGCAAGAAGCAATTTTGGGAGCCCAAGCACTTATTAGCCCATTGAGGCCCATTAAGTAACTACATTAACCATTCCTGGGACAGAAGCCACATTATCTGTAGTCTGTTTACATGCAGCTTTTGAAACTTGGTGTTTAAAGTTAGAGGGGAAGGTGTAGCTGCTTTTTAGGGTACCTAATGTTAACTTGTGGGGTGGTTGAACCTATGGAACATTACTCAGAGGTACATTATATAAATGGGGAGTTGGGGTGGGGGCTCTCTCACAGACATACACTGTGTACAAGTCTCAAAGTATTAATTTTATTAAATGCTAATTAACATTTCAGATTCATGAAAACGCTATGATCACAGCTGGCCTGAATGATGACCCCCGTCCAATGATCTCTCGCTTAAACAATCTGCTGACCAAAGCCTTGGAAAAACATTGAGACCTATAAGCAGTGACTGACAACAAACAAACAAGTACAGTGAAAGTAGAAGTTTTCCAACTTTGTGTTGATCAAATTTGTAATGTTTTTCTGTCTAACATTTGTTGTACATTTTTAACTTTAAGCGTAAACCTTTTCATAATGTTAAGTATATTCATTATATTTTTGTCTGCCAAAAATGCTGTTTTATTGTTTAACTCCTCTATATGTCTTTTCTATGTTTAGGTTCAAATGTTTATTTGTATAGTAATGCTTTCATTGGCCTACACTCTAATCCATATGGCTGAGTTATTAGCCAACAAATATTTGATGCTCCAAATTGATTTATTACATTTAATTTTTTAATTTCTATTTATTTAAAGCCTTATTTGGTAATGCACCATATTGTATACTTATCAAAAGGCATTTTGGTGCATGTACATTAATTTATGCCTTCAGAAATGTTACTTTAAATTTTGTTTTGAAGGAGGCCACAATTGTTTAAGGTATAGGTCATAAGATATAATTGTTTTGGTATAGGTCACTTCCATGCTTATGTTAATATGTACAGGAACTTTACAGCCACTGTAAATTTCTTGAAAGCAAAAACTTACTTAGAGGATACTATGTATGTCTGTGAGTGCATTTGCTAATCTTGTGCATAGATATGGTTTAGTTTTACATTAGAAACTATTGTTTGTAGGGACTTCAACCTACATTTTGCACTTCTCTAAATAGTATCCTTGAGGAACTTTGGATTGATTTCCTTGAGTTGGTTTTCCTTGAAAGCTTGTTGCTTGTACTTACACACAGTAAACATATTGTCAACATTTGTCTTTTTATTAAACCATAATGATCTAATATTTCAGATTCAGGAAAATACTATGATCACAGCCGGCCTGAATGATGACCCCTGTCCAATGATTTCTCACTTAAACTATCTGCTGACCAAAGCCTTGGAGAAACACTGAGACCTGTAAGCAGTGACCGACTACAAACATCTTGAGATGTTATAATGTTTTTCTGTCTAACATTTGTTGTACTTTTTTTTTTAACTTTAAGCTTTACATTTTTTTCATAGTGTCAAGTATATTAATTTTGGTTTTTGTCTGCCCAAAATGCTGTTTAACTCCTTTATATGTCAATTAAAGTGAAGTGATGTCAAATATTAGTTTCTTTGTAAACTAGGAATTATTTACTTTTTGTGCTATGGAGAATAATTCTCATTATTTTAAGGGTATATTCTGTTAGCATTCTCTGAAGTAGACTTGGGTGCTAAAGCAATATGTTTAAAAAGAGGTTTGTTTCATGTATATGGTCCTGGGAATTAACTAATGGGTTACAGTAGAGCAAAGTATTTAGTCAACCATTGATTTTGCAAGTTTTCCTATTTATTTAAATGAAAGAAGTGTGTAATTTTCATCATAGGTACACTTCAATTATGAAAGACAATGAGAAAAAGAAATCCAGGAAATCACCTGTTAGGCTTTTTAAAGAATTTATTTGCAAATTATGGTGGAAAATAAGTATTTGGTCACCCACAAACAAGCAAGATTTATGTTTGGAGAAAGAAGAATGCCGAGTTGCTTCTCAAGAATACCATGCCTACTGTGAAGCATGGGGGTGGAAACATCATGCTTTGGAGCTGTTTTTGTGTTAAGTGGACAGGACGACCCGTGTTGAGGGAAGAATGAACGCGGCCATGTATTGTGAGATTTTAAGACAAAACCTCTTTCCATCAGTGAGAGCATTGAAGATGGAATGTGGCTGGGTCTTCCAGCATGACAGTGATCACAAACACACTGCTTGGGCAACAAAGGAGTGGCTCAATAAAAAGCATTTCAAGCTCCTGGAGTGGCCTAGCCAATCTCCACACCTCAAACCCATAGAAAATTTGTGGAGAGAGTTGAAAGTCTGTGTTGCCCAGCATCAGCCCCAAAATATCACTGCATGGAGGAATGGGCCAAAATACCAGCTACAGTGTGTGCAAACCTGGTGAAGACTTACAGGAAACATTTGACCTCTGTTATTGCCAACCAAGGTTATGTTACAAAGTATTGAGTTGAACTTTTTTTATTGACCAAATACTTATTACCTTACCTGATTTCCTGGATATTGTTTTCTTATTTTGTGTCTCACAGTCGAAGTGTACATATAAATTTACAGACCTCTCTCATCTTTATAAGTAGGAGAACTTGCACAACCAGCAGTTAACTAAATACTTTTTTGGCTCACTGTATGTGACAGTAAATGCTGATAGAATGGTAAATTATCTAAAAAGTGTTGGTTGTATTTTAACTTTAACACAAACCACATATTCTGATTGTATAAGGGCCCACCAGCAGAATATGTGACATCAATTGAACCTCTAAATGCAGTGTTGCACTGCTACCATTAAGAGCATCCTGGCCAGCTGGATCACTGTGTAGTAAGCCCCCTGCACCTCATCTTGCTGGAAGACCTTCCAGCGCATTGTGAAAGCAACTGAGTAGATCATTGGAACCTCTATTCCTGCTTGCTAAGATTTCTTAGTGCAGCTGTGGGATAGCTGCTTCATAACCTTTTCTGCAGATCCCAGAATGTGGAGTAACTGTTTGCTCTTGCTGAGTTTGGTTGTTTGGCGTAAGTTCTTAAAAAGCGGTGAGTCCCATTTTAACGATGACTGGTGCTGGCTTGCTTTTTTGTTTTGTTTTTGTTTTTGTTTTTTGACTTATTTAGTTTCAACCCATTTTTCTCCAAAAGTGATAATGATGGTGTTTGTGCTAAGTGTCAGATAATTAGCTCCCTGTTAGAAAAGATGGAGAAGTTAGAGGTGTGATCTGGGGTCTACTAAAGGACAGAGAGTTAGATTCAGTGTCTCCAGCCCCAGGTGCCTCAGAAAGAGCCAGCATCATCAGCATAGTCAGAAAGCTAAGGCCAAAGCTAACCCACTTAAAGAGCACTCCCCACCTGTTCACATTTCAAACAGGTTTGCCCTGCTCAGCGAAGCACCCATTGAGGAGCCTGTTCAAAGAACTCTGGCCATAGGACCTGGTCATTCTAATGTCCAACAATTAGGAAAAATTTGAGGGCAAGTCTGTCCACCCCACACAGCATAGCCCATAGTCTATTAGTAACTCAGCAGAGTATTATTATCAGCTGCTGACATAACAGAGCCAGGACCAGAGTGCAGACAGACAGGATAAACTGACCGCCTGTGATCTGCTTTAAGGCATTAGATAGGTTTAACAGTATTGAGACTGTGTCTGTGCCCTGAATTAAAGCTAAACATAGAAAAATTACAACACTCTGTCTTAAAAACCTAATCAATATCAAGACATCATATTCAAATTGTAAAAGTAACACCTCAAACCTAGTTTGGTGAACTCATATAATTTCATTCACAGTGACTGCCTTTGAACTGAGTGATGTAATACTATGATCAATGTTTTGTGCCTCAGTGAAACTTGAATTAGACCTGATGAATACCTGACATTAAATGAACCAGATGTGCTTTCTTGATCAGTGGCATAATAACTGCTACTTTAAAAGCTTTACTTATGTGACCTAAACTAAGTTAAGATCTTACTTAACCAATTGGTTTATGGATTATTATCTTCCATTATAAGCCATCACCATCACTCAAATCACAGGGTGATGGCTTCCTACTAGCTCCCATAATTTAGAAGGCTTTAGCAGAGGGAAGAGACTATTCTCATAAAGCCTTATAGGACTCAGACACAGTCTCAATCTTTAAGTCTAGGCTGAAAATTAACTTGTTCCGTGTAGAATTTGGTAATTAATGTCTTGGCTTAGTTACTGGCTGTAGATCCAGGGGTTCATGGACATAGAGATTTATGGTAAACTAGGATGTTGGTGCTATTGCCTGACTCCTTCATGTGATTACTCAGGTTTGTGACGGTGGAGAGGTTGGACACCAATGTTTCAGGATGCTCCCATGTTTTGTGTAATCTAATGTATCTGAATTGTGTGATCTATTGTATCAAATGCTGCACTTAAATCTATCAGCACAAACAGGGACACACAACCTTCTGGTTCTCTCCTTTCAGTTAGGCTGATATAGTCAGATCTGCCTGTCACTTGCCACACTCTGTTCTCTATAAATCTAAACACCAACCTAATTACATCTCTACCTTTTCCCAGTCAATGATGACCACTGTTCCTAGGCTGATGAAATGTTAACCTTGAGCTCATCTGCCCCATCTGAGAAGAACCCCAAACTCTCTGGCCACCACTTCACATTAGATGCCCACCTTCTGGCTACTAGTTTCCCATCCAGACCTGGACTAGTTGTCCAACTGCCATTTGTAGAAATTTATACAGAGCCTAAATAGTTGCTACTGTTACTAATATGTCCACCATTTCCTTGCCACTCTTGCCCTTTAGCTTGCTCAACAGGGGGATTATGTCTTTAAAAGGATAACTTTGTTCATGTGTTGTTCACCTTTTTATTTATTTATTTTTTATTTCTGTAAAGCTGCTCTGTAACATCAGTTGTAAAAAGCACTATACAAATAAATTTTGTAAAAATCCCTCCACATGGCTGGTGATTATACACACCCACTCCACAGCTACTTCAGCCTGCTACCATTAGGGACAATAACTTTGAGCATAAACTTTCCCATTTGCAGTACTGTCTATAATTGCACTAGCCATACCTACAGATCTAATGTTAGGTGTCTATGCCACCTGAAAACAACCCTCATATTTTTATACTATACTTTCTACAATTGTGTATAGTGTTTATTTAAATATGCACTAGTATATACAGTAAGGATTTATGTTTATTACTGAGCTGTGGGTCTGAGTGAAACAATTTCAATTTTCAAGGATCCACTGGTAGCAGAATCTGTGTGCACTATAAAAAATATATATGAAGATACATTTTAACCCCCTAAAAGTCAAATGAAAAAAAAAAAAAGCTTTCAGAATTGGAGTGGACAGATGGCCCATAACAAAGAGTTCACAAATTTTTAAAGTTCTCTACAGAATATGTGAATTTTTAATATTTAGTGTTGCAAAAGCAATCAAATCTTCTTACAGCTCCAATCAGAATATGTGACATCCGCATAAAATATATACAGTAAAGTCCAACAAAACTTTCAGGTGGCTTGTGATTCCTTCATATTTTCAGTAACAAAATAGCATAAATAATTAGCATTAAGGTTTAGACAGGTCTTGACAAAGATCAAATCAAATATGAAATGTATTTGTATAGTGCACTTCACAACTGAAATGGTCACAGAGCTTTACAGAAATCAAGAAATAAAAAGGTTAACAACAGGGAAACAAAGGATAAGAGATAGATCCCCTAATGAGCAAGCCAAAGGGTGACAGTGGCAAGCAAAAAGCTGGAGGAAGAAACCTTGGGAGGAACCAGGCTCACAAGGGGGAAGACCCATCCATTTAAATTAAAAGAGAATAAAAAATGTAAACATTGCCAGAGTGTGGCGAGTGACTCTGTCAGGTCTGACTAGAACAGACATATTAAGGAGGTAACATAAGCATGGGAGCATCCTGAAACATCATCTAACTACTCCACCGTCATAAACCTGAGTGATTGCGAGATGGCAGCACCAACATCCCAGTTTACCATAAATCCCTATGTCCATGAACCCCTGGATCTACAGCCTGTAGCTAAGCTAAGACATTAACAACCAAATGCTACACGAAACAAGTACATTTTCAGCCTAGACTTGAATATTGAGACTGTGTCTGAGTCCCAAACACTATCTGGAAGGTTATTCCAGAGCTGGGGGGGCTTTGTGAGAAAAGGCTCTTCCCCCTGCTGAAGCCTTCTGAATTCTGGGAACTAGCACTCTGTGATTTGAGCAATCGTAATGGCTCATAAACATAGATTAAATCTTGTAAGTATTCAGGAGCAAGCCTGTGTAGGGCTTTACATGTAAGTAAAAGAAGTAAAAATCAACACGGAATTTGTGTCACAGATTGATTTGACATGAATCAGTACTTGGTGGTACCAACGTACTTTGGTCAGTACCATTAAAAGCACTGACTTCAGTACACAACCCTACCCTAATGAGAGGGATGTATGGTTAGATCTGAGTATGCTTTATATGTTCTAGTAACTTATATTCAACCATAGGTAGCATGCTTGATTCCAGAACATTTTATGCCCAATTGGGATGCAGAAGTGCTAGTGCGGTATACAGGTCTGGATTCATTTGTTGTCGGCCTTGTGCCCCTGTAGTTGATAAGATTAGATTATTAGTCCTGCAGTTGGGAAATTTACAGTGTTGCAGAATCAAAGGGATAGATGGAGTTCTAAGATTTTTTTAGATGACATACACCATAATTGAATCTGTTAATAAGACACAGGTTTTGATAAGTAGAAAAGATTGTGTTACAATCTCAGATCATTATTTAATTTCCTATGAGCTACAGCTTAGCCAAAATGTATGTACGTCCCCTCGTTACTACATGAAGCATTTAATAAGATGACAACCCACCTGATTTTTTAACACCAGATTACTATCAGACAGATCCAGTGGAGTTAGATAGATTTACCAACTGTTTACATAATAACCTCAGATTCAACATTGGACAATGTAGCACCACTTAAATATAAAAAAATCAAGACAGAAGAAAATCGTCCCATGGTACAACGATCGTACCTTAAAACAGTCAGCATGAAGATTAGAACTAGGGATGTGACGAAGTTTGAATTCAATGACATTTGAACTTCAACTATTTTTAGCAGATTCGAATTCAACTGATGTTTTAGGGCCAATTTTCCTCGAATGTGGATTTGAAATCGCCGCCAGTATATAAAACAGAACCATTCATACCTTCAGGACTGCAGATATAAATGTAGCACTTTAATGGGACAAATGAGTTAAACAGAGTTAAACGATAAACATGGGTATCGCTGAGGGCTGCGAGGCAAAGCTAGACACTGAACAGGTTGAAAGACTGCATTAAAGTCTCTCCGGACCAGGTGAAAACAATCAGACCTGCGGTGATCTCAAAACTTAGAAAAATCCAGGCAGGTACACCACATTTTCACCATTTATGGACTTTTTCCAATCATAAAATAGTAAATATTAGACAGAAAATTCAACCCATAATATTAAATCTAACAGTTTGTTATCTGGTGTGGCTGATAGAGAACAATATATAGATATAGAAGAAAAGTTGGAAACCATTCACCCACTTCCACTTTCTCTCAGAATTAGAGAAAATTATTTACTCCACAAATTCTTCCACCTGCTGTCAATCCCATTAAACCTATTTAAGCAAGTGCTGCCAGCTATAATCAAACATCTCTTAGCAATAGTAAACTCTTCTCTTTAATTAGCAGCATATTGCAGCCACTGCTAATGAAGCACGCAGGTGAAATAGCAATTCACTGACAAATCTGCAGTGAATCACTCTGGTGTGTGAACCCATACAGAAAAGATGTACAGTGGGGAAAATAAGTATTTAGTCAGTCACCAATTGTGCAAGTTCTCCCACTTAAAAAGATGAGAGAAGCCTGTAATTGACATCATAGGTAGACCTCAACTATGAGAGACAAAATGTGAAAAAAAAAATTGAGAAAACAATTTTGTCTGACTTTTAAAGAATTTATTTGCAAATAATGGTGGAAAATAAGTATTTGGTCACCTACAAACAAGCAAGATTTCTGGCTGTCACAGACCTGTAACTTCTTTTTTAAGAGGCTCCTCTTTCCCCCACTCATTACCTGTATTAATGACACCTGTTTGAAGTCGTTAACAGTATAAAAGACACCTGCCCACAACCTCAAACAGTCACACTCCAAACTCCACTATGGTGAAGACGAAAGAGCTGTCGTAGGACACCAGAAACCGAATTGTAGACCTGCACCAGGCTGGGAAGACTGAATCTGCAATAGGCTTGGTGTGAAGAAATCTACTGTGGGAGCAATAATTAGAAAATGGAAGACCTACAAGACCACTACTAATCTCCCTCGATCTGGGGCTCCACGCAAGATCTCAGCCCGTGGGGTCAAAATGATCACAAGAACAGTGAGGAAAAATCCCAGAACCACAAGGGGGGATCTAGTGAATGACCTGCAGAAAGCTGGGACCAACGTTACAAAGGCTACCATCAGCAACACACTACGACGCCAGGGACTCAGACCTTGCAGTGCCAGACGTGTCCCCCTGCTTAAGCCAGTCCATATCCAGGCACGTCTGAAGTTTGCTAGAGAGCATTTGGATGTTCCAGAAGAGTATTGGGAGAATGTCATATGGTCAGATGAAACCAAAGTAGAACTATTTGGTAAAAACACAACTCGTCGTGTTTGGAGGACAGTGAATGCGGAGTTGCATCCAAAGAACACCATACCAACTGTGAAGCATGGGGGTGGCAACATCATGCTTTGGGGCTGTTTCTCTGCAAAGGGACCAGGATGACTGGTCTGTGTACATGAAAGAATGAATGGGGCCATGTATTGTGAGATTTTGGGTGCAAACCTCCTTCCATCAGCAAGGGCAATGAAGATGAAACGTGGCTGGGTGTTTCAGCATGACAATGATCCCAAGCACACTGCCAGGGCAACAAAGGAGTGGCTTCGTAAGAAACATTTCAAACTCCTGGAGTGGCCTAGCCAGTCTCCCGATCTCAACCCCATCGAAAACCTTTGGAGGGAGTTAAAAGTCCGTGTTGCCCGCCGACAGCCCCAAAACATCACTGCTCTAGAGGAGATCTGCATGGAGGAATGGGCCAACATACCAGCAACAGTGTGTGCCAACCTTGTGAAGACTTACAGAAAACGTTTGACCTCTGTCATTGCCAACAGAGGATATACAACAAAGTATTGAGATGAACTTTTGTTATTGACCAAATATTTATTTTCCACCATTATTTGCAAATAAATTCTTTAAAAGTCAGACAAAATGATTTTCTCAATTTTTTTTTTCACATTTTGTCTCTCATAGTTGAGGTCTACCTATGATGTCAATTAGAAACAACCTCTCTCATGCCTCTCTCATCTTTTTAAGTGGGAGAACTTGCACAATTGGTGACTGACTAAATACTTATTTTCCCCACTGTATATGGGCATGTATTACTTTAAATGAGAGGTTTCATTTCAAACTATATTTCAAACAATTTCAGTACATTAAGGATTTGGAAATATTTAACCAATTTTCCAAAAAAGGTAATCCAGGTAATGGTTCCAGTACCGTAACAATTCATATTTAAATTGTTTTAGTCCTCCACTATGTAGATTGAATATGTCATGGATGAATCATGGAATAATGAACCACTAAAGCTCTCCCAGTAAAATAAGATTAAGATTAGATTAAGATTCTGAAACTCTCTCAGTAAATTAAGACAATAGCCAAAATACTGAAATATAATCAATAACAATTAAAAACGAGACAGTCTTTTTTTGTTCCAGTGCTGTGCTAAGTAGCTGCAGCTCTGTCCTGTGAGGGACATTATTTTTAAACCTATGTTAGGTATTTTACTTTCCTTAGTATTTTTTTCTGATCAGTTATTGATCAGGAAAAAAGTTACTGAATCTGATCTGTTCTGATTGTTCTAAATCACCCACACCAGATGACAAACTGTTTGGACTTAATATTTTGAGTTGAATTTTCTATCTAATATAAGTAAAATTCTATAAGCATTTTACTAGTGAAATTTGTTGGACGTTCAGTACCTGCCTGTAAGAGAATACACCAAAGAGTACTCAATGAGGATAAATAAATGAGCTCTACTGAGAGCCTTTCTATACTCAATAAGGCTGGTCTTCCAAGCTGAGTGGGATACTTCCAGCTTGGTCTATCTTCATTTCTGTTCTAATCTTTGTGCTGACTGTTTTAAGGTATGAATCTGATGATTATACCATGGGGTGTTTTTCGTCTGTCTTCTTTTGTACTTAAGTGGTACTATATTATTCAATGATGATTTAAAGTTAATCTGTAAACAGTCAGTTAATCTTTCTAACTCCACTGCATCTGATGGACAGTAATCTGGGTTCAATAAACCTGGGAGGTTTTGAAAGAATGTGTCTTTTTTTGGTGAAAAAGTGAAGACCATTCAAGTGAAGTCTGAAATGAGTTTTGCCAGTTTAATGATAAAAAACAATGCTGGTCAAAACAAGATTTTGATTAAAAATCTAGATATAGATAATATAGATAAAAATATAGATTTAGTAAAAGCATTGCCAAAAATTAAGTGAAGAAGTCTCTAAGGTCAGGCTGATCAGAAACTTCTGAGTCTCATAGTGGTCTTGAGATGGTCTGTTTGTGGCAGAGGATCCCGCTCCTGTAGGTTCAAGGAAAAAGTAATTGCTGACCATGGCCTTTTAAGCCTAAAGCTACGTGAGTTTCATCTGATAAGACGTTGAGGCCTCAACAAATGACACATCAGAAAGTTCTAGTTCAGCTGCATCAATAGATTGATTAAATACTGGTTCCCTCCAGTTTGACCACTCGCCCCATGAGTTGCTGTCAAGGCTTCAAGATTAGATGTGCTGCCTGCGCTTACGCCCAGGGCCGGGACGATGTACGTGTCCAAATGTCCATGCAGATAAAGGCCTAAAACGTCATACCATCTGCTTGGTTACGCTAAAGCATGGTCTTATCAGCTAGCTGTTATGACTAAGTGTCTTGAGGCCTTGAGGCGTGTAGTCGAAGAGGCACATTAAACAATAACGGCTAGGACTTCTGGGTTTGCGCTACGACTAGATGTTCGCATAATAAGTGGCTCCCCCATATTGTTAACTAAAATCTTCCCCTGGCTTTAATCATAACTGACTATTGAGATAGGAAGATCGGAAACACAATAAGACCGATAGGAAAATGTCTAAAGTACAAGATATCAATGAACAGATGGGAGAAGGTAGCAAAGATGAAGCTAGCACTACAAATGCTAACGTAGACATGCAACAGAACACACTACTGGAGAGTATCATCTGGCACCCAAACCACCTCTCAACACTGCCCCGTGGTCGATAATTGTAAACTTTTTGCAATTCAGAACTAAAATACTGGTCCTTAGGAAAGCCTTGGGCCAGAAAGTGGACATGGAAGGCAAGCGCCTTTATTTTGACAAGACTACGCTACAGATGTCATGGAAAAACATAAAGCGTATGGTCCAATAAAGGCAGCATTGAAACAGAAAGGTATCAAATTCCCCCTACACCAAGATAAAAATCTCCTGGGTCACTGGAGTGCAGATCTATGAGGATGCAGACAAAGCAGTACAGGACGTGATCAAGAGAGGCTTCAACTTCCATCCATTTTCTGAACCGCTTATTCCTGAATAGGGTCACAGGTGAGCCGGTGCCCAGCTGCCAACTCTGAGTGCAAGGGTGGGAAACAACCCTAGACAGGGCACATAAAACATAAAATTGGAACGTTCTACTCGTCTACTGTTGTTTATCACCAACATTGTTCACAATCTATATAGACCCATTGGCACAACACATAAATCAAAACCAAGACCTTAAGGGTATATATATATATATATATATATATATATATATATATATATATATATATATATATAAATGATGAACTACATATAATAGGTTTGTTTGCTGATGACGTAATTTGCTATTTATCTGATCCAGAAAAATCCCTACCTTGTTTGATCAACCAATTAGGCCTGTTTGGTTTCTTCTCAGGATATAAACTAAACCAGGCAAAAACACAGACCCTGACATTCAATGACACACCCTCTGAAACTTTACGTGAAAACTACAAGCTGAATTGGAACTCAAATAAGATGCTATATCTAGGGATAATGTTAACCAAAAAATTAGATGATCTATACAAAGCTAATTTTACTACGGTGGACCAAGAAATAAGCAGGGTTTATTGCGAGGTGGGATGTTCTGACACTAGATTTTACCTCCAGAATTCAAACTATAAAACTGAACATACTACCAAGGCTTCTTTATCTGTATCTGGCCCTACCAATAGAAATCCCGGACAAACATTTTAAAGCATGGAATCAGATCATATCAAGAAAAATATGGAACAGCAAAAAACCTAGAATAAAATTTGAAAAATTGCAATTAGGAAAAGAGAAAGGAGGTTTGGCATTACCTGATATATATTACCCTAATATATCTAAGTTCTAAGTTCTAAGCATTATGAAGCAAAATGGAAAAACATAGAACAAAGAGTGCATGGAAGAGAACTGCAGAGTATTATTCGAGACACAGAAGCTATTAAGAACAGACTTGAGCATGTTGATTCTGTTACTTGCTTCACATTGGAAAAATGGCTATACATAATACGGAAAAACAAACAAGAAAGAGAATTATGCTTTATACAATGGCCAGCCTACAACAAATATTTCACTCAAGATCCTCATTTTAAACGATGGCAGGAGAAAGGTTTAACAGCCCTGTGTGTAGCTCTTACCAACAGCCACTTCAAAAATTTCCAGGAACTAAAACGGGAATTTGCTCTGAACAATCAAGATCGTTTTAGATATCTACAACTAAGGGACTTATATTAGGATTGCCCTTGAATTATCCCCTATTGTCTATAAACCCCATATTGTCTTCCGAACACCACTTGAAGTTCAACACAGTAAGTCTGCTGTAGGCTTAAGCACCACAAAATATTAGGATGGGACCAGAGCAAATTATGGAGAACTATTTTTAATAGGTGGGGAGTGCTGTTCATGTGGGTAAGCTTTGGCCTTAGCCTTAGCTTTCTGACTATGCTGCCAAGAGGTCACCCATTTGGCCTGCTGTGAGTTGAAGAGGTGCTGGCTCTAACCGATGTACCTGGGGCTACTAATATAGAATCTCACTCTCTATCATTTAGTAGACCCTGGGTGCTCACCTCTAGCTTTTCCAACAAATATCTAATTGTCTGTCAGAACACCAGGAGGCAAACAAACTCAGCAAACAAATTAAGACAGCATTTCATATAACCTATTGAGGGAAATCTAGTGAGGAAAAATGTGAATTTAGTCAAATGATATAACCATAAAGCCAGGCATATGGCATAGAATGTGGAAGTAATGGTTAATCAAATATATACTTATATATAATACTATTATATATAATACTATCATATATACAAAGGTGTAGATTTAGCATGGACAGAGGTGATGCATCCCCACCAACATCCAGCGAACTGTCCCCACCTAATTTGTTCCCCTCTGTTGACCTCTGTGTGCATAAAGAAGAGTTTAGTTCAATGAGCGCCAGACTGTATAAGTGTATGCTTTAGATTGTGTACTTTAGTGAGTCATTGTAGATGTGTGACCATAAAACTGGATCCCTGGGAGGGGCAATCAGGGTCCAATCAAAAAGGTCCACAGGGAGGCTGAACTTAAAGAGCACACCTAGGACATTAGCAGAGTAGCAGCTGCAGTGCAAGAGGGAATAGGAGGCAAGATGAGCCTTAGGACCTTGAACAAACAGACCCTGCGGTTGCTAGACTATATGGACAAAAGTTTTGGGACACCTGCTCATTCATGGTTGGATACATATTTTGTATGGCTTTTGTTGCAGTAAGTGTCTCTACTCTCCAGGGAAGGTTTTCTTTTTCTGGATTTTGGAGAATTACTGTTACTAATTACTGAATATTGCATATATGCATTAAACAAGAGGTTTAGAGAGGTCGGGATGGTCACCATCTTATCTTATATTATCTTTCTTCTCTGCTTGTAAGGTTAGGCTGTTTTCTCTGGATTTTTACTTAATTAGACTCTGTAGGAACTTTAGTCTGTCTTATCTAACCGTGTACCTATCCTGTTAGTTGAAATCAGGTGTGGTTTCGGGTTAGTTAAGGTGTTAATTGCAGGGGTGGAGTTCCAGACTGCAATTCTCGATAAATTGAAGGGATATCTGTAGCGGTTTGATGATAGAATTGTTGAGTTGACAATTTATAGAAACCTCTAGTTTCAACATGTGTTTTCCCATCCCAGTCTTTACATCCTGCCACACTAGAAGACGTTACCGCAGTAACAGAAATCGCAATACCAATAACCTCATTTACCCGCCTGCTTCATCAGATTCTCAGGTGATGGTATCTGGGGGGCTTTGGAATTGCCAGTCAGCAGTACAGAAAGCTGACTTTATCTCAGCCCTGGCATCTGCACGATCTCTGGACTTCTTGGCTCTGACAGAAACATGGATCACCCCTGAGAACACTGCAACTCCAGCTGCCTTGTCCTCTGCCTTTACCTTCTCTCATTCTACACGAAGGGTTGGTAGAGGTGGAGGCACAGGCTTGCTTGTCTCTCGGGGGTGGCGATCGGCTCCCCTCACACTCTCACATCTTGACATTTCCACCTTTGAATTCCATGCTGTTGCAGTATCTTTTCCGACTAAATTCCACATCATTGTTCTCTATCGACCTCCTGGCCCATTGGGCAATTTCATTGATGAATTGGACACTCTCCTGAGCAGTCTTTCTGTTGAGACTTCACTCATTCTAATTGGTGATTTCAACCTTCCATCCGAGAAACTGCAGTCATCATGTCTCCTCCAACTTCTTTCTTCTTTTGACCTCACCTTTAACCAGTCTGGTCCAACGCACAGGGCAGGCAACGCATTGGATCTAATCTTTAGCAGACCTGTCCCTGCCTTGGATCTGACAGTTACTCCCCTTGACCTTTCTGACCATCACCTCATGTCCTTCATGCTCTCCCTCCCCTCTTTTCCACATGTTGCCCCCCCAACTTCTTCCACCCCTCATCGTAACCTCCACACTCTCTCCCCATCCTCTCTTACCTCCACTATTCTAACAACCCTTCCACATCCTGATTCCTTCTCTTCCCTTCCACTGGAAAGTGCGACAAACACTTTCCTTTCATCCATCTCCTCTTCAGTCAACCTTCTCTGTCCTCTCTCTCAAAGACCTGCAAGAACCTCCAGACCTTCCCCGTGGTTGACAGAGGTTCTGCGCAACAACCGAAGAGAGTTGAGATTAGCTGAAAGAAAGTGGAGGAAAACGCAACAGGAATCCGATCTCGCTGCTTACAGGGCTCTCCTTTCGCGATTTTCAGTGGAAGTAACCACTGCCAAATCATCTTTTTACAAGGAGAGACTGGAAGCATCGGCATCTGATCCACGTAAGCTCTTCTCTGTCTTCTCTTCTCTCCTAAACCCTCCTACCCCCCCTGCTCCAACCACCCTCACCCCAGAAGATTTTGTCGCCTTCTTTGAAGAAAAGGTTGATAAGATCTGCCAATCCTTCCCACCCTCCCTTACACCAACTTCTACTCCTCCCACCAGGCACCCTTCTCCTCCTGCATCTCTTTCCTCTTTCTCTCCACTTTCCACAGCTGACATCCTTCATCTTCTCACATCCAACAATCCAACCGCCTGTCCCCTTGACCCTATCCCTTCCTCTCTATTTCAGACTATTGCTCCTGACCTTCTTCCTTTCATTACCTTCATCATAAACAGCTCTCTTTCATCTGGTCATGTTCCATCTACTTTCAAAACTGCCAGAGTGGTCCCAATTTTGAAAAAGCCAACTCTTGATGGTTCAAACATTAGCAATTATAGACCAATATCACTGCTCTCCTTCCTCTCAAAAATCCTCGAACGATCTGTCTACAATCAGCTATCTCTCTTTCTCAATCAGAACAATCTACAGGATCCAAACCAATCTGGCTTCAAACCGGCACACTCAACAGAGACTGCTCTCATTGCGGTCACTGAGAAACTCCATGCTGCTAGATCAGCCAAATTATCATCTGTTTTAATTCTCCTCGACCTTTCTGCAGCCTTTGATACAGTAGATCACAAGATCCTCCTGTCAATCCTCGGTAGCCTTGGAATCACTGGTTCTGCATTACAATGGTTTACATCATACCTGGAAGAGCGTTCTTACCAGGTCACATGGCAGGGAGCCACATCAGCTCCACGCAGACTATCCACCGGTGTTCCTCAAGGGTCAGTCCTTGGTCCTCTTCTCTTTTCTCTCTACACTACTTCTCTTGGTAAAGTAATATCTTCTCATGGTTTTACTTACCATTGCTATGCTGACGACACTCAACTCATCCTCTCTTTCCCACCCTCCGACACCCAGGTCTCATCCCGGATCTCAGCTTGCCTCTCTGATGTCTCATCATGGATGGCAGCCCATCACCTCAAACTCAACCCCAGCAAGACCGAACTGCTATTCATTCCTGGTAGCACTGGTCCTCATCCTGACCTTACCAATTCCCTTGAGAACTCACTGGTCACTCCATCTGCTGAAGCACGCAGTCTTGGTGTAGTAGTGGATGACCAGTTATCATTCTCAGCTCATGTTGCAAATCTGACTCGGTCCTGCAGATTTCTCCTTTACAACATTAGGAGAATTTGACCTTTTCTGTCTAGAGAGGCCACTCAGGTGCTTGTTCAGTCTCTTGTCATCTCAAGACTAGACTACTGCAACTCCCTATTGGCTGGCCTTCCTATGTGGACCATCAGACCATTGCAACTTATCCAGAATGCAGCAGCGCGGCTCGTCTTCAATGTTCATAAATTCAGTCATGTAACTCCTCTGCTGCGTTCCCTTCATTGGCTCCCTGTAGCTGCCCGCATCAGATTCAAAACCTTGATGCTGACCTACAAAGCCAAAAATGGACCAGCCCCTCCATACATGATGGCAATGGTCAAAACTCGAGCTGCACCAAGAGCCCTTCGAGCTTCAAGTACAGCTCGGCTTGACCCACCATCCCTCAGGATGCAAGGTAAACATCCATCCAGACTCTTTTCTGTTCTGGCACCAAAATGGTGGAACGAACTTCCCCTGGGAGTCCGAACAGCCGAGTCCCTCAATGTCTTCAAACGCAGACTGAAGACTCATCTGTTTCAGGAGTACTTAACTCCATAAAGACTTTTTGTTTCAACACGGTCTAAATGTGTGGAATCTCTAGATTCCAGCCTTATCTACTAGCTAAGGATGTTCTAAGTAAACAGCAAAGCACTTTTGTAAGTCGCTCTGGATAAGGGCCTCTGATAAATGCCACAAATGTAAATGTAAATGTATGTATGCATGTATGTATGTATGTATGTATGTATGTATGTATCTATCTATCTATCTATCTATCTATCTATCTATCTATCTATCTATCTATCTATCTATCTATCTATCTATCTATCTATCTACCTACCTACCTACCTGCCTGCCTACCTACCTACCTACCAATGTACCTACGTTCCTATTGTGTGATGTATTTTTTTTGGTCATCGTGGGTTAGCAATGGAGCCATGGGCACAAAACCATAAGGAAGAGGTTGTTGAAAAGTTGTTGCATGATGTGTATTTAAGTCTTTGCAGAGGTTGTGAACGTTAGGTAGGAAACTGATATTTTTCTTGGTGTTTATGTGTATTTGCTCTAAAGGCAGGTGACACTCAAGAGGTTTCAGAAGTTTCACTACGATCAATAAAATGTACTTCATCATCAGCACATAAATAGCTCTGATTACTATATCTCTTTTTACTGCCCTTTGCCTATTTACCTTGCTTTATGCAAATCAAACCACTTTACACAATCACGTCTGTCGCCACCCATTCAAACAAACCAATCAAACATTCTTCATATAATATTACTCTACCATCAACTACCCAATACCAAATATCCAGAACTTTTTGTGAGCAGTGTATATTACTTTCACTTAATATATGTAGATATACATACACATATAAACATTGTTACCTGCATAATGTATATGGAATTACATATTTTAATATTGAAATGTGCACATTTGTTTTGCTCTGTATCTCAGTAGTTTATGCTTTTTGGGGTGTTTTTTCTTTTTCGATTTGATCATGAAGTGAAGTGCCCTTGAGCAAGGCACTGAATTTCCCAGGTGCTCCCTGGGTGCTGAGGATAGGGCTGCCCACTGCTCTGGGCACGTGTGTTCACTGCCCCCTGGTGTGTGAATTCTCTAGTGTGTATGCGCATATCACTGTGTGTGAATGGGTTAAATGTGTGTGAGGATTAATTCCTGTGTGTGCACAACACAGTGGGTTAAAAAAGTATAATAATTTATAATAATAAATAAATAAATAAATAAATAAATAAATAAATCTATTTCTGTTAGCCAATGAGGACTTCAAATAGACACAAGGGGACCAATAAGGTTCTGTTTCTTTGTCATATTCCATCCTACAAGCAAATATACAGTATTACAGTGCTTTGTTGAAAAACCCTCGGGCCAACGTAATGAGTTATATTTCTATGAAAATTAGATTAATTTTAATTCTCATGCAACCACATGATTTTTTCTATCCTGACGACATGCAACTGCTCTCACTGTATTTAGACTGCAGCATGTTGCACTGTCAGGGACTGTGGCACAATTACCAGACACAATGTGTCGGGGAGGTGTTCCAGGCATGTCCCACCGGGAGGAGACTGCGGGGTAGACCCAGGACATGCTGGAGGGACTATGTCTCTCGGCTGGTCTGGGAATACCTCGGGGTCCCTCTCGGACTTGTAAGATCTTTTTACAGAATTCAGTGTGCATCATTTCTGTGTGATTTTCTTCTCTCTCTCACTGTATCTCTCTTTATCTCTATCTTTCTCTCAGTCTCTCAGTATTTCTGCCTCAGTATCTCTCTTTCTCTCTCTCAGTATCTCTCTTCATCTCTCTCTCAGTATCTCCCTTTCTCAGTATCTCTCTCTCTCTCTCTCTCAGTCTCTCTTTCTCTCTATCTCTTTCTCAGTATCTCTCAGTATCTCTCTTTCTCTGTCTCTCTCTCAGTATCTCTGTAAGGAGCCGCCCGCAATGCCGCTGTCCAGCCACCAGGGGGCGGCCGGCTACCAGTAATCAAATTCCGTGTGTGACACATTCCTCTCTTTGTTTACTTGCATTTATTTATTTATTTTATTATTTAATTACAGCACATGTTCGCCCTCCTTCTTGTTTTCATAATCAGATTGCTGGTGTCTTCTGCTCCCACGATCTGCTCACTTAATTCTCAGTACACACTAAGCACTTCACAATACTCAAACCTTATCAGCCCATTAGCCACTCTCACTCCTATAGTGCAGAGGTAACATCTCTGCCCTTCATCTCAGTGGCCTGGGTTCAAAACCTATCTGCTTTGTTGGCAGTTGAGAAAAACTTAACATTGACGGTCTCAAATTAATTCCCACCTGGTTTGCACCCTGTAAAGCAACCACCAAAACATGGACTCAGCCGACCACGCAGCCATACAAAAGGCTCTATCAGCTCAGGGGCTTCTGATAGGGGAACTTGACCTTAGGTCAGATCAACCAACAACTTCAAGATCTGACCCAAAACATTCAAGAGTTGACTGCTATTGCCAGGGCAGTTCCCTTCCCCCTGCAGACACAGGGGGCGATATGATATTGCCTCCCCCTTGAGGTACAGTGGTGAACCAGGGGGCTGTAGGGGGTTCCTACTCAAATGTTCACTAGTGTTTCAGCTGGCACCAAGCTTTTTCCCTCTGGGGCAGCTAAAGTGGCCTATATGCGCTCTCTGCTCTCAGAGTGGGCCTTAGCTAAGTGTTTCCTGAGCCAGCTGGCCAGAAGTAAGAGAGCTGGAGTCCGACGCTAAGCTAGTGGCTAAGCTAGTGGCGTACCATCAGTTCTGCTCTCCAATGTCTGCTCCCTGGAGAACAAACTGGACCACTTAAGAATTCAGAGGACAACCCAGCGCAAGTTCAGAGACTGCTGTGTGTTAGTTTTCACGGAAACATGGTTAACGAACTTCATCCCGGACTCCGCCATTCAGCTGGACGGCCTCGTCTCCTTCCACGTGGACTGCAACACGGACCTATCCAGTAAGACCCGTGGAGGGGGCCTGTGTGTCTACATCAACACTGAATGGTGTAACAACACTAAGCTGGTCTCCAGCTACTGCTCGCCGCTGGTGGAGTTTGCTAACACCAGCGCTAATG
Source organism: Acestrorhynchus altus (assembly GCA_034509495.1). Taxonomy (NCBI): domain Eukaryota; kingdom Metazoa; phylum Chordata; class Actinopteri; order Characiformes; family Acestrorhynchidae; genus Acestrorhynchus; species Acestrorhynchus altus. The sequence goes on from CM067520.1 coordinate 8,416,151, forward strand.
CTAATGGTAACGCACCCTTTGAACTACACAGTTCTGTCAGCAAACTCCAGAACTCACACCCTGATGGACTGTTTGTTGCTGGAGACTTCAACCACAGTAACCTGAAGTCTCTGCTGCCCAGCTTTCACCAATATGTGAACTTTCCAACACGTGGGGCTAACGTGCTTGATCTTGTTTACACAAACATCCCCGACCCCACTATGGCTTCTCGGACCACATCTCTGTCATGCTCATCCTTGCATACAGACCTCTCATCAGATGTGCCAAATCAGTACAGAAGCAAGTGACAACCTGGCCTCCAGGAGCCATCTCTGCTCTTCAGGACTGTTTTGAACACACTGATTGGGACATGTTCAGAGAAGCCGCTACATCTGATGACTCCATCAACCTGGAGGAGTACACAGAATCAGTGACTGGCTACATCAGCAAGTGCATTGATGATGTTACTGTCTCCAAAACCATCACAACACTCCCCAACCAGAAGCCGTGGATGACTGCAGAGGTACGTGTGCTGCTGAGAAACCGTGACAAGGCGTTCAAGTCAGGGGACAAGGCAGGCCTCAGAACAGCTAGAGCCAAGCTCTCCTGGAGCATCAGAGAGGCAAAACGCATTCACGCAGAGAAGATCCACAACCATTTCAAGGACACTGCTGACACGCGGCGCATGTGGCAGGGCATCCAGTCCAGTCCCCTTCACCTGCTTGTAATAGTGATGCCTCCCTTCCAGATGTGCTGAACACCTTCTACGCAAGGTTCGAAGCACAGAACTGCATGGCAGCAAGGAAGACCACACCTCCTCCAAATGACCAGGTACTGCACCTGTCCTCAGCTGATGTGCGGAGAACTCTACTCAGAGTCAACCCACGAAAAGCCCCTGGACCTGACAGCATACCTGGCAGAGTGCTCAGAGGATGTGCAGAACAGCTCACAGATGTTCTCACAGATATATTCAACATTTCTCTGAGCACTGCCATTGTGCCAATGTGCTTCAAGACGTCCACAATCATTCCTGTGCCGAAGACGTCTCAAGTGTCCTGCCTCAATGACTACTGTCCCATTGCACTTACTCCCATCATCATGAAGTACTTTGAGAGGCTGGTCATGAGGCACATCAAAAACCAGCTCCCCTCCTCACTAGACCCACTGCAGTTTGTGTATCATCCGAACTGATCAACAGAGGATGCCATCTCAACTGCACTCCACCTGGCTCTCACCCACCTGGACAACAAAGACTGCTACGTCCGAATGCTGTTCAACAACTTCAGCTCAGCATTCAACACCATCATCCCTCAGCATCTGATTGAAAAACTGAGCTTGCTGGGCCTGAACTCATCCCTCTGCAATTGGGTCCTGGATTTCCTGACTGAGAGACCTCAATCAGTCAGGATTGGAAACAACACCTCCAGCACCACCATACTGAGCACTGGTGCCCTCCAGGGCTGTGTGCTCAGTCCACTGCTCTTCACCCTGCTGACTCATGACTGTACTGCAAAGCACACCTCAAACTACTACATCAAGTTTGCTGATGACACAACTGTTGTTAGCCTCATCAGCAAGAACAATGAGTCAGCATACAGAGAGGAGGTGCAGTGGCTAACAGACTGGTGCAGAACCAACAACCTATCTCTAAACGTTCACAAAACCAAAGAGATGGTTGTTGACTTCAGGAGAACACCAGGTAACCACCACCTGCTAAACATCAATGGCTCTGCAGTTCTTTGGTGTTCACATAGCAGAGAAACTCACCTGGTCCCACAACACCAGCTCCATTACAAAGAAAGCCCAGCAGCGCCTCTACTTCCTGCAGAGACTGAGGAGAGCACACCTTCCACCACCCATCCTCACCCTGTTCTACAGAGGGACTATAGAGAGCCTCTTGAGCACCTGCATTACCGTCTGGTTTGGGAACTGTACCATCACGGATCGCAAGACCCTACAGCGGATAGTGAGGACAGCCAAGAAGATTGTTGGAGTTCCTCTCCCCTCCATCAGTGACATCTACACCTCTCGCTGCATCCGCAAAGCCACCAGCATTGTGGAAGACCCAACCCACCCCTCACACAGTCCCTTTCAGTGGACCGACAAGGCCCAGAAAGCTTTTGAAGAACTTAAGCGCCGACTAACTTCCGAGCCTGTCCTCCACCTCCCAGATCCTGACCTACCTTTTGTGGTAGAAGTCGATGCCTCCGAGGTGGGTATTGGGGTGGTGCTCTCCCAGCGGTCTGAGGCAATCAAGAAGCTACACCCCTGTGCCTATTTCTCTCACCGGTTAGGACAGATAGGAAATCAGGAGTGATTTCCTCCAGTGCACAAGCAGGTGCTGCAATGGGGGCCTCTCTCCAGGCAACCCAGGGCCACCAGAACCCTCAAATTCATTCAATGAAGGTTCTGGTGGCCTAAATGGATAAAGAAGTTCGCCTCTTTGTTTCTGCTTGCAACATCTGTGCCCGGAACAAGGACTCCCGTACCAAACCCGCGGGTCTGTTGCTCCCTTTGCCGGTTCCACACCGCCCTTGGTCCCATCTATCCCTGGACTTCATTACAGGCCTACCCAATCCAGGGGTTTAATGGTCATCCTGGTGGTGGTGGACTGGTTCTCTAAAGCAGCACGTTTTTTTGGGTTGCCTAAACTCCCGTCAGCCAGGGAGACTGCGCAGCTCCTCCTGCAGCAGGTGGTCCGGTACCACAGTCTGCCTGTCGATCTGGTCTCTGATAGGGGCCCCCAGTTCACCAGCCAATTCTGGAAAGAGTTTGGCGCGGCTATGGGTGCCTCTGTCAGCCTGTCCTCGGGGCATCACCCCAGTCCAACGGCCAAACTGAACGGGTGAACCAAGACCTTGAGCAATCTCTACGTTGCCTGGCACCCACAAGCCCGGCCACTTGGGCCAACCACCTGTTGTGGGCCAAGTACACGCACAATACCCTTTGGCACTCTTCTATTGGCATGTTGCCATTCGAGTGCCAGTTTGTGTATTCACCTCCTTTATTCCCTGATCAAGAGGACCAAACCCCGTCCTCAGCCTCCCGTATAGTGAGCCATTGTAGGACTGCCTGGTGCAGGGCTCGGGCCACTCTCCTGGCCCAAACCACTTCCCAAAAACAGGTGGCAGACTGAAGGAGGCGTCTGGGTGTTTCTTTCTGTCCTGGGCAATGGGTATTGCTGAGTGCATGAAACCTGCCCCTCAGGGTCGGTAATAAGAAGCTGACTCCCAGATTTGTAGGACCATTTAAGATCATCCGCTGTATCAATTCGGTTTCATATCGATTGCAGCTTACCCCGTCTCTGAGGGTGCATCCCACCTTTGTGCTTCCTGATTGTATAGAGGGCTCTTTGTGCCTTTTCCTTTAGTGCATTCACTCCCAGATCAAAGTTCCCTGAGGCGCTTATTTTCAGGCCTAGGTAATTGGCGTGCTCTAGGGCGGTGTTTCCCACCAGGTCGTCTGCATAGAGCAGGAATTTCACTTCCTTGTTTTTTAGGGTGAGACCAGGGGCTGCAGATTGTTCCAGTAACACCGCTAACTGGTTTATATAGATATTAAACAAGGTTGGACTCAGGCTGCAGCCCTGTCTCACTCCGCACCCTTGAGTGAAGTATTCCGTTCTTTTGTTGCCTAGATTTATTCCGAACTTATTGTTTAGATATATGGATTTGATTAGGTCATATACTTTACCCCCTACACTGCATTTCAGAATCTGATCATGTCCATTGTGCCAAATAGAATCGAAAGCTTTTTTGAAGTCAACAAAGCATGCAAAAATTTTCCTGTTGTTTTGGTGGACGCTCTGTTGGATTAGGGTGTGTAGGATGTAAATCTGACTCTTACTCAGGACACTGTGTTCAGTGTCTCTCTCTCTCTCTCTCTCTCTCTCTCTCTCTCTCAGTATCTCTCTTTCTCTCTCTCTATCGCTCTCTTTCTGCCCCAGTATCTCTCTCTCAGTATCTCTCTGTGTCTCTCACTCTCTCTCAGTATCTGTCTCTCTCAGTATATCTTTTTCTCTCTCTGTTGCTCTCTCTCTCCCAGTATCTCTCTCTGTCTGTCTCTCTCTCCCAGTCTCTCTCTCTCTCTCTCTCTCTCTCTCTGTCGCTCTCTCTCTCCCAGTATCTCTCTTTCTTTCTCTCTCTCCCCCAGTCTCTCTCTCTCTCTCAGTATCTCTCTTTCACTCTCTTAGTATCTCTCTCTCTCTCTCAGTATATCTGTCAGTATCGCTCTCTCCCTCTCAGTATCTCTCTCTCTCTCTCTCTCTCTCTCTCTCTCTCTCTCTCTCTCTCTCAGTATATCTGTCAGTAGTCGCTGGTCTTTCTTTTGGTGAAAAAGTGGTGAAGTTCCTCCAGTGCGACGCTGATGGCAGGTGAAGGGAATCTGTTCGTCTGAGAGATTTAATCGCTTGTTATTCGCTTCTGTTATTTTCTGTCCGTCGTTTTTTTATCGCGATGTCAAGAAAAAAGGCGTCGAAGAGCAAAGGTAAGAGCGGCAGTCCGTCCGTCAGTCCGTCCGCCTCCAACGCGGCCAAGCAGAGCTGCCGCTCTTCTAGAGGAAGCCTGATGCTCCAAACCAACGGGGTGGTCCACCCCAGCAGACCCCCGCTCAGCGGCAGCAGAGACTTCTACGACATCGCCTTCAAGGTGAGCGGCAACCTTAAGCCCAGTGTCCTTTACAGCGCTTTAGAGTGCCGCTTGTGTCTTCATCTTCATCTGTATGGAGGCTTTCAGTGCAACTTTACTGACCTCCTGAAATGCAGCCGAGGAAACGAGTCCATACGAGCACGAGAAAGAAACAGGAAGGGGACACAGACAATGCATGTTTACAGGATTAAACAGTTACGTATTTATGTGATAAGACCTTTCAAAGAAGCCATATTGTACATACTTCAAGTAAGAGGTTTGTATGGTTTTATGTACTAAACACAGTCACAGGTCATTTTACATCATCATTTTCCAACGTCCTGCCTTTAATAACAGTATGACAGCATGTTCATCTTCAACTGCCTCCCATTTTCCATCTTAAAGAAGAGTCTAATTTCAGTGTGAATGTGTGCGCTTGCTGCTATAGGCTCATCAGATGTGTATCTGGAAACAGACTTGACCAATAAACTAGTCTTTTTTGTGAATTACATCACAGTGTAAAACATGTTCTGAGTAAATGGGGAATATTGTCAGTACTTCTTGAACATATCATGTTTTTTTATGATATGAACCCTTTAAATGTAATTCAGAGAACTGTGATTGTGATTGAGGCTTAAACCGGATGTTAGATATAATAAATTAAATCAGCTTAACAATGTGAGTATGAGCTGAAATTACAGTGACAAGAAAAAAGTTGGTTCAAAATGGTTCAGCAATCAGTGTACTTATACTATGCCGTGACAATGCCTTTTGGTCTTGAGCTCACGTTTTTTATGATTAGATACATCAGAACTTGTTTTGCATTAGAGTAGTTCTGTTTCTTCACAGTGACCTACTGAAAAAAATGACCAGCCATGCTACATATACAGCAATAAGTGGACAGATAACACAACACGTTACTACCAAACGTGCAGTATCATGGTAGTAAAACACATATAAACACATCATAAAGCCAATTTTGTGGTTAGCTGAAAGTTGCTCACAATATTGCATTGTAACTATGACATAGTGTAATGCACAGTTCTTATCACTCGTGGGACTGTTGCACTTGTCTAGGTAACCTCTTGTTTTTGTTAAGCACATTTAATGTGTGCAGAAAATGTATGTCATGGGTGAATGCAGGAATTAGATAAAGGGGCTTTGATATTGTGCCCAAAAGATCTGCCACAATCAGTGAACAAAGCAGGTGCTAACCAAATATCAACAAAGCAGGTTATTTATTATAAAAAGAAAAAATTTGATGAGGGAAACATAAACAGGTCAAAACACAATAGAGGAAAAACAGAGAAACACTCGGAATGCAAGCAGTACTTCTCTATGATGCAGCAACATGATATGACTGTGGCATGATTGTGAAATGATGAGCTTATGGGAATTGGAATTCACAGGTTGGTTAGAGACAAAGGCAGAATGAGGTAGCATGACATGATCATCCACATTCTGTACTTTACCAGGTCCATGAGCACAAACAGTATCATGATATCCATGCAACAGCTGTGTCAATACACATTGCTGATGGCAGGTGACCTGAAGCGGTCAGCCTGTGCAAACATGGAACAAGGAAGGATAAAATACATTTGCAGCTCTTGGACTTCTAATGCAAACCTGGCATAGCATGTATGCAGGCTAATGACACTCCATTATTGGGAACATTCAGTTATAGGAAACCACAGTGATTATAATGGAATCATAATTCAAATAGTAGCCTTATAGTTCTCTTAATAGTTCAGCAGAAGAGAACTTATTAGAAATTATGCAAAGTTCACTGTTAATGGAATTCTGCAGTATTTTTCAGGATATTCTCTATTTTCCTCTTCTGTAACATTGATGGAGGAATACAATTTTGCTCTTCTCATAGCCTTTCCTTGCCTTTGGAGCCTATGTTTGATTAGTATTTTGAGTTACAGAAAATTTGAGGAGTCAGAAACCCAGGTTCAGACCCCAGGTGGCAACAGCAAAAAAAAATGTATTTTCTAGAGTAAGCTATCCATCTTTGACTCTATGTACTGGAATTACAATGATGTAGAAGTGTAGTATAGTACAGTAGTATAGTAGTAGTATAGTAATACTTTTCCCTGTAATAACATACGGAATAGTGAATTGAATAAGTTTCTATTTTTCTATCTGATTGATGATTCATTTTTGTAACAATAAATTGGAGTATTTGAGCTCTGTGTAGTGACCCTCTATTCTGCAAGGTCACTACTTCTTTCTTTGCTTTCTCCCATGATCCCCAATTACTGCCTGCAACTGTAAGCTTAAAGATGTTGTGTTAAGATGTTGTGTAAAGATGTTATGTTAAGTTAAAAATGTTGTGTTAAGTTGCATGGCACACGTGTCCATTTGACATAGTTTCTTGTGGTGCAGCCTTTGATACCCTGTTGCATAATGAGCTGATTAGTTGAATCAGGTATGGTATCACCAACTGTGTAGAAATCTACTGTTAATCTTATGTCCACCAGCAAGCTAAAATTGTTGCAGTATACCTGAGTATTAGAACAGAGGTGTAGGGGTCCAGTGTTCCCTAACTGTGTATAAGTAGTTGACCAGAGGAGGATGGGTCCTCCCCCTTGTGAGCTTGGTTCCTCCCAAGGTTTCTTCCTCCAGCTCTGAGGGAGTTTTTCCTTGCCCCTGTCACCCTTTGGCTTGCTCACTAGGGGATCTATCTCTTATCCTTTGTTCCTGTGTTATTAACTTTTTTATTTCTTGATTTCTGTAAAGCTGCTCTGTGACAACTTCAGCTATACAAATAAATGTTGATTTGATTTGATTACAAAAGACAGCATAGACAGTTTAAAATGTTTATAATGTTAAGTTTCAGTTTGCTGTGCTACTCTACTTACGTGGAACTGTTGGAGCCAATACTACTTTTTTTCTATTCTGATACAAGACTTTAATGTACTTTGTAAATTCTGTTTTTCCCTGCTACCAACACCTGATTCAACTAATCAGCTCATTTTCAAGCCCTTTCAGAGTTGCAGGGATGTTTAAGCAAAGAATTCTCTAAAAACGTAGGGCAGGGTTGAGCCAGGACCAGGTTTAAGAAATACTGCACCAATCCCAGTCCATACAGTAATTATAGGGAAGCTAAATTGCATGTGATGTCAACCTTTCACTTCGAACTTTCGCATACATTTCAACGTATAGTGTACTGTAAAACTATATGTAGTTCAGCCCATTCACATTAAAGCTATAAAAATTAATTCTCAGCTGAGGAAGAACCCTGGAAGTGCCTTCTTTGTTGTTGTGCTGTTGTCATTTCTTTTATGGACATGAATTAATGCAGTCCTTAAGAGTGAACTAACCTGCCTTATGCTATAAAAAGCTTGTTTTTGAAATACTCCTGCAGTCTGTGTGGGGCAAGAGGCAGCAAAAGATGCACTGTTATGCCTCACACTCTACAGAAAATAGCTAGATTATAAATTGTAGCTTTTATTTGTGGTGTAGACACACACACACACACACACACACACACACACACACACACACACACACACACACACACACACATAACTACTTCCTTGTTCCAACTCCACTTACCATACAGAATAACTTTATAGTTCTAACATTACAGAGTGTAATACATTTGTTTGTTTGCATACATTGTTATCCTCCTTTCATCCAGTTTTTAATGGTCAGGACCTTGAAGGATGCCCACAGAGCAATTATTGCTTCATTGTCAGCATTGAAGTAACATTGACATGGTGGTAACACATTAGTGTGTTGCACTGGTATGCATGGATTAAACACAGATCTAAGGCTTATGTCACTTAAGCAGTTCTACAAAGGATTAGACTAGAATCCTTTCAGTGTGTTGTGACATTAATTCATGACTATAGAAATCTGTAGGTTACGGTTAGTACAGCCAGGGGCTGTGTAACCAACTACTGGAAGAAAGGGGACAGTCATGTTTTCATACATTGGGATTGGGAATTGAATATTTTTTCTTAATTACACACAAAATATCATTGTGTCTTTTGTTCCCACTGGGTCCGTTTTAGGCATTATGATTTGTTTAAAGACGTATCATCATTCAGTGTTTAAAATGTGTAATATGAAATTAATATTTACAGTGTTGACAGTTTTTCAGACTTCTGCAGTTTGCCTAGGCATGCTAGATAAATCTTGAGTGATGGCAACCCATTCTTGCCTAATCAGTGCTTGGAGTTGATCAGAGATTCTGGGTTTTTGTGTGTCCACCCTATTTTTGACAATTGACCACAGGTTCTCAATGGGATTTAGAACCTGATTGAAAATCTGGGGATTTTCCAGGCCATGGACCCAAAATTCATTTTATTCACCAAGCCACTTTTGCCTTGTGACATGGTACTCCACCATACTGGAAAAAACATTGCTCATCAAATTGAATCGTCAGGAGAAGTTGCTGTTTTGATACCACTCCTTATTCACAGCAGTGTTCTAAGGCAAACATTCGAAATGCATTGGCTGGAATGCAGTGCTTTTGTGATTAGGTCAGTTTCATGACAGGGAATGACTTTACAAATGATTACAATTCATTTGATCTCTATACAATCTAGAGTTAATACAAATTGCTAACATAAAAACAGATGCAGAAAACTTTGTGAAAATCAAAATGTTTGCCATTCTTAAACCTTTGGCCACAAATGTATACTATGAACCAGGATGACTCCAAACGTGTTGGCTAGAATACTCAAACCAATATAATAATTTGATTAATCCTGGAGATATTAAATACTGTGGTAACAGTAATTTCTGTTAAGGTAAACAGTCATTTATGGCTATGTTAAAAACTTTAATTTATTCATTTATTTCATGCAAACAATAGTGAGAAACAGAGTGTGTCAGACAGGATTATGAAGGTGCAGGTTTACCAATCAGACACAGTTGGGAATGGGTGGAGACAAGACCAAAAGAAAACACACATGCTAAAAGCTTGTGAGAACTAAACAGGATGCAATATGTGACTGTAGGCCCTCTCTCAGCGTGCAACTCCAGGTTGCTTAAACCAACTCTAGGTTCCACCTTTCGGAGTCCGGCTTTAGGCTCCACCTCTCGGAGTCCAGCACTTGGCTCTGCACTCCGAGCCGTAGTGGAAGCAGTACTAGACACTAAGGCAGCCTCCGCTGCAGAATATGATGGGTCCAGTGTTGCCAACCTAAGCGGAGCCGAGGTATGGGAGTGCTGGGCTGGACAGTCCTGTGCACGTAGTTCAGGATGTGCCACACATTGGACTCATCCTTCAGCCCAGATCCCCCCATAACAGCCCAACAGCAGGCCTCGCCTCTTGCCAAGTCCAGCTTAAGGCTTGCAGCGCAAACCCTCAGCACCCCCCAAAATTCTCCCCACTGTTTAAGGGGCAGTCCTTCAGTGAGGGGGCAACCCTAGCACGCCTCCTCCTGTCGCTTCCCAGAGTCCCCGGAGATTGGCTCCTGGCGAATCGCCAGACGGGTTCCGGCAAACCTGTAGTCCCCTACTACTTCCATCGGTAGGTGAGTCGAACTGTCAGGAACGTGACAATTAACAGACAAACAAGTAACATGATAACAATACAACCAGATAACATAACCAGGACATAACCAGTAAACATACCAGTAGACTCACATCACCAGACTGACACGAGGGAGTATATATAGACGTGACAACATTAAACCCGGCTGGGACAGGATTTCAAAGGGGCAGGGTTACCAATTAGACACAGCTGGGAATGGGCGGAGACAAGACCAAAACAAAGACACACATGCTAAAAGCATGTGGGAACTAAACAGGACTTGATACGTAACAGAGGGTCAGTTTCACAGACTCTTATTAAGCCTAGTCAACAGCACATTTGTTAGTACATAGATAAATATATAGATAGATAGATATACATAGATAGTGGGGAAAAAGTATTTAGTCAACCACTGATTGTGCTCTCCTACTTAGAAAGGTGAGAGAGGTCTGTAATTTTCATCAAAATCAGGAAATCCCATTGTAGGATTTTTAAAGAATTGATCTATAAATTATGATGGAAAATATGTATTTGGTTACCCTCAAACAAGCAAGATTTCTGGCTCTCACAGACCTGTAACAACTTCTTTAAGAAGCTCTTCTGTCGTCCACTTGTTACCTGTATTAATGGCACCTGTTTGACCTCTATATCTGTATAAAAGACACCTGTCTACAGCCTCAAACATTCAGACTCCATATTCAACCATGAGCAAGAACAAAGAGCTGTCGAATGGAACCAGGGAGAAAACTGTAGACCTGCACCAGGCTAGGAAGAGTGAATATACAATAGGCAAGCAGGTTGGTGTGAATAAATCAACCTTGGGAGCAAATGGAAGACATACAAGACCACTGATTATCTCCCTCGATCTCGGGCCCCACGCAAGATCTGATCCCATGGGGTCAAAATGATGAGTGATGAGTAAAAATCCCAGAACTACATGGAGGAACCTAAATGACCTGCAGAGAGCTGGGTCCAAAGAAACAAAGGCTGCCATCAGTAACACACTATGCTGAGAGGGACTCAAATCCTGCAGTGTGTCCCCCTGCTTAAGCCAGTACATGTGTGGACCTGTCTGAAGTTTGCCGGAGAGGATATGGATGATCCAGAAGAGGACTGGGAGAATATCATGTGGTCAGATGAAACCAAAATAGAACTTATTGGTAAAAACTCAACTCTTTGTGTTTGAAGGAAGAAGAAAGATGAGTTGCATCCCAAGAACACCATATCTACTCTGAAGCATGGGGGTGGAAACATCATGCTTTGGAGCTGCTCTTCTGCAAAGGGGACAGGACGACTTTGAGTTGAACGTCTGTATTACCCAGTGTCAGCCCCAAAACATCACTGCTCTAGAGGAGATCTGCATGGAGGAATGGGCCAAAATACCAGCTACAGTGTGTGCAAACCTGGTGAAGACTTACTGGAGGTGTTTTACCTCTGTCATTACCAACAAGGGTTATGTTACAAAGTACTGAACTCAACTCAACCCAACACACCACAGTGTCAAACAGGACATTGGCAACGACTGATAAAACATCCAAAAGAGTGTTGCAGATGTTAAAGGACTGTAGCCTCCTCAGAAATTACAGCCTGCTCTGTCTCTTTCTGTTTCTTTTTGGGAACTGGAACAATGCAAAATGTCTTCCAGGGGGTAGGCATGCTCCTCAGCTGCAGGCTGAGGTTGAAGATGCACGTGAGTGGTTCACCTAGTTCTGCAGCAATCAGGGACATACTGTGTCAGGGCATGTTACTATCCTAGGGTGAAGCTTTCTCAGTTTACCTGTGACCTGGTCTGCAGTGGTGTCTGTTTTGTTGTGGATTGGGGGAGTAGGAGGAGGTGGAGGAGGAGGCTGCTATGGTGGCCTGGGGAGGGTATGTTGAGGGAAGGAGAGATGGATGCAGCAAGGGAGATGGTGGGGGGACATGGGCTGGTTCACTGCCTTCTTCACTGTCTCCACTATGACTCTGGTCTTTGTATTATGGCCTGTGATGGTTTACACACCTTTCCAGACCATCCTGAGGACGAAGAGGAATCAGGGAGGCCACCATGATGATGCCCTCAACAACTATGATGATTATTTTAAAGCATTCAAAACTGAGGTAGATTTGAATCATCTCCTCCTAAAAACACAGCACCCTCTGTGACTATAGGCAGTTTATATGTGGAGAGTCCTGTGAGCAACTGCCAGCCCCGCTTACATCTCCACTTGCAAGAAGGCTGGGTGACAGTGGATACCATGCTTCACATTTCTGGGAGTGCACATCAGATTGAGGGATATTTTTAATCAACAGAGATACTTTTTTCCAGACATTTTCAGATGGTTCCTAAACTGATATGGCAGCAAAAACAGAGGTGTGTTTGAGAACTAGATGTTTGTCATGTACAAGATAAAGCAAATGGAAAAATAGCCACTGCATACAACCCATAAACTCAGATTAAATGTTTACTACTGTTATTTTCTTCATGATAAACTGAGTAACACAGATGCTCTGCAGACAATTTGACAGTTCCATCAATTGATGGTAGTCAGTAAAGCATTATTTTCTTAATGCTGTTGTTGAGTTTTAGTAACTAAATATAATTAAAAAACAAAGCTATTTTGTGCGTGAGAGAGAAGGGGATGGAGAAAGAAATGGACAGAATTCAAATATAAAGGCAAGGAAAAAGCACAGCATGGACACCTGCAGGTCATTATCATTTTGTTCAACTGGGGGAGGGGTTTGCTGTTCATTTCATTTCATTTCTCGTAAAAGAGTATGGCCCCGCTTCAGTCCTTTTGTTCAGGGAGGGGGAGGATAAAAAATGCATACAGGCCAAAGCGGACCAGATATACATTAGTTTTAATGGGTGGTGCGGAAAAAAATGTATGAATGGTGCATACAGGATTATGGCTGCCAGCGCCACTGTAACATGAAACTGACTACACACAGGCAGAACATGGCGGAACATCTCTGAGTGAAGCCAGAGTGCACTTACATGGAGATGATCACACAGACTCAGTAAATATGCACTAAAAACCCTGCTGAAATGGGTAACTCCTTATCTGACTGCTCCCAACACAGAGAACACGAATGGAGGGATTGCTGTGAACACAAATGGAGGAGGAGGTGGGAGGTGTGGCTTTATGGAAAGGCTTAGCTGAATATGAAGTGTTTGTTTTAGTCTGAGATGGTGGTGCTGTAGTGCGACATCTAGTGGCAGATAGGACAATAGAGCATCTAACAGGACAGAGACAAATGAAGAACCTTAGCACACCTTAAGTGTTTTGAAGCCTCTCTGATGGCTGAGATCACCAAACAGACATAGCTAAACAGCTATGTGATTTTTCCCATTTCCAGTTGTATAATTACAGCCCTAATTCTCAAACTACAAACTACAAAAATAAAATTAGTAGTTTGTAGTTGTGTTATATGAAGGTTATATGAATACTTGACAAACAGATAAAATCGATATTCATATTTTTGATTCCAGCTCATGAAGCCATCAAAGAGCATTGATATATATTGGGGTGGGCTCCTTTCTGATTGTTTTAATTACATTTGCATGCACGTTAGTCATTTTCCTCGGTATGTAGGAATGTATCCATACACAAAAATCAAGATGTAGTATAATTATGGTAAAGTGGGGGCCAAAAAACTAAAACCATACACTAAATCTTTTGTTTAAAAAATAAACACCATATGGCACTTGATCGTGTCACCCCTGAGGTAGGTAATGCAACCTGCCGTGATAAGTGGTAAAGTAGAAAAGTTTAATGTGATTACACACACATCTAGAAACACCAACCCACAATCATTTTCCAATCCACTGTCATTGCATGAGATGAAATAAGATGTTAAAGCCTGAATATCCGTTAAATACAAAAGTCAAACAGTAAGAATCTATTTAAGAATAAGAGCATATGATTCACTCTGAATATGCAGCAGTGAGATGAAAACATTAGAGAAAAGCACTTTCCATTTACCCCAATAGCATGTATTTTCTGTGTTTTAAAGTGCTCTGAATTGTGATACCCATACATTTACAGTAAATATTTGTATTAAAAGAAGAATGTGCAATGTGTCAGCAATGCTGTATTTGTGTTGCATATTACATTAATGTCATACTGTCTCTTTATGTAAAGAAATCACTCAAGGAACAGAGTGTTTCATTTCTGTGTGTCTAAGGGAGAGTAATGGTTTTAGGGCACACCATGTTTGCCTGTTGTGTGCATAGAATTAACAATGACTATTGTATTTGCTCTAGGTGATGCTGGTAGGGGACTCAGGGGTTGGGAAAACTTGTCTTCTGGTGCGTTTCAAAGATGGAGCCTTTCTGGCAGGCAGCTTCATCTCTACAGTGGGAATTGACTTCAGGGTAAGTGGGATATATACAGTGTATCCACAAAGTATTCACAACATTTCACTTTTTGCTTATTTTGTTATATGCCCTTCAAAATGGATTCAATTCATTTATTCTGTCAAAATTCTACACACAATACCACACAATGACAAAGATTTTTTAAATATTTGTAAATATATTCACATATATTCACAGTCTTTGCTCAATACTTTGCTAAAGCACCTTTGTAGAATCTCTAATGTTCCATCAATTGGATGGGTGCACAGACAAATTTAGATATCTCCAGAGATGTATTAATGGGTTCAAATCTGGACTCTGGCTGGGCCACCCAAGGACATTCACACTGTTGTCACCATGCCACTCCTTGTTTATCTTAGCAGTGTGTTTAGGATCATTGTCCTGTTGGAAGATAAACCTTCATCCCAGTCTGGGGTCCAGAGCGCTCTGGACCAGGTTATGATCAAGGATGTCTTTGTATCATCTGCAATCATCTTCTTAGCTTGGTTTGTGCTCTGACATGCCCTTTCTACTATTGGACCTGATATAAATAGGTGTGTGCCTTTCCAAGTAATGTGCAATCAACTGAATTTATGTAGTGTAATCAGCCTAAAGGAAGGTATTGTGTGTAGAATTTTGATTAAAAAAAAAAAAGATCCATTTTGGAATGAGGCTGTAACACAACAAAATGTTCAAAAAGTGAAGCACTGTGAATATTTTCTGGATTCACTGTACATTCATATACTTACTGACAAACATCATATTGAATTAAAATATCACCGCTCAAAAGTGTAGTGATCTTAAGGATAAAACAGTCGAGAACTGCCCTCATATATGGAAGCAGCCTTAAATGAACAGCTTCAAAATTATTTTGCTTCTTACCACATATACATACCCACAGAGCAACAGAAAGTTAAGTCTCACTGCTCACTTGTATAAGTGTGGAAATTATACTGGGCTCAGTACAAATATACCTGGAATAAATACGAAAAAATAATCATAATAGTGTACATTTAAATAAAATTTTTTTTTCAGTGCAGTCTGGTTTAAAGTCATTAAAAAACTAAACATCTTGTTGGTTTCATTTAAGACCATGTACATGCATATTGTTTGGAAAGTAAAGTTAATTTTCTCATGTTTTTTATATTGATCCGAAAAACATCCGATCCATGAAATTTTTGATCCATCCCATGTTTTTGTGTTGTGGTATCGAAATTAGCTAATTAGCTAATTAGCACATTAGCTAAGTGGCGCTGTGCAAGACGGCTGCCTCCAGCAGTAGCTCCCTAGTCTTTAGCCCCTTTAACTTCTTTTTCACCTTTCCACACACTTGCTCTTCTCAAAAGACATAGTGTGTTCTGATATATATCCTATGGATATCTGCAAAACCGAAGATGCAACCAGGAGCCAGTTTTCTCTTGTATTCGAGAGAGGAGCTGCTGGCCCTGAGAACAAAGGCACACGATCCTGGAGGAACTGCGGAGGAGAGCCCGGGGCTGCAAGGCCGGTGCTAACCTAAAGGCTGAGCTAGCGGACAACTGGCGGCGCTGATAACCGTCCGTCCCCTCTGTCATCATGGGGAACATGAACTCGCTGCCGAACAAGATAGACGAGCTGTCTGCCCTCAACAATCAGCGGATTTACAGAGAGAGCAGCTTGTTAATCTTTACAGAGACATGGCTAACCCAGCTCGTACCGGATGCTAATGGGGACCTGCGGGGCTTCACTACCGTGAGAGCCGACAGGGACACCAAAGCCTGCGGGAAAAGCAAAGGTGGGGGGCTGATAATCTATGTGAACAGTCGCTGGTGTAACCCTGGCCATATCACTGTTAAGAAGGTCTTATGTTGTCCGGATCTGGAGCTGTTAGCCGTTAGCCTCCGACCCTACTACGTCCCCTGTGAATTCAGTCACGTGATCGCTGTCTGTGTGTACATCGCCCCCAGAGCAGATGCAGCCGCTGCATGTGAGCAAATATGTTCTGTTATGGCAAGGTTGCAGTCACAACACCCTGAGGCGTTTATGATCATCTCTGGAGACTTTAATCATGCTACTTTGGACTCTACTTTGGCTACCTTTCACCAGTGTGTGGACTGTCCTACGAGAAACAACAGGACAATCGATCTGCTGTATGCTAATGTGAAAGAGGCATACAGCGTCACACCCCTCCCCCCACTGGGGAAGTCGGACCACAATCTGGTCCACCTACAGCCTAAATACACCCCCATGGTCCAAAGACAGCCTGCAACCACCAGAACCCTCAGGAGGTGGTCTCCAGAAATGGAAGAAACTCTTAGGGACTGCTATGACACCACTGACTGGGATGTGCTGCTTAGCCCACACTGTGAGGACATCGAGGGGATGACACACTGCCTGACAGATTATCTCAACTTCTGTGCAGATGTGGTCTCCCCCGCCAAGACAGTACGGAGTTACCCCAACAACAAGCCATGGGTAACACAGAAAGTCAAGTCTACCCTCAACAGGAAGAAGGCCGCCTTCCAGAGCAGGGACAGGGAGGCGATAAGAGCAGCACAGCAGGAGGTGAAACAATGCCTGAAACAATCAAAAGAAACCTACAGGAGGAAGGTGGAACAGAGGCTAGAAGAGAACAGCATGAGGAGGGTCTGGGAAGGTGTGAGAACCATCACAGGCTACAACACCAAGACCAGAGGTGTGGGGGGAACAGTGGAGAAGGCGAACGAGATGAACAACTTCTTCAACCGGTTCAACCAACCCATGCACCCCCCACCCTCTCTCTCACTGCATCCATCTCTTCCACTTCTGTTGACACATCCTCCAGTGGTTACGACAACATCCTCCTCATCATCATCACCATCATCATCATCGTCATCTACCGCAACACAGACTCCACTCTTCACAGCAGACCAGGTCAGAGGTCAACTGAGGAGGATTCACCCCAGGAAAGCAGCAGGGCCTGACAAGGTATGTCCTCGAATGCTGAAGGCCTGCGCTACAGAACTGGGTGAGCCAATCCAGCGTCTCTTCAACCTCAGCCTGCAGGTGGGGAGAGTGCCTACCCTCTGGAAGACATCGTGCATTGTTCCGGTTCCAAAAAAGAACCGGCCAAGTGAGCTGAATGACTTCCGGCCTGTGGCACTAACTTCCCATCTGATGAAGACGCTAGAGCGGCTCTTCCTCGGTCTCCTTAGACCCCAGGTGCAACATGCCCAGGATGATCTGCAGTTCGCGTACAGGGCAGGTGCTGGCGTGGAAGACGCAATCATCTACCTGCTACACCGAGCCCACTCGCACCTAGATAAGGGGAACGGCACAGTGAGGATCCTGTTTCTGGACTTCTCAAGTGCTTTCAACACCATCCAGCCCCTTTTGCTTCAGGACAAACTGAACAGGATGCGAGTGGACTCATGCCTGGTCACCTGGATATCCAGCTACCTCACTGACAGGCCACAGTATGTCAGGCTGAAGGACATCACGTCTGACACTGTGATCAGCAGCACTGGAGCACCCCAGGGCAGTGCTGGCCCCTCTTCTCTTCACCCTGTACACAGCAGACTTCTGCTACAACTCAGAACTGTGTCACATTCAGAAGTTTGCTGATGACACAGCCATAGTTGGGTGCATCAGGGATGACAGTGAGGAGGAGTATCGGAGCCTGGTGAGGGACTTTGCAGCCTGGTGCCACAGGAATCATCTGCAGCTCAACATCTCAAAGACCAAGGAGCTGGTCATTGACTTTGGGAGATCCAGACCAAAGTCACAACCAGTTCTGATCGAGGGAGATGAGGTGGAGGCTGTGGACTCCTACAAGTACCTCGGGCTGTGGCTGGACAGAAAGCTGGATTGGTCTTATAACATCGACCACCTGTACAGCAAAGGACAGAGCAGGCTGTACTTCCTGAGGAGACTACGGTCCTTCAACATCTGCAGGAAACTCCTGGGGATGTTTTATCAGTCCGTGGTCGCCAGTGTCCTTTTCTACACTGTGGTGTGCTGGGGGGGCAGCATATCCAAGAAGGACACACACAGGCTGGATAAACTGATCAGGCGGGCTGGCTCTGTGGTTGGCACAAAGCTGGACTCTTTGGTGTCGGTGGCAGAGAAGAGGACTCTGAAAAAACTGCTGGACATTATGGACAATGCCAGTCATCCTCTACACACTGTCATCAGCCACCAGAGGAGCCTGTTCAGTGAGAGACTGCTTCTTCCCAAGTGCAGGACCAATAGACTTAAAAACTCTTTTGTCCCGCACGCCATCAGACTGTACAACTCCTCTCTGGGGGGGAGGAGGGGTAACAGGAAGATTAAGGATGGGAATGAGTAGGATCTGAACCAACTGAATCAACAGCTAACGGCAACCTGCAACCACCACAACACACTGGACTCTTTGTGCAATAAACAGTTTTTTCAAGTGCAATAATAATAATGTGCAATACACCCTCCTAAAGGACTCTTCTTTTTTCTCATGCACTATTATCTATATTTTATATTGTAATATAGTCTGTATATTATATATTCTTTATATTTATATAGTGCTTACTTCTACTAAATTATTGTTTCTATGCTTATCTTCTGTATTCTGTACTGGAACCTGCTACTGGAACCTTAATTTCCCTGAAGGAAACCTCCCAAAGGATCAATAAAGTTCTATTCTATTCTATTCTATTCTATTCTATTCTATTACTATCAAGAATCATAGAATTTCAGTGGTTCTGGTATTATAACTCCTAATATTTTGTTGGATGGTCTTTAGCTTTGATTATGGCACACATTTACTATGGCATTGTTTCCACAAGCTTCTGCAATGTCACAACATTTATTTCTGTACAGAGTTGCATTAATGTTTCTCCATGATCTTGTATTGATGTGAGATATGGACCACTGTGCAAAATCTTCTCCATCACATCATCACTGATTTTTAGTGGGGTTCAGGTCTGGACTCACAGTTTGAGCTAGATGAATGCTGCCGTGTAGGGCTTCATATGCAAGTAAAATAATTTTTTAATCAATACTGAATTTGACCAGAAGCCAGTGCAGTGCTAATAAGATTGGACTGATAAGGTAAAATGTTTTTAGTTTTAGTAAGCACCCTGGCTGCAGCATTTTGAACTAACTGAAGTCTATTTAGATTCCTGCTTGAACTTCCTGACAATAGTACATTGCAATAATCTAACAAATCATGGAATAATTTTTCAACATTGGGCAAGGATAGGGCATTTGTTACCTTAGAAATATTACCAAGAAAAGCTGTTCTAGTAATATTACCTATGTGTTGGTCAAATGATAAATCTGAATTAATTATGACGCCAAGAATTTTTTTTTAGATGACCCAGGTATAACAGAGAAATCAGTCAGATTTAATATTAAGTTTGATCATTTATTTCTTGCAATTATTGGACCCAAAAGGAGGACCTCTGTTTTGTCACTATTTAGAAGGAGGACGTTATGCAACATCCAAGATTTTATATGTTTTATACTTTCCTCCATTTTCTTTAATCTAGGTTTATCGTCAGGTATTGCTGATATATACAGTTGAGTATTATCTGCGTAATAGTGGAATAATTTCCTCAAATTCTAAGTGCAGAGGTGGGTGAAAGGTTTCCAAGTTTTCCAATGTTTCTTTTCCATCTTCCACACCAGGAGACAAACTGTATGGACTTAATATTATGGGTTGCATTTTATGTCTAATATTTTTCTAATATTATATATATATATATATATATAATAAAGATATTACTAGTGAAATTTGATGGAATCTGAGGTGTCTGATTTTTTGTAAGTTTCAAGATTACACCGAAGAGAACTCTGGGATTGTTTTTGTTTTTTTCAATGAACAAGGATACATAAAGAGCCCTTCTACGCTGAGGTTTGGGCATTAATATTCACTTATTTAAACTCATAGTATATTGAGGGAGGCCCTCATTTACACATATTCACTTTGAGGAGGTAGACAATCAAATTGAAAAAGTTTTTACCCCAATCTTAGATTAGGCTAGATATTATCCACAATGTAACGGGACTGACACATTACTGTACTGTAGTTATCTATGCCAACACCCAGGGTCAGAACCAAATCCAGAGTGTGATAACAGTAATAGTTTACTAAGTCTATTGCTTAGTGCCACAATGCATCTTGGTCCACATTCAGCTAAGTTTACTATAAATGTAATGTATATGTATGTAAATGTTTCAGTGCATTGTGGATCATTATAGTGCCTTCAAAATCATGTTATAGTTCCGCTGCAAATTTCAGTAGCTAGCTCGCTAACCAATACACTAACAAAAGTTTGTCATCAGATCCAGTTCTCTTCTCTGCTTGTTAGAATTTCAGGTTATAACACATAGAAAATATTAAAACTGCTGTTAGCTAGCTAGCTAACCAGAGCACTATGTACTTTACTTAACATATGAATTAAAATATAAATTAAACAATGAAGAAATAACTAAATTATGCTACTTCTTCCCCTCTGATACATTTTATTTTAGTAAAGACAATATGAGAGAAGGCTTGTTAATATGGTTTGAGGACAGACAATTTGGTTTAAAGCTTTACTGACTATGAAGCTTTTGCCAGACAATAAAAGATCTCATTCTTGGCAACACCTCTAAACAGTTACTTGGGCATATTAATATATTACAATGCATTATTACAATCATAATAACTGTAACATTAGGCAGTGCCGTTAGTTAGAGCTAACATACAGTGCATCTGGAAATTTCTACACACAATACCCCACCTCAGAGTGGGACAAAGGTTTATTTTCTAACAGGACAATGACTCTAAGCACACAGCCAATATAACAAAGAAGTGGCTTTGGGACAACTCTGTGAGTGGCCCAGCCAGAGCCCAGACTTGAAACCAATTAAACATCTCTGGAGATATCTAAAAATAGTTGTGCACCAACACTCTCCATACAATTAATGGAGCTTGAGAGGTTATGCAAAGAAGAATGGGATAAACTTCCCAAAATCTTGTAAGCCAAGCTTGTAGCATCATACTCAAAAAGGTTGTAATTGCTGCCAAAAGTGCTTCAACAAAGTATTGAGCAAAGGCTGTGAATACTTACGTACATGTCATATTTTTGTTTTATTTTTTTTATTGACCATATCAGTCCAATCTTATCAGCACTGCACTGGCTTCCAGTCAAATTCCTTACTGATTAAAAAATGCATTTACTTGCATATAAAGCCCTACACCGGTACCTGCAAGATCTAATCTCCCATTATGAGCTACTACGATCACTCAGATCACAGGGTGCTGGTTTCCTACTAGTTGCAAGAATTCACAAGACTTCAGCAGGAGGAAGAGCCTTTTCCTACAAAGCCCCTAGCTCTGGAATAACCATCCGGATAATGTTTGCGACTCAGATACTGTCTTAATCTTCAAGTTTATACTGAAAACTTACTTGTTCAGTGTAGCATTTGTTAATTAATGTCTTAACTTAGTTACAGGCAGCAGATCCAGGGTTTCATGCACATAGGGATTTATGGTAAACTGGGATGTTGGTGTTGCTGTCTGTCTCCTTCATGTGATTATGTGGATCATGTGATGGTGGATGTTTCAGGATGCTCCCATGTTACCTTCTATGATGACCCACCGGCCTGGGCTGATGAAACGCTAACCTTGCACAAACATTTCAAACAAATTTTCTCACTTTGTCATTGTGAGAATTGTGTGTAGAATTTTGAGGGGAAAAAGGGTCTGGGTCCTGGGTCTACCCCATGGCCTCCTCCCAGTGGGGTGTGCCTGGAACACCCAATTATGCAACAACAGCTATAAAAATAATAGTTGTTTTTGGGATGAGTTGAGGTGTCATGGATGATACATGGACAGTGAACACAGTTACTCCTACAAAAACTTGTAATACTCTCAATCTTGGAAGAAAAAATGAATGAACAGGTGTCTCAATTGTCTACATAGTATATTTAGAGCTGTTTAAATGAACAAATACTCTAGATTTGTTCTTGATGCCCCAGGCCATGTATCTACAGTGGCATGCAAACGTTTAGGCACCCCTGGTCAAAGTTACTGTTATTGTGAACAGTTAAGTAAGTTGAACATGAAATGGTCACCAAAAGGCATGAAGTTAAAGATAACACACTCCTTTTGTATTTTAAGCAATCCATTTTTTTTAGCTCTTACATTTTCAATATAAAAAAAGGAACAGCTCAAATCAAAACATTGGGGATGAATGCATGAATAGTAACAAGTTGTACTCCTTTTGCAAGTTTCACTGCTTGCAAGCAGTTTTTGTACCCAGCCAAGAGTCTTTCATTTCTTGTTTTAGGCAATTTCATTCTTCTCTCTGGCTTTCGACAAAGGCGGTCGCACTTTCCTCCCTCTCGTCCCTTATCTCTCCTGCTTATCTCTTAGCTTAGCACTACAGTCTTGTCTGCTTCTATCTCACTTGGGAGACTCACTCAATACTGTTCTTCTAAACTAAAATATGGATTTGATCAACTGGTCTCTCAACGCAATTGATACCATCTTCTCGACGAGAAGTCAGAGTTCGGGGGAACCTGAGAGTCCTGATGGGACATTTGTGGCTGGATGCACGATGGACTCCTGGGAGAGGTGGAGGGTCATGTGCCTGGCGGCGCTGTCAGTCGAGGATGTTCAGGATATTTTCCCAATTGGATTCATGATTACAAGTACTTTGCTGATTGGACTAAGCACTGCACTAACATATTGGAAAATTAGAGAAGTGTGGGCAGCTGTCATAAGCCCCTTTAAGCTGCCTGAGTTGATTGAAACTGTGGGCAGGGCTGTTGGGACTCTAAATTTGGGACTATGTCTTTAAATTGCACCTTGGAGAACATCTCAGAGAAACTGTCAGCTTTGCAATGCAGTATAGATCGTATGGGAGACCACACTGGATCAGGAGATGAGTAGCTGCAAAATGGACACTAGTTGGTGATTTCCCTGAAGGAACCCTCCCAAGGGATCAATAAAATTCTATTCTATTCTATTCTCTCTCCCAGCCAAAACATTCATTTTTATCAGCTCTGGCCTTGGCAGATGCTGGAAAGCTCCCCCGGAGGACAATGCTCTGAGACGCTCCCCGCCTTCTCCCTACCACCTGTTGATTGTAGACTCTGGCTGGTTGCTCTAGGTTGTTTTTTTCCAGGGGTTTGCTGAGCTTTGTTATCTGCGAACTGAGACATTGTCTCAATGGTGACTGCTGGACTACAGCTTTGGCTCCAGGGTGCTTTCTTCAGGAGGCTCCCAGGGCTTCGCAGCTTATCTCCCTCTGTGGCAAGTGGTGTCTGCACATTGGCGCTGGATTGAGCTGGCAGCCGGCCGGGAACTGCTTGTTAAATTTTTACTCCCTCCCCCTCCCAGTACCTTTGCCCCCCGCCCTTTCAGAATTCCTTTAACTGAATGGCCAAAGATGATTTGATTTCATCCCCATGCTTAAGGGTTGGAGAGGTGTTCTTTTCATGAAATTCTGTGTCATTTTGTCTTCAAACATATTTAAAATATTGCTTATCCAGATATCAAGGCCATGATGTAAACCTTTGTTACACCTGGTTTGATGGAGATATGCTATCATGATGGTGTTTTCATTAAAACACATAGGAGAGTGAACAAACCAAACCAAAATGTATTTGTGTAACACTTTTTACAATTGATTTTGTCACAGAACAGCTTTACAGAAATAAAAAATAGAATGGTTAACAACACATGATGCTAAGGATAAGAACATTAACCCTCTGGTGATCAAGCCAAAGGGCAACAGTGACAAGGAACCAGGCTCACAAGGACCATCCTCCTCTGATCAACTGCTTATACTTAGTTTGATAGGGGACTTTGGACCACCACATGTCTGCTGTAATACACAGGTGTACTGAAGTAATGTTAGTTTGATGGTGGACATAATAGTAACAGTAGCAGCTTATTAGGGTATGTGTAAATTTCTACATAGTTGGTGATGGCAGGTGGCATGGCAGGGCAACCAATGTGAAGTGGTGGCAGGGGAGCTCAGGGTCCTTCTCAGATGGGGCAGGGGAGCTCAAGGCAATTTCATCAGCCGGTGTTGGTGGGTCATCATTAACTCAGAAAAGGTAGAGGTAGATGTAATCAGTTTAGATTTTTGGAGAACAGAGAATAACATTACCAGAGTTATGACTATAACAGCCTACCTAAAAGGAGAGAACCAGAAGGTAACTTAAACATGGGAGCATCCTGAAACATTGGCTGCTTCACCATCACAAACCTGAGTGATCATGTGAAGGAGTCAGATAGCAGCAAACACTTATGAGCAGCAAAACTAGGACTGGAGGGTTTAAACAGGATTAATCCAAGGAGGAATAGAGCCACTTTAGGATAGAAGGATTGGTATTACTTTTGGAATTGCTTCATCAGAGAATGCCTTCCAACACAAACATAAACAGCTGACAACTAATCCAGTAAACCAAACAGTTGCACTAGTTATTGTCCCTCAGCAGCCTAGAGGTATGTAGCCTATAGGCAAACTCATTAGTCAGCCCAGGTTCTGTACGTACAGCAGAAGTATGTGTAAGTGTCAGGTTAGTTAGCTAAACAGAGAGGACAGGAGTAGCCGAAGTACTTGCAGGGTTGTGAATTTAATAAAGAAGATGGGTTGCAAAACAGACTACAAATACACAGACTTCCAGTAACACTATCACGACAATAGACAACACAATAATACAAGTATATAAGAAGAATGAAAATGATTAACTGAAACAGAAAGACTTAAGTAACAGGACATAATTACAGACACCTGGACTTGATGACAAAAGACACAGCTGGGAATGGGCAGAGACAGGACATGTGCTCACAAGCAGGAGGGGAGATTAACAAAACAAAGACAAGACAAGAAATGACTAGGACAGGTACGTGTCAACAAGGCAAGACTTATTAGATGAACTGCAAGTCTTATCCCTTTGAACTCTATTTCCAAGGGTGATGATTTTTCCTCCTCCTTGTGAATTTTATTTTTAACATTATGCATGCTTAAATTGAGGGGGCAGCTGTTAAAAAAAAAAGGAGGAAAGGTGTCTAAGCACACCTAATTTGTAAGAAAGCATGAGGCCTGTTCATATCCTAGATGAGTATAATGTAAGTGTTTGTTACCTTATGTTTACTCCTTAAAATGATTTTACCTACATTTGTTTTGGATATTTAGTTATATTGGTTGTATTGTATGTTTTAATGTCTCATTTGTTCTATGTATTTCTGCAGTAATGAAACCATTCTATCATTTACCCTACCATCCACCCTTCCATCCATCCATCCACACTCCCCTTACCTCCAATCATGTAAATCCTTGCTTTTTATATTGTCAATCTCAATATATCCTGTATACAACTTGTAATTTGGTATTAGTGACCACTACACCATCGGATGCATTAGAAACAAGAAATAAGAAGAAAATATAACAGGCTCTAGGATGGTGGTTAGAAAACTTTAGAAAGCTTTTATTTCTGACAACACTAATAGTTCCCTATCCCAGATGCTGTAATTCCGCTCACCTGGACAGAATTTATGTGAAAAAAATGCAATAGAAAAAAATTTGGGTGGAGCTGCACTTCTGAGAGAACACAGCGCCACAGGTGTTTAAAGATTGGGGCAGAAGTGAATGCATTTTATAAGTCAGACAATAGCCTCAGCAGCTGATTCAGACCACACAAGTCTTTTTGGTGTTCCCTTCAAAAAAAAAAAATGGCCATTAGCGGAGTGTCATGTCTGTCTCTTGTGAGCCCTGTCTTCCCTGTCAGTTTCCCCTATGTGCTCCTTAGCACATGGTTTGTGTTTGTTTTGGTTCTGGCTCCTCCCTTGCTCCGCCCATTCCCACCTGTGTCTCATTTGTAATCAGTAGTTTCAGGTGTGTCCAGTGTTTTGTATTTAAGACCCTTTGTTTCAGTCTGTCTTTGTCAGTCCTTTTGTTTCTGTTTGGTTACCTACCATGTTTGTATTAGTTAGTATTCCCTGGTTTTGTTTATTTCCAAGCTTTGTTTTTCTTTATTTATTAAATCATCTTCCCCTGCATTTGCCTCCACACCCTGGTTCTTATTCAGTTTGCTCGCCCCTGACATAAGGACTGACCCAACCTATGGAGGCAGCGGGGTTTCCCAGTTTTGTTGGGAGCAGGTTGGCATTTCGAAGCAGGCCATTTGGGGATGGGTCGTGGTTGCAGGACGTGGCCAAACCCAGCGGTCGTAGGAGGCGCCATAAGCGGCGGGTCACCCCCTCACCTGACGCCTACCCCTCTAGCAGTGGGGAAAATTTTGGGGGGGGTTAAGAGTTGGCTCTGCAACTCTCGAGCCTGACATGGCAAGAGAGGAAGCAAGCTGGGACAGAGCTAATGGGGGGTCTGGGCTGAAGGACATGGCAGATGTCTGGCAGTTCCTGAGCTATGTGCGAAGGACTGTCCAGCCCAGCCCCCATACCCCAGCAGCTTCAGTGGAGCCAGCTCCCCGAACCCCGTGGGCTGCAGCAGGGAGCACCTCTGAGCCTGCGCCGCTGAGGGCATATGGGTCACGCGCTGCAGCAGCTCCCATCAAGAGACCAGGTGCTGCCTCTGAAAAGTCGAGGAGGGAGTGCGACGCCATTGTATCCCCGTTTGGCGCTATCCAGAAGGCGGAGCCAAGCCCTCGCGAACCTCTCTGGAGGGCGGAGCCAAGCCCTCACGGACCTCTCTGGAGGGCGGAGCCAAGCCGCCCTGATCCAGTCCGGGAGCTGGAAACCGCAGCTCCAGATCCAGTCCGGGAGCTGGAAACCGCAGCTCCAGATCCAGATCCAGTCCGGGAGCTGGAAACCACAGTTCCAGATCCAGATCCAGTCTGGGAACTGGAACCCACAGCTCCAGATCCAGATCCAGTCTGGGAACTGGAACCCACAGCTCCAGATCCAGATCCAGTTCGGGAGCTGGAAACCACAGCTCCAGATCCAGATCCAGTCCGGGAGCTGGAAACCACAGCTCCAGATCCAGATCCAGTCCGGGAGCTGGAAACCGCAGCTCCAGATCTGCATCCAGATCCAGTCCGGGAGCTGGAAACCGCAGCTCCAGATCCGCATCCAGATCCAGTCTGGGAGCTGGAACCCGCAGCTCCAGATCCGTATCCAGATCCAGTCCGGGAGCTGGAAACCGCAGCTCCAGATCCTTATCCAGATCCAGTCCGGGAGCTGGAAACCGCAGCTCCAGATCCGTATCCAGATCCAGTCTGGGAGCTGGAAATCACAGCTCCGGATCCAGATCCAGTCCGGGAGCTGGAATCGTCAGATCCATCTCCAGAGCCAGAGCCAGTCCGGGAGCTGGAAACCACAGCTCCATCACATGCTCAGAAGGTGGAGTACACCTCTAGAACTGGGCCCAGTCTGGCTTCACGGACTTTTGGGACTTTTACCAGATCTGGGCCCATACGATTTTCCACATCTGTACCCTTGTCCTCACCCTTATGTCAACCTTTGTCTAACTCAGTTCAATTTAGTTCAGTGTTAGTACCCATATCTGTTCCCATTTTAGTTCCTGTGTCTGTTCCTGTGTCTGTTCCTATGTCTGGTTTTGTCATCCCTGTTCCTGTCACTGTGTTTGTGTCCGTCCCAGTCCGTGTGTTTATCCCAGTTCCGTTTCCTAATCCTGTCCCGTCCAGAATCCAGTCTACAGCCACATCTCAAACTTCATTTTTCCCGTCCTCTGTACAGTCTCCAGTCCCGTCTCCTTCGTTTCCTACACCGCCTGTTTGTCCAGCCCAGTCTTCGGTTCTGTCACCTGTGTCCTCTGTACATCCCCAAGTTCCCTTGTTCCAGTCACCTGTTCTGTCTCCGGTCCTGTCTTTCGTGTCTCCTGTCCAGTCATGTGTTCCCCAGTCATCTGTCCAGTCTCCTGTTCAGTCTCCATTTTCATTTCCTGTCTCTAATGTTCACCAAGTCCAGTCCTCTGTCCAGTCTCCTGTTTTGTCTGGTTACCCTTATGTCCAGTCATCTAGGCCTCATGTCCCTTCTCCTATCCTGTCTAATGTTTCTCCAGTCTGTTCCCCAGTCCAGTCTAGTTTGTCTGTCTTCTAGTCACCTCTCCTGTCGAATATCTTCTGTCTTTGTCACCAGTTTTGTCCCCTCAGTCCAAGTTCTGAATGTTCCCTGTCTGTATCTGGTCCTTTCTGTCTTGTCTGTTTGATTTTCTGGTCCCTCTCCTTCTTTGACTATAGGGAGTCTAGTTTTATGCGCCCCAGAGTTGCGCGTCGGGAGGGGGGCTTACTGTCATGTCTGTCCTTGTGAGCCCTGTCTTCCCTGTCACTTTCCCCTGTGTGCTCCTTAGCACATGGTTTGTGTTTGTTTTGGTTCTGGCTCCTCCCTTGCTCCGCCCATTCTCACCTGTGTCTTATTTGTAATCAGTAGTTTCAGGTGTGTCCAGTGTTTTGTATTTAAGACCCTTTGTTTCAGTCTGTCTTTGTCAGTCCTTTTGTTTCTGTTTGGTTACCTACCATGTTTGTATTAGTTAGTATTCCCTGGTTTTGTTTGTTTCCAAGCTTTGTTTTTCTTTATTTATTAAATCATCTTCCCCTGCATTTGCCTCCACACCCTCGTTCTTATTCAGTTTGCTCGCCCCTGACACGGAGCTGCAAGACTACTGAAATTTCTTATGAATCTTCTGTAGAAGTTAGCGAATCCAAGAAAACGTTGTAGTTCTTTGATAGTTTAAGCAACCGGCCACTGGGTGACAGCCTCCACTTTCTGGTCACTCATAGTAACTCTGTTGACTGAGACTATATATCCCAGGAAAGAAACTGACTGGCAGTTCTGAGAACAGAATGTACATGCTTTATGTGAGTTTCAATATTATGAGAATAAATCAAAATCATCAATAGAGGCCACCACATAATGACCCAACATGTCACGGAAAATATAAATCATAAAAGATTGGAACACAAATGGGGCATTAGCTAAACCATAACTTATGACCAAGTATTCATAATGGCCTTTTGTAGTTATGAAAGCGGTCTTCCACTCGTCCCCCTGTCCAATGCGGATGAGGTTACAGGCATGGCGCAAATCAAGTTTTGTCAAATACTGAGCCTCTCTCTGTTGTTCCAAACCTACCAGTATGAGCGGGAGTGGATATGCATAATTCCTAGTAGCATAATTGAGAGTACGGTAGTCTATGCAGGGCCTCAAACCACCATCCTTCTTCTTGAAGGCAGCCAGAGATGTGGATGGACATATAAAACCCTGTGCTAAGGCCTCACATATATTCCTCCATATACCTATCCTCTTCCTGAGTCAATGGGTAAACACAGGTCTTGGGTAAGGGTGCCCCTCCAATGAGTTCAATGGCACAGTCTGGTGGGCAATGAGGAGGTAACTCACCTCACCTCTCTTTACTAAACACCTCCCTGAGGTCAGAATACCCAGGGGCCACTGAAATGGGGTCACTGATCTCAGGACTCTCAATAGTGGTAGATCCCACTGCCAGTTTAGCATACTGAATACAGTGTGTAAGACAAAAAGGTAACCAGGAAAGGATGTCACAATGTTTTCACGAAATGACTGTTATGACAAATAATGACTTATGTGTTTCCAACCAGGTAAGTCTGTTCATGGTGTAGCAAACTTGTCTGGACAGAGAGCTGAGGTGTTCAGTGAGTTATGGGAGATCCAACGACGGGTAATCCATCATGTTTTTAGTGAGAACTTCAGGGCATTTGTTGGACATCAGAGCCTCTCGACAACACTAGAATGTATGAAGTTCCCCCTGCTCCAGAGTCAATCAGGGCTGGAAAACAGAGAGACACATTCAAGTAGCTAACAATTACTGGTGAAAATCAAATCAAATCAAAATTTATTTTTATAGTGCTCTTCACAACTGAAGTTGTCACAGAGCAGCTTCACAGAAATAAAACAAATAAATAAATAAATAAATAAGGTTAAAACAGGAACAAAGTATAAATGACAGATCCCCTAGTGAGCAAGCCAAATGGCGACAGTGGCAAGAAAAAACCCCTCAGCAGGAGGAAGAAACCTTGGGAGGAACCAGGCTCACAAGGGGACGACCCATCCTCCTCTGGTCAAACTACTTATACATAGTTAGGGGACACTGGACCCCTACATCTCTGTTCTATTACTCAGGTATACTGAAGTATTAGCATTAATATTAATCCTCTGGTGGACATAATATTAACAGTAGATTTCTACAGTTGGTGATGGTGGTTGAGCAGCTAGTCCATGGCAGGGTGGGAAACTAGTCCAGGTCCAGTAGGTGGAAGGTGGAGAGCCAATGTAGACATGTATCAGGGGAGCTTGGAGTCCTTCTCAGATGGGGCAGAAGAGCTTGAGGTTAGGACCTAATCAGTTCTGGCTGGTGGGGCATTGTTAACTCAGAAAAGATACAGAGATGAATTCGTTTGATATTTAAAAAGAGAACAGAGAATGTAAACATTACCAGAGTGTAGCGAGTGACTCCGGCAGATCTGACTATAACAGCGTAACTAAGGAGAGAACCAGAAGGTAACATAAACATGGGAGCATCCTGAAACATTGGCGTCTAACTGCTCCACCGTCACAAACCAGAGTGATCGTGAGAAGGAGTCAGATGGCAGCACCAACATCCCAGTTTACCATAAATCCCTATGTCCATGAACCCCTGGATCTGCAGCCTGTAACTAAGCTAAGACATTAATGCACAAATGCTACACTGAACAAGTAAGTTTTCAGCCTAGACTTGAAGACTGAGACTGTGTCTGAATCCCGAACATTATCTGGAAGGTTATTCCAGAGCTGGGGCCTTTGTGAGAAAAGGCTCTTCCCCCTGCTGAAGCCTTCTGAATTCTGGGAACTAATAGGAAGTCAGCACCCTTTGATCTGAGTAATCGTGGTGGCTCATAAAGGTAAATTAGATCCTGTAAGTATTCAGGAGCAAGCCCGTGTAGGGCTTTATATGTAAGTAAAAGAATTTTGTATTAAATTTGGAATTTAACCAGAAGCAAGTGCAGTGCTGATAGTATTGGACTGATGTGGTCAAATTTTCTGGTTTTAGTTAAGACCCTGGCTGCAGCATTTTGAACTAACTGATGTCTGTTTAGGTTCCTGCTTGAACAACCTGACAATAGTGCATTGCAGTAATCTAACCTTGAGGTAATAAAAGCATGCACCAGTTTTTCAGCAGTGTGCAAGGATAGGGCATTTCTTAACTTGGAAAAAAGTTCCAGAAAAACAAAAAAAGACAGATGATATGTATCCACTTACATAGGTTCCTCTTGCAGGAGTAAAGGAGATCAGACTCTCCAAAGACAGATCGCAGTCTCTACAGGCCACTTCAGTTAAAATCTCTGTACCAGTAAGCGTAAATAAGAGCAGGATCATTCCAGCCACTATCGGATGCTATAGTGCAGAAATCCAGTGCATAAGCGGCCACGGATAGGAACCCTGCCGGAGAGACAGCAGCCGCTCTCCTGCGGGTCTGCCTGCAGCCGTGTGATCAAACACTTGTTTGAATCCGTTCTCAAAGTTCTGATATGGGAGAGACTGGATTGACCACCAGACAGCGGTGGCCCAATCCAGAGTCCTCCTTGTGAGACACTAGATAACAAATGCTATTTTAGCCTGATCAGAGGAGAAAGCTGATGGAGCTGGGGCCACAGGCTTTGCTGATGGGTGGTCGATATCTCCGGACGGCTCACGTGTGGTCAGTGCTTGCAGGCAGTCAGGATCTGAGTGAGCTGGTCCTGCTACTGTCACTGCTGCTGAGCAAGCTCCTCCACAGACTGAGAAATGCCCAAAAGAAGAGTCTTGTATTGTCCTAGCAATTGTCCCTTTGAGGATACATCCGTGAACATTTTCGTGCTGCGTCCATTTAGGTCTAGCTTTCTGTGAGGACTGAACAGAGTGGAGCAGATGCAGATATCACTTTAACAGATAACACTTTAATGGGAAAATAGTATAAACAGAGTGAGACAGTCCAGGTCGAAAACGGACAGGTGAAAAACACAAAATGGAACAAACCAGAGACGAGGTCAAAACAGATGAAGATAAATAACCAGAAAAACAGAATCCAGGATGAGACAAAAGGCAGAGTCAAAAACAGAAACTGGTCATACACTAACAGACTGATATTGAGAAACAAGGATAGTGGCCAGGCAAATCTAGACACCATGTTCAGTTACTGACAGGCTTAAATACATTCTAGTCCAGGTGCGAGTAATCAGAACGTCTGTGATTGTGAGCGTCCAAAAGTCACATGATCAGTCAGGTGACTGACTGAGGGATCTTGGGAGATGGAGTCCTGAAAGATGGAGGGGTGTATGCCAATTTGGCACTGAGTGAAATTCAGATGTTGACATTTTTTATGGTAGTAAACAAACATGCCCTCAAAAAATGTAGTGAGATAAAGCTTGGTTTATTGCCAGGTGCACTGGGGAGAGAGACCACTGGCTTACTTTCAGATGATAAATAGATTTACTGTTAGAAAGGCCACATTTGACTATTATTTCAAGCTAGTCACCAGCTCCAAAAACCCACAAAACTATTGGAAAATGGTAAACTCCCTCAAAAGTAAAATCTTCTCTTTTTCCAACTTGTGTTAAAGTTAATGAGCAGATTATCTTGGACCAGAAAGAACTGTCAGGCTTTTAACATTTTTGGTAACAGAGATGCAATTCAGTTATCAAGTCAAACTGTGGTGTCCGCACACTCAGGTCCTTCTCTCATGATATAGTTGCTAATGCCCAAGCCACTGTTAATTCACAAAAAAGAGAATATGGACTTGACCCGTATTTCTTGCATTTCTCAGCTCCATTTATTTTAGAACACATTCCATGCATCTTTAAGCTTTTATTTTATCAGGCAGAATTCCCTGGATCTGGAAAATAGCTCACATAATTCTACTGCATAAAGAAATTGAGGGGGCAGATATAAATAACTATAGGCCAATTTCAAAATTATCATGCTTAGCTAAAATATTTGAATCTTTAGTAAATACTCAAACCCTATGTACTCTAAATACTATGTAATTAAGTTTAATGCTGAAATGATTTCTGGTCAGTCTGGTTTCAGAGAAGGTTAAAGCACTATCTCTGCTACTAACATGGGTTTAAGTTCATTTTATTCTTTATATGGCCATGGATAGGAAGATACATTGCACAGCTATATCTATTGATTTAACCAAGGTTTTCAGTACAGTTGGTCATACTCTTCATTTGAAAAGATTGGCTTTGATGCAAATGCATTAAAATAGATCCAAAATTATGGACAGACAATGCGTGGCACAGAGTAATTACAATCTGATTTGATTTCCAGATTGCCAGATTCCAAGAGTTTTTACTGAATTGGGGAAATCTGCTTTTAGTTACAGTGTGGCAGCAAGCTGGAATTCACTACAGGAAACACTAAAGCTCAGCTCGCAAATGTCACCCAACCTTTTAATTTATAACCACTTCCACACTGCCTGTAACTGTTTTACAGGATCTCAATTACTTTTCTTTTTACATGCACTGTTTTATGTTAAATGTATGTTATATTTTAAATATATTTATTTGAAAATATTATATGTTGTGATTGTCATGTTTTTGTTGAAGCCTTTTCATTTAATATGTCCTTATTAGATCTAATTTTTTTTAATTAATTTTATTGTGTTTTCAACCCCAATGCTTGGCTACATTGTATTTATGAGTAAAAAATTAAGGTTGATTGATTAATTAATTGACAAACCAAACAGACCCAGGATCAGCTGCTTTTAGCATGTCCTTCTTCATGAATACCATTTCAAATTAGATTAGATTAGATTAGATTCAACTTTATTGTCATTGTGCAAAGTACCAGTACAGAGCCAATGAAATGCAGTTAGCATCCAACCAGAAGTGCAATATGCAGTGTTATTTACATAAATGCATGGATATAAATATGTATACATAAGTATGGCATATATAATGTACAAGTATGTAGTTACATATACCGAGCAGATGTGCAGAATGTAGTATGCATGTGGTGGTAGCAGTAATACAGTTGAAATGAATACCAGCTGTACTGTATAGAGTGGACAGTGTTACAGAATCATAAACGAATACCAACAGTAAACGAATACCAACAGTAAACGAATACCAACAGTACCGAATAGAATGAGCATTACAGTATTACGGAATTATAAAATGACTACCAAACAGTACTGTACAGAATGAGCATACAGTATTATGTTGGTAAATATGAATAAAGTGCAGTATAGTGGGTGCAGAAAGGTAGTGCAAAGTTAGAGGTGTATGTGCAGAGTTTGTTGGTGTTGAACTGATGAAATTAAAAAGTGCAATGAAATTAAAGTGTCCGTGTGGCGTTCACCATGGTCACCACTTCAGGAAAAAAGCTTTTCCTGAGCCTGCTGGTGCGGGAACGGAGGCTCCTGTAACGCTTGCCAGATGGGAGTAGGGTGAAAAGTTTGTGGTTCGGGTGAGAAACGTCCTTGATGATGTTCCTCGCCCTGCCCAGGCTGCGTTTGTGATAAATGTCCTGGATGGAGGGTAGCTGAGTGCCTGTGATGCGTTGGGTTGTCTTCACTACTCGTTGGAGTGCTTTCCGGTCAGCAACGCAGCAGTTGCCGTACCATACTGAGATGCAGTTGGTGAGTGTGCTCTCAATGGTGCAGCGGTAGAAGTTCAGCAGGATTCTGGGAGACAGGTGAACCTTCTTCAGGCTCCGAAGGAAGTAAAGGCGCTGCTGTGCCTTTCTGACCAGGACAGAGGAGTTCAGAGACCAGGAGAGATCACTGGAGATGTGGATGTCGAGGAACTTGAAGCTGGACACCTGCTCTACTGCAGCTCTGCTGATGTAGATAGGAGAGTGCAGGCTTCTAGACCTCCTGAAGTCCATGATGATCTCTTTGCTTTTGCTTGTGTTGAGTTCTAGGTTGTTTTCTTGGCACCATAGTGACAGATGCTGTACCTCATCTCTGTAGGCCGTCTCATCGTCGTCTCTGATTAGGCCTATCACTGTGGTGTCATCCGCGAACTTGATTATGGTGTTAGAACCATAAACAGGCACACAGTCATGGGTGAACAGAGAGTACAGCAGTGGGCTCAGTACATAACCTTGTGGTACACCCGTGTTCAAGGTGATGAGTGAGGAGAGGTTGTCTAATCTAACAGACTGGGGTCTGTCAGTCAAGAAGTCCGATATCCAGTTGCAGAGGGATGTGCTGATACCCAGATGGTTGAGTTTGGAGATCAGCTTGGGAGGGATCACTGTGTTGAATGCTGCGCTGAAATCGATGGACAGCATTCTGACGCAAGAGTTCTGGCAGTCCAGGTGGGTCGGTGCTGTATGAAGTGCTGAGGAGATGGCATCCTCAGTTGACCTGTTGCTACGGTAAGCAAACTGATGTGGGTCCAGTGTAGCAGGTAGGCAGGATTTCAAGTGAGAAAGAACTAGTCTCTCGAAACACTTGGAGATGATTGGGGTGAGTGCAACAGGGCAGAAGTCGTTCAGGGTTGCAGAAGATGAGTGCTTTGGCACTGGCATAATGGTGGCAGTCTTGAAGATGGTAGGGACAGCTGCCTGGGTCAGTGACAGATTGAAAATGTGTGCAAAGACTCCAGACAGTTCCTCGGCACAAGCTCTCAGCACTCGGCCAGGTACACCATCAGGACCAGATTCTTTCCTTGCATTCACTCTGCTCAGCATCCGACAAACGTCCGAGGTGGAGAGTGTGAGTGGGAGATCCTGGGCTGGACAAACTGTTTTGGATGATGCCGCCTTGGTCCCCCGATCAAAACGAGCATAGAATTGGTTTAGCTCGTCTGGGAGAGAAGCATAGTTAGTGGATGTGACATTGTTGGGTCGTTTGAAATCAGTCAAGGTTTGTATGCCTTGCCACATACGCCGGGGGTCAGATGAGCAGAAATGCTCCTCAATCCGTTGTTTGTAGCAGTGCTTGGCCATAGAGATCCCTTTCTTCAGGTTAGCTCTGGCAGAGCTGTAAGCCTCCCAGTCTCCGGACCTGAAGGCAGCACCTCTGGCTTTGAGCAGGAGGTGAACCTCTCTGTTCATCCAGGGCTTCTGGTTAGGGAAAGTGACTATTGTATTTTGTGATGTCACTCTGCCCACACAGTTGTTGATGTGTTCCAGGACAGAGTTGGTGTAAGTGTCAATATTGATCTGTGAGTCTGTGGTGGCCCGGGCAGCATACTCACTCCAGTCGGTGTGCTGGAACTGGTGCTGAAGAGTGGAGTCAGCTCCATCCATCCAGATCTTTACAGACCTGGTTGTAGGTTTTACCCGCTGGATGACTGGAGTATACTTTGGGAGCAGGAGCAGAGAAAGATGGTCAGATTGTCCCAGGTGGGGGAGGGGTGTGGCTTTGTATGCATCAGCCACGTTGGTGTAAACTTTGTCCAAAGTTTTCTGTCCCCTTGTGGTGCAGAAAACCTTCTGATGAAGTTTTGGAAGTCCGGTTCTCAGGTCGCTGTGGTTAAAGTCCCCTGCTACAATGAGGGCTCCGTCCGGGTGACTAGTTTGCAGTTTGCTAATAGCAGCACAAAGATGTTCCATAGCGGCATTAGCATTAGCATCCGGAGGCACGTAGACTACAGCTACGTGAATACAGGTGAACTCACGGGGTAGGTAGAAGGGTCTTCACTTGATGATCAGGAACTCCAGGTCAGCAGAGCAGTGGGTTTCCATAACGACAGAGTCTGTGCACCATGCTTTGTTTACAGAGATACAGTTCCCCCCGCTGCGTGTCTGCTGATCTGTCGGCTCTGAACAGTGCCTGTCCCTCTAGCTCCACCACGCTGTTCGCCACGTCGCTGCTCAACCATGTTTCAGTGAAAAACATGAGATTGCAGTCCATGAGCGTTCTCTTTGTAAGGGTCCAGATCTTTAACTCGTCCAACTTTCCCGGCAGCGAGCGAACATTGGTGAGAAAGATACTGGGTAGCGCTGGCCGGTGTGGGTTTAGCCTTAACTTAGCACGCACACCTCCCCGCTTACCTCGCCTTTGTTTATGTTCGCGACGCCGGCGCCAGGCTCTTCCGGTCAGCAAGAGCGACTCGTTAGGTCCCGTTAGAGTCTGGATCATCTCTGGAGGAAGCTGGTTGAAGTTGAACAGATGGTCAAAACCAGTGTTTAAGCAGCGAATGTTGATATTCCGTAAATTACGTAAATAAGCACTAAATTGCGAAAACTGGAGAGACGCTGAGCCTCGCGGTGTGGTCGCGACGCCATCTTGGTCTTATGTCATATTACCAAAAGTTGTGAGTAGTGAGTAGGCAGCATCACAAGCTCTATCTGCTCAATTTTACATCTGCCCCTTCACTCTTATCATCACTCTGAGACCTTTCACAGCAGTCTGTAATCACTGGATGTGCATTTGCTTTCTACTCACAAGCACACAGTCAAGGCCATCACCATGGCAATATTGCTCTAACCACAGGCAGTAACCTTCAGATAGCAAAGTAGACTACAATAGGTTTACTGTAATTTCTGATTAGCCAACAGGAAAATCTGATGCATGGTTTCGTTTACTAGAGCTCAGCTGGATTGGGCGTGATCATACATGTTGATTATAGTCACCATCTGCCTGAGAAGACATAACTACTCTGAATGGCAAGCTGTTCTCAGAGAGAAATCTGCTAGTCAGTCTGCCAACATTAGCACTGTTTTGTTTGTCTTCAGGAGTTTGGAAGAATTGAGCTTGTTGCATAACATTATTCTGGCAGAATTGTTTTTAATATTATAATATTAGCATTTTGGTTTCAACAAATGGAATCGAACAAATGTCTATGTATTCTTTGTTGGTGTAAGCAAATCTGAGTTTGTGGTGTTATAGCTTTGAATAACAGTATGTTGACATACAATATATGGAAAAAAGTAAAAAGTTTTGGGACAATGACCCAAAACACACAGCCAGGGGAACTGAGTAGTGGCTCCGTTAGAAGCTTTTCAAGGTAGGTCCTGAAGTGATGTAGTCTCCAGACCTGAACCCAGAAGAAAATCTTTAGAAGCAGATGAAACTCAATGTTGCCCAGCAACATTGAATTATCTGGAGAAGATCTGTATGGAGAAGTGGGCCAAAATCCCTGCTGCAGTGTGTGCAAACTTGGTCAAGAACTACAGGAAATGTCTGACCTCTGTAATTCCAAACAAAGGTTTCTGTACCAAACATTAAGTTCTGTTTTTTCTATCATATCAAATGTTTATTTAATGCAATAAAATGGAAATGAATTAGTTAAAAATCAAAGTGATTGTTTTTTAGATTCTGACTTTCATAGTTAAAATGTATCTACAATAAAAAAAATTACAGACCACTTTGTAGGTGGGGAAACTTGTAGTATCATCTATTCTCAGGCAGATGAATAATAAATTAGATATTCTGTAATGTATGAAGAAATACATGTAGTAGCCTAATTGAGAATCATTTTCTCCCATTTATTCTTATGTAAGGCTTATTTAAAGCTAACTCTGGTCTGATTGTCTGATAGTCTGGTCTCTGCATGTTAAGTAATGATGGATAATTGGCATTTTCCAAGATAGGTTGACAATATTCCAGTGTATGCCTTTCCCATGAAGTGCAATTCATTTTCTTTTTATGAACGTGTTATCAAATTGGTTATTTGCTGAATTACATTGCTGAAAGCTCTCTGGAGGATAGTTGTGGCAGCAAATGGGTGGCACTCATGTATTCACAACTCCTGTTTCTTAGGTAGTCACTTTTTACATCTTAGTGTGCTCTTTTTTTTAACAAATAATAGTTTTCTCTAGATTTTCATACAGATTGTGCATCTATATTAACCCACATGTTGTTTTATAAAATATGTTAGCTAAATGTAACAAATTTAGCAAATTACAAGTTAATAATACTTTATTAGACAGTTCAATATCAGTTATTATTAGTTCTATAATTACATCTACATCAAAAGTGACAAACAGTAAGAGTTCATTCTTTTTCTGCAGGCAGGAGATGCTGCCATCCTTTCTTAAAAACATTGTCTACCTTTGTGCACGTTTGTTTTTGCATGATCTAACCTTGTTTCCTTTGTATCTCTGTAAGTCATTGTGTATTTGTTCCATCAAAGGACAATGCTACTCTTTTTCCCACAGAATGAAGGTAGCATATTTGTATAGCCACCAAAGAAAGCTCCCAGTTGCCATGACAACCATGTTCAGTGACAGAAATGGATGTGTTTGTGAGGTTAGAAAAGAAAAGAATAACAACTCTTCAAATATTATGTTGACCAAATATTATGATTATGTATATTCTCCTATTTGGCCTCATCTGTATATATCACAAGAAACAGCAGACCAGTTTTACATCATGAATATGCCATTAAATACACAGTATATTCAGCAGTTTATTATTGAGGTTTTATTTTTCCTCTACCCACATTGAGTTTATTTCCTATTAGTATGATCATATGTTATCAAGTAAAGTGTATTTAACTTAAATAAATCGGAATATATAGATGTTTCGTTGTTTCAGTTGAAACTATGTAAAATGGTGTTACCACATTAAGTGTTTTAGTTATTCCCTTTAAACTTCCTTAAAACATAGAACTATCTGAAATCACATGTAGCTGATTCCTGACCTTTTGCAGGATCATCATTGCAATAATCCAGAATATCAAAAGTCAGCTCCTATGTTGTTACTTCTATTACTTGTATAATGTGAAATACATTTGTAACAGAATGCATTATACAATGATACTCATATCAGATTTTTTTTAAGTACATGTGTCAGAATTCATCTAAAAGTATTCATCCACTCTTGGCTTTTTTAATCTGAATGCATGTGATGTATCTTATGTAAGTGAAATGAGAGCAATATATATATATATATATATATATATATATATATATATATATATATATATATATCAGATTGGATGGGGAGCATTGGTGCACAGCCATTTTTAAATATCTCCAGAGATGTTCAATCAAGTTCAATTCTGGGCTCTGGCTGGGCCACTCAAGGAAATATTTCTCTCGAAGCAACTCCTTGGTCAACTTGACTATGTGCATATGGTCATTAATCATTTATTTACCTTGTTGGAAGATAAACCTTCATCCTACTCTGAGGTCCAGAGTCCGCTGGAGCAGGTTATGATCAAGGATGTCTTTGTACATCGCTTATGTCATCTTTCCCTCAACCCTGAATAGTCTTCCAGTTCCTGCTGCAGAAAAACATCCCCACAGCATGAACTTTCCACATCCATGCTTCACTGTTTGAATGGTATTGGCTAGGTGATGAGCAATGCCTAGTTTCCTCCAGACATGATGCTTGGTATTAAGGCCATAGAGTTCCAGCTGTCATGTGCCTTTTACTGAGGAGCGGCTTGATGGAGTGCTGCAGAAATTATTGTCCTTCTATAAGGTGCTCCTCTCTCTACAGAGCAATGTTTGAGGTCTGTCATATGACCAATGGGTTCTTGGTCACCTCCCTGACTAAGGCCCCTCCTACCACAATCACTCAGTTTGGCTGGGCAACCAGTTCTAAGCAGATTCCTGGTGGTTCTAATCTTCTTCCATTTATGGATGATAGAGGCCACTGTGCTCATTGGGACCTTCAATGCAACAGAACTTTTTCTGTACCTATCCCCAAATCTGTTTCTCGATACAATCCTTTCTCAGTGGCCTTAAGACAATTCCTTAGACTTCATGGCTTGGTTTGTGCTCTGACATGCATTGTCTACTATGGGTCCGTATATAAACAGGTGTGTGCCTTTCCCAAATCATGTCCAATCAAATTAATGTACTACTGGTGTCCAATCAAGCTGCAGAAACATTTGAAGAATGATTAGTAGAAACAAGATGCATCTGTGAAATTGTGAGAACGTATGTACGTGATATTTTTGTGTTATTTTTAATAAATTTGCAAAGATTTTAAATAAACTTTCCTCACTTTGTCATTGTGGGGTATTATTTGTAGAATTTTGAGGGAAAACATGAATTACATTAATTTTGGAATAAGAGTACTTTCCAGATGCACTGCATAAATAAAAATTGGAAATAAATGCAAGTGCATTTGAATTCAGACTTTTAGACTGGGCAAGGCATCAGAGAGGCAGCACAAAGACCAAATACCAAAGGGGGATAGTCCCACTTCACTTATTCTCATTGTCAATTTCAACTTTCCATCGAGAAACTGCTGTGATCCTGTCTCTTCCAACTATTACCTTCTTTTGACCTCAGCTTTAACCAATCTGGTCCAACTCATACGACCTAATTTTTAGCAGACCTGCCTCGCCTGTGAAATACACCCTCCTACAGGACTCTTTTTTTTTCTCATGCACTATTTTCTATATTGTATATTGTAATATAGTCTGTATATTATATATTCTATATATTTATATAGTACTGCTTACTCCTACTAAATAAATTTTTCTGCCTAGCTTTCTGCTTACTGTACTGTACTGATGCTTCTACTGGAACCTTAATTTCCCTGAAGGAACCCTCCCAAGGGATCAATAAAGTTCTATTCTTCTATTCTTTGCCTTGGATGTGACATTTTCTCCTCTCGACTTTTTTGATCACCATTTCTTGTCCTTTTTTCACTGCAATCTCTACTGTCTCTTCCGCATTTTTGTCTCTGCTATTCTAACCAGTCTTCCACATTTTGTTTCTTTCTCCCTCTCACTGGAAACTGCTTCAAGCACTTTCCTTTCATCCATCTCCTCTTCAGTCAACCTTCTCTGTCCTTTCTCTTCAAGGCCTGTGAGAACCTCCCGACCTACCCCATGGCTGACAGATGTTCTGCGCAACAACTGAAGAGAGTTGAGACTGGCTGAAAGAAGGTGGAGATAATGCAACAGACCTCTGTTCTTACCAGGCTCTCCTTTCTCGATTTTCAGTGAAAACTCTTCTGATTCACACAAGCTCTTCCCCATCTTCACTCCACCAACCTCTCCCCAGAAGATTTTGTCACCTTTTTTGAAGAGAAGGTTGACAAGATCCACCAGTCCTACTTTTCTACAATCCTTCTTCATTTATCTCCATTTTCCACAGATGACATCCTTCATCTTCTAATATCTAACAATCCAACCACCTGTCCACCTAAACCTATCCTTTTCACATTATTTCAGATGGTTGCTCCAGACCTCCTTCCATATATTACTTGCATCATAAACAGTTAATTGTCATCAGTTCATGTTTTGTTTACCTTCAAGTCTACCAGAACCCAATCTTGAAGAAGCCAACTAGAAAAAGTCCTTGAACACTCTGTCTATAACCAGCTATCTTGCTTTCTCACCCAGAACAATCTACCTCACCCAAACCAATCTGTCTTCAAACTGGCTCTAATTAATGTCACCCAAAAAACTCCACGCTGCAAGATCAAGCAAGATATGAAGTTATGATCTGTTCTAATTCTCCTTGACCTCCCTGCGGACTTTGACACAGTAGACCACAAGATCCTCCTGTCGGTCCTCACTAGACTTGGTCTCACTGGCTCTGGAATGTTTTACATGATACCTGGAAGAGGGTTCTTACCAGGTAACATGTCAGGGTGCAGCATCTGCTCCATGCAGACTGGTGTTCCACAAGGCTCAGTGCTTGGTCCTCTCTCTACACTCATTCTCTTGGCAAAGTAATATCCTCTCATGGGTTTTCGTACCACTGCTATGCTGATGACACTCAACTGATTCTTTCTTTCCCACTTTTTGACACCCAGGTTTCATCTCACATCTCAGCATGCTTCTCTTCGCAGATGGCAGCCCATCACCTTCACCCATCAACCCCAGCAAAACTGATCTTGCTGTTTACTTTGAGAATTCACTGGTCACTCCATTGACAAAACCTTTGATAGTTGTGGATGATAAGTTATTGTTCTTAGCTCATGTTGCAAACATGCCTCTGTCATGCAGATTACTCCTTTACAGCATCAGGAGAATTCTACCTTTTCTGTCTAGAGGTGTCACACAGGTGTTTGTTCAGTCTCATTTTGTCATTTTGTCATTCCATGAGTATACTACTTGTATACAATGTTCCCAAGATCAGTTATGTAACTCCTTTGAGGCATTCCCTTCACTGGCTTCCTGTAGCTGCCTAATCAAAACCTTGATGCTGGCCTACAATGGCAAAAATTGACAAGCCCCTCAGTACTTGATGGCAATGGTCAAAACTTGATCTGTATTGACCCA
The DNA here is from genome assembly GCA_034509495.1 of Acestrorhynchus altus. Taxonomy (NCBI): domain Eukaryota; kingdom Metazoa; phylum Chordata; class Actinopteri; order Characiformes; family Acestrorhynchidae; genus Acestrorhynchus; species Acestrorhynchus altus. The sequence continues at coordinate 8,459,640 of CM067520.1, forward strand.
CCATCCCTCAAGATGGAAGACAAGCATCCAAACTCTTTTCTGTCCTGGCACCAAATTGGTGGAATGAACTTCCTCTGGGTGTCTGAACAGCAGAGTAACTTACTATTTTCAAACACCTCCATATCTCTTTCATGAACACTTAACACACTAAAGGAATGTAATAATACTGAATATTGTTGGAAACAAGGTCTCCAATCTGACATTTGTTTTTGGCAGCATCTAAGCTTGAAGTATCTCTGGATTCTAGCCTCTACTAACTAGCTAAGGATATTTTCTGAGTCAACAGCCAAGCACTTTTGTAAATTACTCTGTATTAGACCGTCTGCCAAATGCCAAAAATTTAAATGTAACCTTGAAGGGGTGCAAAGTCTTTAAGCAGAGACTGTCACTGTACACTCTATAGAGCTGGGCATTATGGAAGAGTGACCAGAAAAAGTTACAGACAAGTTACTTACAGACAAAAATAGGAAGGGCAAATGTAGAAATTAACACTGAGAAAAATATATATAATATATAAGATTTGTAAGAAATTATGAAATTATGAAGTTATATTATATAGTTCACTTGTAATTTTCCTTTTTACCCATACCCAGAAAGATTCAGTTGCTCTTCAGGCTCTGAGGAGATTATGCAGTCAAGTCATTAGCAATGGCATCTGAATCACCTGTTGTGGAGGCAATAGTGCCTTCTCTGCAGGGTGTCTTGATCATGTGGAGCAGTATCAGGGCACTGTGAATTTCAGAGAAAAGAATAAGGCCTTGACCCAGGACTCTATAAAAGGGAGAAAAGTGCATTCCTCCCACCAAGATTCTAGATGCTTAATTTGAATACCTATGTAACATGATTCACATGTAAGTTGCTCTGGAAAACCATGTCAACAAAATACCTTAAATGTACATGTCCTTGATGAGTGTAATTAAACTTCTGACAAATGGGTATATGTCATTAGGCAAGAAAACATGAAATGCTTCTTTTGATGATAAACAAGCTTACAGTGAAGGCCAGTTTCTGTAAAAAAAAAAATACACTCTATTTAAAAAGTGGAAATACACTTGAGGACAAAATGAAATTTTGTCCCCGACATGAAATTCATTGTTGTAAATGCATTTCCCTTGTGCTAGAGCAAAAACTTTTAACACAGCTTTTCCAAACATCCCAGTTTTTTTTTGTTTTTTTTTTTTCGAATAGTTACATTATTTTACTTTCCCCACCAAAAAGAAATTACTTCCCCACAATGCATAAGTTAAATATTGTTATCCCCCTGATGTTAATGGTCAATTGTATGTTCTTTGTCCTGGATAACAGTGTCCATTCACTGTAGTATTTATGGCAATCATATTTCCTGAGGAATCCCAGCCCTTTTTTCTTTGGCAAACTCTCAATTGCCTCCAAATGTGATGGCCTTCTGGCAGAAACCTTGATGATCCAGTGTAACCTTGAGTATCCTTGTAAGATTACTTATTTACATACCACATTTTCCCATAAGGATATAATAACTGGTCAATCCCAAAACACATGAACAAAGTTACCTTTAGAATTATTTTTGCACATTTTACAGCTTGGATCTGGTTCAGGCTTCATTAAAAGTCTTTTATATGGATTGCAGTACATTCTTTTTCCAATACAGACAAAATTCTTACTGGTTTGTATTTTATTATAGATGAGAGCAACCATATCTTGGGAATCTTAACCGATTTTAATCAGGTTTACCAAAGGTTAGGATGAGTACACCAAGGTACGCCATTTGGTTTCAGTGCATCTCTCAATTTCAAATGCATAAAAAACAGCTTGGAAGAGAATATTGTTGGGATAGCTTGAAATGTGCACAAGCCTTTAGAGTCAAAAAGTTCTGCAACTGTAAAGATACCTTTAAGAGACCAAATGGGGCATGAAAATGGTTGATCACCAGATAGTAGATGGGTGTTATTCTACAGAGGAGATTGTAGAAAAAAACTATTTGAGAGACCATCACCTTTTTTTAGTATTGTGCAATGTTGACAAAGTAGATGATATAATAATATCAATTCAGTGTCCTACTTTTGTAATGGGTAAAACTTGGAGTCTATGATGATAGACCAGGTTAGCTTAATGCTTCTCCAAGGAACTTTTGATTGTGTGTCTAACCAGGTTCTTATAGCCTGGAAAGCCCAATAATACAATATGGGATTGGGAAGTCCGAGGCCACCTTGTGATTTAGTATACTGGAGTTCAAAAACTGAACAGAATTGTTATTGTTAACTAAAATTGTTATTGTTAAAAAAATCTGTGGAATACATGGTAAAATAAAGAATAAGAAACTGAATCAGGGTAGTATTGAAATCTTAACTATATTAATTTTAGCTTACATTGAAATCTTTAAGGTGCTCCAGCATTGTACATCAATTTGAACTTTTTGCGTGGTTTTATTATAATTATGATGAACCGTGTTTGGCATAGAGTCCATGATTTTGATGCCCAAGTATGTAAAATAATTGGTCAAGCTAGGAGTTCTTGTCTTAGTGAGGTTGTTAAGTGGCCTTAAAGCATAATCTGAGGAATAGATTTATTTTGAAAGATAAAGGAGGATGTCATCTGTATACAATATATGTGGTGGTGAATACCTACTATTCTTGGATATATTGTATTGTTTTGTCTGAGGGCCTGTGCCAAAGGCTAGAGAGAGAGAGAGATAGAGAGAGAGCAAATGAAAAAAAATATATACTATGTACATAAGTATTCACAGCCTTTGTTGAAGAACTCTTGACAGCAATTATAGCCTCAAGTCTTTCTGAGTGTGATGCTACAATCTTGGCAAGTTACTCCCATTCTTGTGTGCAAAACCTCTCACGCTCCATCAATTGGATGGGGAGCATTGCTACACTGACATTTGTAAATATGTCTGGAGATGTTCAATCAGGTACAATTCTGGGTTCTGGCTGGGACCCTCAAGGACAACAAAGAAGTGGCTTTGGGACAATATCTTGGCTGTGTGCTTAGGGTCGTTGTCCTTTGTTCCAGTCTGAGGTCCAGAGCACTCTGGAGCAGGTTATGATCAAGGATGTCTCTGTACATCCCTGCAGTCTTCTTTCCCTGGACCCTGACTAGTCTCCCAATTCCTGCTGCAGAATAACATCCCCACAGCATGATGCAGACTATATATAGATAATTCCTTAGACTTCATGGCTTGGTTTGTCCTCTGACATACACTGTCTACTCTAGGACCTTAAATAAACAGGTGTGTGGCTTTCCAAAACATTTCCAATCAACTGAATTTACCATGGGTGTACGCCAATCAAGCTGTAGAAACATCTGAAGGATGATCAGTGGAAACAAGCTGCACATGACCTCAACTTTGAGTGTCATGGCAAAGGCTGTGAATACTGCATGTTAGATTTTCATATTTAATAAATACTTTCCAGATGCACTGTATAAGGTCTGAATGAAGTGGATAAATTTAGGGCCAAAACCAAAGAACAATCCATAGACATTCACACTCAGGTCTATCAAATGCTTCTAATGAGCATCTAATGAGAATACTGTCAGTAGGAGGCAAATGAGTTAATTATATGTAAAAGGCAGTGAATATTATCTGCACCAAGATGACCTTTGATGAATCCTGTGTGATCACAATAAATCAAATCAGCAATATGGGGGTACAATTAGGGAAACTAATGCTTTGACTAGTATTTTTTAGATCACTTGAAATTAGAGAGACAGGACGATAATTTGCTATATATAAAGGATCTTTGCTCTTCAGAGTGATGAGAGGTCCATTTAGATCTCTTTGAAATTTCCTGTTATTGATTCCACAATTAATAGAATGCAGTATTATAAGACCTACTATCTCCCAAAAAGCCAGGTACAGCTCTGGGGGAATTCAATCAAGGGGATTTTCCATTTTTTTAAAGAATTTAGTTGCATTAGGAAGCTCCTCTAATTTCCTCCTGAATTTCTGGATAATACTTCTCACTCCAGATGTTGACACTTGGAAATGCATTGATAATTTAATATATTCTTTTACTGTTTTGTAAGCATTAATGATTCTTTTTGTCAAGTCTTAACTGATTTCTTTGGTTTTTGGCATGATGCTTTCTCAAGCTAAAACACTTACTGGCTTTTTTTATGCTGTGTGTAAATTTTAAATAATTTTAAACTAAATAATTTTAAAGTTTTATAGTTTTTTTATTGTTCCTTTCATTTTTATTTCCATTCTCTTAACTTATAGTAACTTATTTTATTTATCTATTTTTGATTAATTATTTTTTATTTGCTTAGTTTTATTGTGATATGTTTTTATTTATTTATTTGTTACCTTCTGACATGTCATTTTGTTCCTTTAATATATACCTACATTTATCTTAATAGTTTTATATCTTATTAAGTCATTCTGGATATATGTGTTATTAAAATACTGAGTCGTTTGTTTCTTTTCTTTTTTTCTTTGATCTTTGCATCTGTATTGGCTTGGCTGCATTATATATCAGGGGCTCCCTCAGTGTACTCTGTGTTGAAAAATCCTAGTTTTAATTTGAATATATTTTAAGTTGTGTATTACTTGGGTGTTATAAAAATTGATGTATTACTTTCATCACAGTAAAAAATATGATATGATTAATTACATGTTAATATGGGCATGTAATCTGGCAGCAAATCAGTATTACATATCTGTGACTATGTGTATGCAAACCTGTAGAATTAGCAGATAATTTGAAGGTGAAATTAAGAGTCAGATGTTTTCAGTCAATGGAGTGACAATCAGGTGAGTGAGCACCTTTCTTATTCAAAGAACTGATCTAAAGTCCAATCTTGCATCAAAATGCATAGGGAGGAATGGGCTAAAATTCAATAAAGTAAAAGTCAATGTGCTATTCAACAGTTATAAGAAGTGTTTAGTTGCTGTTAATGCTCATTCAGTTTTTGTGTGTATAATGTAGTGACATCAAGTCATTAGTTATCCTAGCATGCATCAAACTTTTGAGGTTAAATTGTAAGATTGTTGTCCCATGGGTTGATTAATATTTAAGATGATTGTCCTAACATAGGGTGCTGAAAAGAGTATCGTTTATTGTTGTCTTTTAGGCTGTTTTTGTGTTGCATTAATTTATCATTTAAGGACTTTGAGTTGTGAAAATTTGTCTGGACATTTTTAGATATATTACTCACAGCTTTCTTTTATAAAAGAGGTAAACATATAGCTTCATTAAGTATTTATTGTGTGTATTTATTTCAATCATAATACACAGTGCACAACATGCAAGTTGCACACTTGCTGTTTGTTGCCAATGGAGTTTACTATTGTTGTCTTCTTTGGGTAGATTACTCTTTATCTTTTACCTCATGCTTTTAGTGGACGCACAGGCCCCAAACTTCTTCATGGCTTTGGGAGAAAGGTGATATTGGTTTATAGTAGGTGTGACAGTCTTGAGAACATTCCTGTTTGCTCAATCAAAGGCCACATTTTGGAGGCGATGGAGATGACTTTTCAGTTTTGTCACATAGTTTTTTAGTTATTATTACTTCTCTGATTCGGAATAGAGAACAATGGAGTGAGTGCTGCTCACTGCACATAGTCACATGAAAAGTTCATGAAGCTCTGGGAATCTCCAGAAAGCTATTGTTCCCATTCCTGAAGAACTCCATTCAGAGGATCCAGAGCTGGAGTCAAAACCAAAGAGAAAAGAAATCCTTTCAAGCCCTTTATTCCAGCCATAATCATGGGGAACAAGATGGATGAGCTGAACACGCTGACCAAGTTCCAGGGGAGTACCACAAGGGCAGTCTGCTGTGTTTTTCAGAAACATGGCTTCTGTGGAAATTCCAGACTCAAAGATCTTGATTTCTGGCTTTCAGATCGTGAGGGGTGACAGAGATGCCAAGCAGACCAGTAAACAGAAAGGCAGAGGTATTGTGCTGATCAACAACAGATTGTGTACTCCAGCATGTTACAGTGAAGGAGTGTTACTGTTGCCCAGACATTAGCCATGACACTTAGCCATGAGTTTACGTTCATATTACCTGCCAAGTGAGTTCATGCTCGCCAAGATTGCTGCTGTTTCTACACTGTGGAAAACATCTTGTTTCAAAGAAGTCATTTGTCTTGTCTTTCTGTGACTTCACAAGAGTGGCCCTCACATCCCACATCATGAAGGCTGGTGCTGCCATATCTCAGATCTCAGGTCATCCCTTTTCTGGACCCCCTGCAGTTTGCTTATCAGAAGGTTAACAAAGGCCCACTCCCATCTGGACCAGAACATCACCACAGTGAGAATCACTTTCTCTAGTGCAAATTGGACAGGAGGGCCATCACTGAGGCTGTGTACAAGGAGTGGATGAGCAGACACTTTATCTACACATGTATATAACGACTGAATGGCTGGACATTACTACTCTTCTCTTCATATCTTTTGCACATACAATATGCATATCTTCTATTCATATGGTTTTATACAAACACTTTACCTATACATGTACACAACAGCACATGCTCACTGAGCCTTCATTTGTACAGTATTGTTACTGTGTTACTCTGGCATTAATAAAGATATATAATATTGTGGGCTGTGGCCACAAAGATAAGACAAAAAGCAGGCACAAGAATGCACAGATAGTAGACTGGAGTGACTGACAGGGGCTTTATTGAAACATAAATAATCTAAATAATACCTACTCCTAACTGGGTGACTAAAGGCACTTATCTGCCAAAAATGAAAGGGCTGAGCATGTACCCCTGTCCCTGTCCATGCTCTCAGTTCTCTCCTCAGCCTCCTTCTCAGTCCTTAGTTATGTGTCCTCATCGTGTGAGGCTGGAGCTCCATTTACCGCAACATCTGTTGTGATTGGCTTTAGGTGCACAATAAGGCCGTGGCCAAGATTACTACGGGTTGTTACCCCCACAACCTCTAATATATAGTTTGCCTTATCCAATCTAAAACAAATCCCTCTCTAGTTTTTTTCTCCAAACTACTCCACCTTCACTGTCCCTCTGATCTGCTCATTTCTAATCTTGTCCATCCTCATTACTCCCAACAAAAATTTCAGCATCTTCATCTCTGCCACTTCCAGCTCAGCGTCCTGTCTTTTAGACAGAGCCACAGTCTCCAAACCATACATCATAGCAGGTCTCACTACTGTCTTGTAAACCTTCCCTTTCACTCTTGCTGCTATCCTTCTGTCACCCATCTCCACCCGAAGGAACAGTTTGTAAAAAGTGAGCCTAAAGAGAGTGTCAGAAAGGACCATGAGCTTGAACTTGGAAGTTGATGGTGTAATTTTGAATGTTGGCAGTTCATATGCACCACAGGTTGGTTGTCAGTTAGGTGAGAAAGAGGAATCTTGGAGTACGATGGATGAAGTGGTAGAAGGTGTCCCTAGAGAGGAGAGATTGGTGATTGGTGCACACTTCAATGGACATGTTGGTGAAGGGAACAAAGGGGATTAAGAGGTGTATCAGAGCAATGGACAGTACAGGAAAGAGGTGAAGAAGGGATTGTCCCTACTCCATTTCTCTTCCTATCTACACCATATAGAAAGCATTATTTTAAATATTATTATCATTTTAAAGGTGAATATATTTGAAGGTTGACCTGAAGGGTGTTGAATGCAATTGATTTTCATTAAAGCTGGAATGATGTTAAAGATATAGTCTGTGACTGACATGTTGAGTTTAAATGCTTTAAATGTCAAGCTCACAGCTGCTCTGTCCCAATCTTCCACCCCTGTCACATCAATCTGAGTCAGCTGCTCAGCCTGCCCTACAGCCTACTACTCCTTCCCGGTCGCTCCTTACCTTAACTCTTTTTAACCCCTTTTTCTCACTTTCCACATACTTTGCTCCTCTGACGAGGACAGAGTGTGTTCTTTTACATATCCTATGGATATTTTCTACTTCGAAGATGCAACCAGGAGCCAGTTTTCTCTTGTATTCAAGAGAGGAGCTACTGGTCCTGAGAACAACGGGACAAGCCGGCATACGACACCCATCATCATGGGGAATGTGAACTCGCTGCTGAACAAGATCGACGAGCTGTCTGCCCTCAACAACCAGCGGATTTATAGAGAGAGCAGCTTGTTAATCTTTACAGAGACATGGCTAACCCAGCACGTACCAGATGCTAACGTGGATCTACGGGGCTTCACTACCGCGAGAGCCGACAGAGATACTAAACCCTGCGGGAAAAGCAAAGGTGGGGAACTGATCATCTATGTGAACAGTCGCTGGTGTCATCCAGCCCATATTACTGTAAAGACGGTCTTATGTTGTCCAGACATGGAGTTGTTAGCAGTTAGCCTCCGGCCCTACTACGTCCCACGTGAGTTTAGTCATGTGATTGCCATCTGTGTTTACATCGCTCCGAGCGCAGATGCAGCAGCTGCATGTGAGCACATACATGCTCATTTTGCACAACTACAGACACAACATCATCATTTATGATAATTTCTGGAGACTTTAATCATGCTACTTTGGATTCTACTTTGGCTGCTTTTCACCAGTGTGTGGACAATTGATCTGCTGTATGCTAATTTTAAAGAGGCCTAGAGTGCCAAACCCATTCCCCCACTGGGGAAGTCGGACCACAACCTAGTCCACCTTCAGCCAAAGTACACCCCAATGGTCCAAAGACAGCCTGCAACCACCAGAACCATCAGGAGGTGGTCTCCAGAAGTAGAAGAAATGCTCAGGGACTGTTACGACACCACTGACTGGGATGCTCTGCTTCGTCCACACGGTGAGGACATCGAGGGGATGACACACTGTCTGACAGATTATCTGTCACTGTCTGACAGATTACACACTGTCTGCACAGATTATTCTGTGCAGAAGTAGTCTCCCCTACAAAGACTGTATGGTGTTACCCCAACAACAAGCCATGGGTAACACGGAAAGTCAAAGCTGTCCTCAACAAGAAGAAGGCCGCCTTTAGGAGCGGGGACAGGGAGGCGATGAGAGCAACACAAAAGGAGGTAAAGCTCTGTCTGCGGGAGGCCAAAGACAGCTACAGGAGGAAGGTGGAACTCCACTCGCTGGAGGAGAACAACACGAGGGAGGTCTGGGAAGGTTGAAAACCATCACAGGCCACAGTACCAAGATCAGAGCTGTGGAGGGAACAGTGGAGAAGGCGAACAAAATGAACGATTTCTTCAACCGCCTCAACCAGCCCATGTACCTCCTTCTACTCCTCCTCTCCCCATCCACCAACACAACACAGACCTCTTTCTTTACTGTAGACCAGGTCAGAAGTCAACTGAAGAGGCTTCATCCCAGGAAAGCAGCAGGCCCTGACAAAGTATGTCCCCTACTGCTGAAGACCTGCGCTGTAGAACTGGGTGAGCCACTCCAACATCTCTTCAACCTCAGTCTGCAGGTGGGGAGAGTTCCTACCCTCTGGAAGACATCATGCATTGTTCCAGTTCCAAAAAAGAACCAACCAAGTGACCTGAATGACTTCCAACCGGTGGCACTCCCCATCTGATGAAGACATTGGAGCAGCTCTTCCTCTGTCTCCTCAAACCCCATGTGCAACATGCCCAGGATGGTCTGCAGTTTGCATACTGGGCAGGTGTTGGTGTGGAAGGCACAATCATGTACCTGCTACACCGAGCCCAATAACACCTAGATAAGGGGAACTTCACAGTGAGGATCCTGTTTCTGGATTTCTGAAGTGCTTTCAACACCATACAGCCCCTTTTGCTCCAGGACAAACTGAATGGGATGCGAGTGGACCCCTGCCTGGTCATCTGGATCTCCAGCTACCACACAGACAGGCCACAATATGTCAGGCTAAAGGACACCACGTCTGACACTGTGATCAGCAGCACTGGAGCACCCCAGTGCTGGCTCCTCTTCTCTTCACCCTGTACACGGGAGACTTCTGCTACGAATCAGAGCTGTGTCACATCCAGAAGTTTGCTGATGATACAGCCATAGTTGGGTGTATCAGGGATGATAGTGAGGAGGAGTATTGGAGCCTGGTGAGGGACTTTGCAGCCTGGTGCCACAGGAATCATCTGCAGCTCAACATCTCAAAGACCAAGGAGCTGATCATTGACTTTGGGAGGTCCAGACCAAAGTCACAACCAGTTCAGGGAGATGAGGTGCAGGCTGTGGACTCCTACAAGTACCTCGGGCTGTGGCTGGACAGAAAGTTGGACTGGTCATGTAACATCGACCACTTGTACAGAAAGGGACAGTCCAGGCTGTACTTTCTGAGGAGGCTACAGTCTGCAGGGAACTCCTGGGGATGTCCATGGTCGCCAGTGTCCTGTTCTACACTGTGGTATGCTGGGAGGGCAGCATATCCAAGAAGGACACGCACAGGCTGGACAAACTGATCAGGCAGGCTGGCTCTGTGGTTGGCACAAAGCTGGACACTTTGGTGTCGGTGGCAGAGAATAGAACACTGAAAAAACTGCTGGATATTAAGGACAATGCCAGTCAACCTCTACACACTGTCATCAGCCACCAGAGGAGCCTGTTCAGTGAGAGACTACTCCAAGTGCAGGACCAACAGATTTAAAAACTCTTTTGTTCCACACACCATCAGACTGTACAACTCCTCTCTGGGGGGAGGATGGGAATGAATAGGAACAACCAGTAAGTCACTCACAACCCACAACCACAACACACCTGGACTGCAATAAACAAAGTGCAATAATAACAATGCAATACACAGTTTCAAGTGCAATAACAATAATAATGTGCAATACCCCGTTCTACTGGACTCTATCCTATCCTAGCCATAGTGGTTAACATGACCTGTTGTTCTCCTCTGTACCCTTTCTCTGTGAACAGAACAGCAGACAGCAAACCCACACCATCCTGCTACTGTGTGGAGAATCGGTTGTGTAGTGGGTGCACGGTCAGTAGCTTTGACTTGGCCTAATGTTTTTTGCAGCTTCTGAGGGGAGAGATTACTTTTTGATCATGTATGTGTTGATGGTGCTGACTGGGTGAGGTAATAGATAGACTTGTAGATGATGCATGGTTAAATGTGTAGATTGATGGATTGTGGATTATAGATTGTTATTTGCCAGAAGCTGTATCTGTTGCATCATTGACATTGTTCTAAAGGAGGCATGCTCATTTAAACATTTCTGTTAGTGTCTATAAATTAGCATTTTACATTCTGTTCTTGCAATCCTTTATTCTGTTTGGGACCATGCACAACTTAACACTTTCACCTTTGTGGTCTAGGAGAAATTGTATGAATGTACAGTGCATGGGGAAAAATAATTGTCACTTTCAATACTGCACAACCACACAGCATGTTTTATGATAATTAAATTTATTTATGTTACAATGTTTTAAGAAGCATACTAGTTGATAGAAAAGCATACCTTGATAAAAAGAAAATGCTAAAGAAAGTTGCTGAAATGTTACTACTACTACTACTACTACTACTACTAATAATAATAATAATAATAATAATAATAATAATAATAATAATAATAATAATAATAATCATCATCATCATCATCATCATTATCATCATCATAATCATCATCATCATAATATGTATTTCAATTATTGTATGCTTAGTATTGGGTAAGGTATTTCAGATTTAATAATAGTACCTTAATAGAAATATTGCTGAATGTCCCTATAATGTTCTCTGCTAGCTGGAAAGACCAGTGAACTAGTTTAATGGGACATGTTATTATATCATAAATGATATTACAGCTTAGGGTGTACTGGATTTCGGCTCCAGCTGAAAACTGGTCATTTTTGCAAATCCAGCCCAAATCTGGCTCCGGACAAAATGTAGCCATATTTCCAGAAATCAAGCCCTGTGTAGGAATATTTGCAGTAAAGCCTGACAATGCTTCAAAGTAATTAACAGCATAACAAATTGAGTGACATACATTACATTTAAAATTTAAGATGAATTTCAACATTTTCAGAATGCTTTCCATCATTTTTTTGTTACGACTAGATGCATTTGACTATGACAAGATGTACTGCCATATAGGTGCGTTTTGTAGGCTGATGATATTTTATTATATTGTGATACACAATATACTTTTCTGAGGATACAATGGATATCACCAGTGCATGCAATTCAGCACACTCATAAACTTCACATTTCAATATAACGAATGTCAACTGTGGGAGTGCTGACTCCAGAGGGATAAACTGCAATGGCAGACATGTGTTGAATTGCAGAAAGAGCCTTGTAATGTCTATAGAAATGCATTTCCTATGAATACGATGCTTTGGAGCAGCCACACATATGCATAAGATCACCATTCCCAATTCTAAGCATCAGCCATAAATCTCCTCAGCACTGAGCAGTGGAGCAGTTAATTTGTGTTCTATGGGGTGATGCAATCCAGACAATATCAGCATTTGACTTTTCTAATGCTGTTTGGTCTGAATGCAATCCAGTCCTGACCATTGATGGAATAAACAGATGTTTACAAGCTTTTGAACATATCATTTATGTTTAGTGTTTCTTCTTGATAGATGATATAACTGAAATTATATGTAGCTGGTCTAAAAATGTCATTAAATATTTATAATTGTTATAAGTTTCATAAATAAATGTATTTAAAAAGGAAGTATAAAATCAAATTTAATATAGATAGAAAATGTTTTATACAAATTTTGCATAAATAAGCAAATGCATAAAATGTTTTAATCTTTTAAAGGATCATTGAACCCTTGTTTTAATGACCTGATGCAGGCCAGGTGTTTTCTCAGTATTTTCTGATTAGGTACACATCAGCTTAATGTGAGTTTCTCAAAAGTGTGATAATTAATAAATGCACACTCCAGCACATATGCAAATGTCTCTAATGAGTTAGTAACAGCCAGAATTTGCTATACAATGAAAATGAAGCCCTAATCTGACTTAATGTATCTGTATTTAGACATTTTATTTATTTATAAGGTTGTAAAATGCTTCTTTCAAACATAGTCCACAAAAAAACAAGAGTTCATATTACAAACACATACACATGGTAGCCAAATCGATATGTCAGTCAATAAGCATACTATAAAATTATCAAGTGATGAAAGATTTGATATACCATCCCTGTAAATTAGATTTGACTATCATTTAAAAAGTGTTTTAAAAAACAAGATGACTGACTGCATCACTGACTACATCAACTTCTGCATGGACATTATAGTTCCAGTCAAGTGGGTGCATTGTTTTCCCAACAACATTTGTGTGATTTGTGGATCCTCAAGGACCTGAAGGAGCTTTTAAACAAGAAGAACCTGGCCTTCAGGCTTAAGGACAAGGTCCTACTAAGGTCTGTGCAGAAGGAGCTGAAGGTGAAACTGAGGCAGAGTAAGGTGGCCTACAGAAGGAAGCTGAAGGCAAAACTTCATAACAGCAGCACAAAAGAGGTTTGGGCTGGCATAAGGAAAATCACTGGCATCAGCTTTGTGGAGTAGTGTGAGAAGAAACATCTGCTCCTTAATGTGATCAAGTCCAAGTAGGTGGTAGTGGTAGTTCAGAAAGAAGAAGACCACCACCAAACCTGTTACCATCATGGGTTAGAATATTGAGCTGGTTACACTTACAAATACACTTACAAATATCTAGGTGAAGTCCAAATTGACAGCAGATTTGACTGGAGGGCCAACACTGATGATGTGTGCAAGAAAGAGATATTCAATGTCCTTCAAGGTGTGCAGCATAATGTTGGACATCTTCTACCAGTCTGTTGTTGCAGGTGCTGTCTTCTTCGCAGCAGTCTGCTGGGGAGGCTGCATCAAAGGTGGAGACACCAAGAAGTTCAACAAACTGATCAAGAAGGCTGGCTCTATTCTTGGATGCTCACTAGAGAGCTGTGAGATGGTGGTGGAAAGGAAAACTTATTGATATCCTGGCCAACACACCTCACCCCTTTATGGGCAGCAAGGAGCATTTATACCAGCAGTGATCACACTGTACAACTTGTTAATTGTGTCAGGACTTTATCACACAATGAGCCAATAACACAACATGCTCACAGAATATGGCTGGACATTGTTACTCCTACCCAATCATTGCATGGACACTTTATCTACACTACTACATAACTGATAGACTGAATTGATGGGCATGCATATTCTTCTATTTATATCTCTTTGTAGAGACAATGTTCAGATCTTCTATTCATAGACACTTTACCTATACATATACACAACAGACATGCTTACTGAGCCTTCATTTGTACTGTCTTGTTACTACTGTTACCTACATAATGTTTATGCAATTATATTAATACAGCAATATGTACAGTATGCAATTAATTAATGCTCATAAAAGCTGTTGTTTGCTGTTCGCTGTTTTTGGAGCTCCACAGTGATGCATTTAAAGCTTTAGTTCACTCCTGACTCTTCACTCCTTAACATATTATGTGACTGTTTGTTTGAAAAAACTAGCAAGTTATACAGACAAACCATGAGCTAAATTCTAAGAGTAAACTTACCTTTCATTTGCTAGAGGGTGAATAGTGGTGGTCACAAAGATTTGCTATGGAATTAGACCAGGCATGGTCCTCTGTTACCTTTGTTGACAAATTTACATAGTGAGGTAACTGACCACAATTTTAAAGATCATTAAAAGAAATATTTAAATTTTACTGTGATTTAACCATTTCATCTCTAGTAACTATCATTACAAGTGGTCCACAATCTAAAAATATCAACCCCGCAGTGGATCTGTCTGCTAATGCAGGGTTGACGAAGAAAACATGTACATGTGTAGGTAAATCATAAACTCAGTCTTACTAAATGCTTTGTAACATTGCACTATATTTTGTAAATAAAATTGTAGTCAATTTATAAATTAAATACTATTTTAAAAGATAATAATTTGAGGTAAATTAAATTTAACAAATCTTCCACAGAAAATGCATGCTTGTTTATTTTAATATGCTACATTTTGAGTTCTAAAATATGCAGAAAATGTGCCAGATTTGAATAGAGATTTTAATAGTACATGGAGAGAAACTATTTTGTATTTGGATTCAGCTCTCTCTGTGAGTCATTCTGTAATGTTTTCAAGATCTCTGACAAAGCAGGCTTTGTATTGGCTACTGCCCTCATGGCAGCTCAAGGTGACTGCAGTTGCCTTTTTTATTTTCTATTTGCAGTTGGTTGATTTACTGCCACAGCTGTGTGACTGTGATTTCTCCATTCTGCTGTTTTTCATGCTTTTTGTGTCTCTCTCTCCCTCTCCCTCTCTGTCTCTGGGCTCTAGATAGACATGAGTGAGGCAGCTTTGAAGATGCAGATGAGTGCATGTTCTTTTTTTTTGCATCTCAAATGAACAGGATTAAAATGAACAAAATCAAAAAGAGAAAGAAAGTGTACACATGTCTATGTATAGAAACTCTATAGACATTTCCACCTCATTACCAAAGCTCAGCATAACTAGTTTTTTTCATGTGTTTGGAGCACCTATTGTATGTTATTAGCAAACCTTGTTACATTGTTTATTTAAATGGTTCTGAATGTGCTTCCTTGAATCTATTATGACAACTGTATTCCCTCCCTGAAACAATTTACAAATCTATTACATTCCATTAACTTGGTAGATGGGCTGACATTTTTTGTTAATAAGTGAGAGAGAAAGATAAAATAGGTATTTGTGTGCTCTCCTTCCCTCTCAGGGTTTCCTTCTAGGTTTGGGGCTCTGATTCTAATTAATGTAAAGGACAATTGCCACCTGCCACCTTAATGTCACCAGGATGCATAAAAGGCTAAACCAGAGGAGGGCTTATGAATATTTGAAATGTTCATACCAGGAATATGTTACTCCTAAATGTTGAATTACTCTTCTGCTTCTTGCCTTGACTTTAGAGGTGTAACGATGCATAAAAATTAAAACTACATTTAATATATGCAGTGTCTCAATATCATATGAAAAAGAAAAAGAGTGCATAAATATGTGATTATATGTTAAAGTTAATGTAATAGTGCTTGCACCATGCCCACAGCTCATATGGATGAGCAAAACAAAGCACAGACAGTGCATCCCGAAAGTATTCATAGTGCTTCAATTTTTGTTCAATCTATGTTACAGCCTTATTCCAAAATGGGTTAAGCCACAGACCTGTTTATGTAAGCTACCATAGTAGAAATCTAAGAAATTGTCTGTAGACCTTGATGAACTGATTCAAAAGAGGTTGGGAACTGGGATTCCTGGGATTTGGAGGGCTGGATTCCTGCACACCTGATTCAACTAACCTTTTAATAACCAGGTGCACTTTCTATGATGGAGTAGGAAAATCAGAAAATTGTTCTAGACTCCAGCCCTTGGTTCCCATGGTGTAATCATTTAGGTATGATAAAAGTCACACCCACTTCATTCTGTTAGCATGCACCAGATTCCTACAGTGCAGTCCTCGAAAGACACTAGCATACTGATGCTAACATTATTTGAATGTTTGTTGTTGTTACAGCTTTAGTAGAATATAAAAAATAAAGATATTGTGATATACCACTTGTACTGATATATCACTTTGTAGTTCTGTAGTTACAGACTGTAGTCCATCTGTTTCTATTCATACTTTGTTAGCCTCCTTTCACACACCTTTTTAATTGTCTGGACTCAAATGGACCACCACAGAGCAGATATTATTTGGGGTGGTGAGCCATTCTCAGCACTGCAGTGACACTCACATGGTATGTGTTGCTCTGGTACAGGTGTTGTGCTGGTATAGATGAATCAGGCATAGCAGTGCAGTTGTAGTGTGCACTGTGTTCACTTTCTGACCTCTCTTTTAGACACTCCTACCCAGTTGATCCGCCTTGTAGATATATATTCAGAGGCAGAAGCTCATCTGTTTCTGCACAGTTTGTGTTGGTCATTGTCTAGTTCTTCATCAGTGCTCACAGGAAACTTTTGGCTGGATATTTCTGGTTGGGGGAGCATTCTCAGTCCAGCAGCACTGCTGTGTACAGGCAGCTCAGACCAGCACACACCAACATCACCACTATGTCAGTGTTAATGCAGTACTGAGAATGACCTGCCAACCCAAATAATATTGGCTCTGTGGTGGTCCTTCGGTGTCCTGACCACTGAAAAACAGGGTGAAAGGAGGCTAATGAAGTATTCAATGAAACAGAAGAATGGTCAGTATTTATAGAGCCACAAAGTGCCTATGTTATACATGGAGCTCATAAAATGGACAATGAGTGCAGAAACAATAAGGTGGTTTTAATGTTATGAATGAATGTTGTCTTTTCATACAGTAGAAATTCATTTTGCATTTCTGCATACTCCAAGCCAGTGTTCGAAATGGATATCGTTTCCTCTCAGTGGGGTTGGAAATGAGGATTTGAACTCTCAATCCCAGCTCAGCTTGTAGGAAAAAAGAATAAACCAACACAAGGACTTAGATGTGTTTGCACGGATTTGAATATCAATTTATTCAATTTATGCAGGGAATCCCAAAGGCTTATCTGGCCTCAATCGTTGTGCTCTCACTTGCTCAGCTCAAGCAGGCACTGCTCCTGCAGAATGTCAATAATAGAAGGGTTTTAGTCCATTCCCAGGATGGGCTACAGAGTAGGTTCTTATTTGGAGAGTTTCTGGCAACTTTGCTTCTATGGGAAATTGTAACAAATTGTTACAATTATAGTAACAATATATCTTTATCTGTTGACTATGCTTTCTTTCATAACAAACCAGAAAAATTAGGGTTAAGCTGACTGACAAAAGAGGTCTGAAGCAAATTATCTTGCTTGTCATTTGAGCTCACTCCTTTGCAGACATGGCTTAGTAGCATGCTTGGTCAGAAGCAGAGACCTGTGATAAATAAATGACCGGGGCCTTGCATAAAGTGTTCATAAAAAATCACTAGTGCTTGTGTTCTTGGACTGGCCTAATTGTGGCTGTTGGGAGTGTGGAGGTGGGGACAAAGTGAAATTAATGGGGCCAGGTTGTGCTGACACAACTGTCTCTCTATCTCACTCTCTCTCTGTTGTCCTTTCCCTAATTATGTCCACACTGCTGTTCTTGAGTGACGTGGCCTGAGAAGAGCTTCAAGGGATACTTCACCCAAATGTAGCTAATGTGCTTAAAAGCTAATGAGGACCTGTTACTGTTATGAGATTTGCATTATGCTAACTAGGCCCCAGTAGCATTCATTATTCATAGAGCCAACTAGGCGCTACTAGCATTCATTATTCATAATGCTAACTTGCCCCTTAACAGTGTTACACTGTAAAGTCAGTGGTGTTAAATATGTTCCTACTGATTTCATTGGGTCCCACAGTGTGCATCTAGAAGTCAGGCAGAAGTTTGTGTTATTCTTGAATTGTAAGTGCTCCTCTAAAAATTGAACATGATGGCCTCAAGTTTCAGACTGGCTGTATTACTGTACCATTGCACTGACTAAACTGTTGTACTTTTCATGTGATAATCTGCCAATTAAAGTGAGAAGCTTCTTGGTCAGTAGTGGCAGCATTCTGACTGAATAACAAAAGCATGTAGATGAGCTTGCTGCCGAAAGCACTTGTTTAGGCTTGTGCTGTGCAAGTCAAGCCAAGTTTATTTGTATAGTACTTTTTACAACCTGATGTTGTATGATCAGTTTTGTCATGGTTAAAGGTGGACATTATAATACAATGACAATACAAATATAATTTATCACCTGCACCTAGTGGCAAACTGCACAGTTACTGGGTACATGGCAAACAGCTTTAATTTTCATGCCCATTTTCTATGCAGATGCTATGTTTTAAATTGTTTTTCATGGGTTTCTTTTGTTTATTAGCTAACATTTAGCACAGTACTTTTTCTATTTCATGCCTTTTGTGTGTAAGAGCTTTATTGCCGTTGGAATGGAAATAAATAAAGGGCCTGTCATTCTCTTTTGTAGATTAAAACTACAGGGATTTCTGAATATCTGTCAGTGGTGACCACTAGTAATAATAGTTAGTGTTCTCATAATGGTGTACTCTTGAACATTAACTGTAGAAAATGTGAGAAAGGCTTTTAGTTGCTTAGAAATGACCTTGGACTCCTTTGTGACCTTACAGTCTATTATATGCATTGCTCCTCTCAACATAGTTTTGTTGGTTGACCATGGTCTTGAATGGTCTTAATGGTCTTGAATTTCCTCGACTTCTACACTGTCTGACATTGTTTTGTAACCTTTTCTCAGAAATCTCCTTTGCTTGATCCACAATAGACTTCCACAAACATGGGTTGTGAAGATTAGACTTTGATAGATCCCTGTTTTTTCAAATTCCACTTTCAAATCTGCTACTCCTAGGTTCATATACTTTTGCCATATTGAATAATTTCCCTCAATAAATATATGACTAAATGTAATATTTTTATTTAAACTTTTTGGTTTAGTTCTTTATTTTTGGACTTGAATATATGATTAATTTTTAAGTCAAATTTATACAGAAATTCAGAAAACCCTATCACCGCTGTACACCACTCCATTTTACAGTGTTCTATTCAGCTCTGACTTTAAATTCATCCTTGTTGTAGCCATTAAAGTTTTGACTTCATTAGCTTATTTTACAAGGTCTTGATGATGTGAGTATATTATTGCTCTATCAGTAGAGAATCTAGGGGAAACACAAAATTTTTGTCACAGGAATATTGTCTCTGTCATGGTGATGAAATCTGCTGTATATGGCAAACCAATTTAGTCTACTAAATTTTTATGCCCATGTTATGCAAATGCTTTTCTGACACTGTTATGCACAGCAATTTTTCTATTCCATGCCTTTTGGTGTATAAGAGGTTTATTGCCTTTGGAATGGGAATAACTAAAGGGCCTGTCATTCTCTTTTGACAAACTCCCATGAACCCTCAAGCACCCTCTGGAGGGTGCAGAGCTGGTCCATTGTTCCTCGGCGTGTCAGCCAAGACAACCCAACAGCATCTAGAGACTTGAGATACTCCGGGCGGATCTCATCCACCCCTGGGTCCCCCCAACTGAGGAGTTTGCAGACCATCTTAGTGACTTCGGCCCGGGTGATGGGCGAGTCCACCTCAGAGTCCTCAGCCTCACCTTCTTCATTGAAAGACGTGACAGTGGGATTGAGGAGATCCTCAAAGTATTCCTTCCAGCGCCCAATAATATCCCCGGTTCGTGGTCAACAGCTCCCCACCTGCACTGTAAACAGTGCCGGCAGGGTACTTCTTCCCCCTTCTGAGGCACCAGAATCACTTTGGGGCTCACTGATAGTCTTTCTCCAAGGCCTCCCCAAACTCCTCCTAGCTCCTGGTTTTTGCCTCCTTAACCACCCAAGCAGCAGCATGCTTAGCTTCCTGGTACCTGTCAGCTGCGTCGGAAGACCCAGAGGCCAACATGGCCTAATAGGTCTTCTTCTTCAGCTTGACGGCATCCCTTACTTCTGGTGTCCACCACCGGGTTCAGGGATTGCTGCCACGGCAGGCACCGGCGACCTTATGCCTACAGCTCTGGACGGCTGCGTCGACAATGGAGGCTGAGAACATGGTCCACTCGGACTCAATGTGCCCAGCCTCCACTGGTAGATGTGAGAAGCTCTTCCAGTGGGAGTTGAAAGCTTCTCTGACAGGGGGCTCAGCCAGATGTTCCCAGCAGATCCGAAGGATACGTTTCGCCCTGCCAGGTCTCTCCAGCCTGCCCCTCCACCAGCGGATCCAACTCACCACCAGGTAGGGATCGTTTGACAGCTCTGCCCCTCTCTTCACCCAAGTGTCCAAGACATAGGGCCGGAGATCGGATGAGATTAATCAGATAATTAATCTCCGGCCTAGGGTGTCCTGGTGCCAAGTGCACTTATGGACACCCCTATGCTTGAATATGGTGTTCGTTATGGACAATCTGTAACTGTTGCAGAAGTCCAACAACAGAACTCCGTCACTGTCGTTGCCCACATGGGCATTGGATTCCCCCATCAGAACAATGGAGTCTCCAGTTGGGGCACTTTCCAGTAACCACCCCAAGAACCCCAAGAAGGTCTGGTACTCCACACTGCCGGTAGGCAATAACTCCAGAGTAGTGGAGGGTCCAACCCTTCTTGAGGAGTTGGGTTCCAGAACCCAAACTGTGCATGGAAGTGAGCCCGACTATCTTTAGCCGGTACCTCTCAACCTCCCGCACAAGCTCAGGCTCCTTCCCCCCAGCGAGGTCACATTCCACATCCCAACAGCTAGCCGCTGTGTCCCAGGATCGGGCCACCAAGGACCCCGCTCTTGACCGCCACCCAATCCACAAGGCACCCAACCCCAATGGTTTCCTCTGTGGGTGGTGGGCCCACAGGAGGAATGGCCCATGTTGCCTCTTCGGGTTGGGCTCGAGCCCCGACCCCAGGCCTGCCTCCAGGGTGGGGTTGCGGGGCCTTTGTTATGATCTTTCATTGGGGTTTTTGAACTGCTCTTGGTCGGGCCCGTCAACTTGGACCTGTTTGCCATGGGAGACTCTGACAGGCAACATAGCTCCTTGGATCATTCTGGCACTCAAACCCCTCCACCACTGTAAGGTGGCAGTTCAAGGAGGCGCCAAACATTTCTATCAGTGGTAAACATCCATGCCCCCTATAAAAATATTAGTTTAGCCCCTGGATGACTAGTGAAATATCCTCATTACTTAATGCCAGGAACAAAGCTTGGGTCTCTGCTAGAAAAAGACAGAGACCAATGGCTTACTCTCAGACAGTTAAGGAATAAAAGTACCTCCCATATTAGAAAAGCCAAATCAGAATACTTCCTGGATCAATTTTCAAACTTCACTTCAAACCCTGTCAAATTCTGTAAAACAATAAATTTACTTTAAAATAAATCTGAGCTCACTCTCACCCAGATTTAGTAAACAGTGATCACATTCCTGACCAGAGGAATCACCCATAATGTGTATTAAACATTTAATAAGCACTTTGTAGCAGCTGGAAATTTATTTGATCATGTATATTCAGTAGTCCCAAATAAAGCAATACCTGCTGTATGCAAAGGTCACTTTACCATTCATGTTTTGCCTCCTTATATGGTAGTTAAAGCACACAGCACCATCAACGTTAAAAGAGTACAGGAGAGGACAGGATGAATCCCTTCTTTCTGAAGCTTGCATCTCCAGTCATTTTAGAATACATTACTTACATTTTTAATCTTTCTATTTTATCCAGCAGAATTCCAACCTAGACGGTGTCAAATGTGGAAAGACTTAATTAATATAAGTACCTGGGCATATGGCTAGATAGCAGATGTACTTTTAAACAGCAGTTAAGCAAGCTTACAGGTAAACTGGGCAAAAACTTCCCTTTGTGTATAGAAACAAGTCTTGAAGAAGCTGAATCCAATAATTGGTATTATGAGTAATTAAAATCTGTTGTGGGCTGGAGGTATAGACAGGGATTCATAACTTGGCAGACCAAAGATTGGTTCAGGCAGAGGGACAAGTCTGTCAATAATTGCAATTTGCAACTGTTCTTGATTTCCTCTCTGAACTCTGGAGGAATACTTGTATGGTGTCATATTGCTGACTGATCTATGCTACTGGGCTTTAGAGGGCAGAAGCCAATGCAGAGGGCATTTTATACATCAAGAGATAGATAGAAGTCTTTAGAAGATATTTAGCTTTTTTATATATGTTTTAGGCTTAAGATCTAAGGCAGGTTGGTGTAGAGTTACTATTAGGATTACAGAAATGTAATTACAGTTACACAGTATACCATATTAAACAATTCCTTTCAAATGCATGTAGTGGATACATCTTTTTTATCTCATTCTCTCTCTCTCTCTCTCTCTCTCTCTCTCTCTCTCTCTCTTTGTCTCTCTCTCTATCCCCATCTCTCCCACTCTTTCTGATTGCAGAACAAAGTGCTCACCGTTGATGAGATCAAGGTCAAGCTTCAGGTAATGCCACATCACCAACCTAATGCAGTACTACATTTAATCAATTCCAAGAAGTTTAAATGTGCTTGAGTTCAGTATGTAAATCCAAATGTGCTTTTGGATTTAGACCAACAGAAATGAGTGATTGAGGGAATTTGTGCATGACCTGAACAAAAGCTCCAGGCTCTTCATTGATGTCTGTCTGTAAGGAGTTTGTGTGACTTACTCTTAAAGATTCCTCCATTTTCACATAAAGTCAACAAATGTTCTCATCTGGAGACAGTTATGCTATTAGTGCTTACTAGGACTGAGACTGGCTCATTCCATTAATCTTGTACAGACTATTGGTCTCATTATCTTGTTCTCCTGATGTCATTTTTTCCCTCTCTCTTTCTGTCTCACACACTCACACACACAGTGGACTTTCATATTTATCTTTATCTTTTATCCTTTATGTTGTATGTATTATTTTTTTTCTTCTCATGTCAAAGGCAAGTCATTGTGGGAAATCTTAATTAGGCCAAGGAATTAGGGCTTCAACATGTGATGAGTTAATTTGATCTTAGTGACTTCAGGACCCTGTCATCCCCCCTTATACGACTCCTCCACACAAATGCTGGAAGGCAAATAGAGCATTATTTTTTCATTAGTGCCACATGGGGTGGTGCCATGTGAGATTAGGAAAGTTGAAATTATGGCAGTAGTTTCTTGGTGGAGTGCAGGCAACAGAGAAAAACAACCATCATACATACATACACTCATTGAGGAAAAAACACCCAGCTAAAATTGCTGCAGTTATGTCTCAGGCAGACATGTAAATAATTACAGGTGTTTAGTCACTGGATCTTGGCACAAGATGGCATAAAATTGCTTCCCCATCCCCTATAGAAAGTCTCTCAAAGGATACTTTTGGGTAGATTGCTGATCGCTTGACTTGCTTCCAGTGCTGTTCTGGAAGTTAGGTTAACAATTAACCAAATGTGAACTTGAAAATATCTGAACAAATGAAAGTAAAAAAGAAAGGAAGGAAGGAAAAGAGGAATTGATTGGAATGAAATTTTTTTGATTAATACCTAGGTATTTAAACCCAGATTGACTGGCGAAAGGTAAATCTGACTCTCGAAGATGACAAGCTGCAATATTAATGGGAAAACACTCACTTTTCCCCCATGTTTAATTTATAACCTCTCTAGGATAACAGGGACAGCTGGGATAGATATGTTATTTGTTATACAATAACAAATCCGCATACAATGATCATGCATATTCAATTCCATTATGGGTGATTCATTTGAATAAAATTATATTGAAAAGTGTATGGGTGTTAAAACAATTGACATCCCTTTATAAAATCATTCTGCTCTTTGGATATAATGTGCAGAAGAAAATTCTTTAAACAGAATGCAGTAACTTTAGCCAACACCTTTACATCAGCATTAAGCAGAGATAATTGTCTGTGGGAACCACAGGAAGTTGGATCTTTGTCCCTTTTTAGGAGAAGAGTGGCTTGTGGTGGTAATAAACCTCTTTTTAAGAATTCACTGATTATGCCTAAAAGAAACAGAGCCAATTTAATGATGTTTTGAAGAATTAGATCGGAAATCCATTGGAACCTATGTTTACATTTACGGCATTTAGCAGACTCCCTTATCCTTACAAAAGCACTTAGAAAAGTGATTTACTGGTTACTCGGATATTCTTAGCTAGTTGACAAGGCTAGAATCCAGAATTCCTCATGCTTAGATGCTGTCAAAGAACAAATGTCAGATGTCAAATGTCAGGAACTAACAAGATTCATAATAAATCTTTACAGAGTTAAATACTCTTGAAAGAGATGGGTCTGCAGTCTGCATTTGAACATAGCGAGTGGCTGTTCGGACCCTCAGGGTGAAGTTCATTCCATTAAGGCTTTTTTAGATTGAATAGGTTTAATTACATTTGATAGTTTTTCAAGGGAGCATGGGGAGTTCAGTTACTCAGCAGTATTTAATGGCGGGATTTGAATTAAATTTGTTAAATTTAACGTTGTCTGTCACAAATTCTGATTTATATAATGGTGAGTAAAATCATATAAAAGTAGCATTCATTTCCAAGGGATCTGGAGTAACAATGGCATGGGTGTTTTTAAAACTAAGTATCAAACAGCAAGTGGCCTTGACATTATAACTGATGTGCCAGTAAATGACTTGCCTACATTTCTTTATTTGAAATCAGATTGAATTCGACTTGCAAGTCTAAAGACTGCTTGAGCAGTTCCAGA
Source organism: Acestrorhynchus altus (assembly GCA_034509495.1). Classification (NCBI taxonomy): domain Eukaryota; kingdom Metazoa; phylum Chordata; class Actinopteri; order Characiformes; family Acestrorhynchidae; genus Acestrorhynchus; species Acestrorhynchus altus. The sequence continues at coordinate 8,484,660 of CM067520.1, forward strand.
GAAGGGTTTAGTACATATCTTTGGTCACGGTTGCTAATCACACATGTAAGTTCATTGTATTACAAAGAGCAAAATAATAATGATATAATTTTACATCTTAGGAAACATTTAAGAGTCTCCCATAGAAAGAAAAGAACTCAATAGAATTCAAAATGAGTTCGCAAAATTGTTTGTCCACTAGAAACAGATGTGAATATCTAATAATAAATGATGCCTCAGAAATTATTATACCTAAATAGTCAGCAGATTTTACACAAGAATTAAGTATCTTGTCAATAAAAAAGTAATCAGTCTTAGAATATGAATGGTACACTTGGGAAAAGAAAGAACTTTTTTTGATAGAGGGGTTGCTAGATCTCCATGGATCAACAAGACCATTTTGTTTCATAAAGTATTAGACATAGTGGATTGAGTCAGATTAAGAGGATTAGACAGATCCAAGAATGGGTCAAAAACACAATTTAGATCCCCTGTGAGAATCAGCAGGTGAGTATTCAAAAAGAGGATATTACTCAGTAATCTGTTAGCAAATTTGACATAATTGAAATTTGGGGCATATTCATTTACCAGCAAGACATTTTATGCATTAGGGTACCAGGAACTATGAGATTTCTGCCATTGCTAGCCGATGTAACATCCATAGATGAGAACTGAATTTTTTTATTCATTAAAATGACAACTCCCCTATTGAATTAAAGTTTGAGTGGAAGACTTGACCTACCTGAGGGCTATGTTACCTGCGGTGATCTTTATTGTGGGTCTCTTGTAAAAATACTAAATCAGAGTTTAACATTTTAAAATGTGCAAAAACCATAGATCTCTTAACAGGATCCCTCTGATATTCCAACAAAGAAATCCAAGGGGTGTGTCTGACCCAGCAATGGGATTAATATTGCCATTAACTATTAACTATTAACTATTAACTAGTGTGGCGTAGAATGTCAACACAATATGAAATAATGAAATCTGCACACAATGGCTCATGGATATTCATCAGGCCTGGTCCAAAAGTGGCTCCTTTACCCGATATTTTCCAGATTGGCTACATTATCTGTGAGGCTCTTGATAGTGGTCTTCATCCCCGCATTATTGTCAGAGCACTTACAAATCGAGCTAGATAGCAGACCAAGCATCCTTGAGAATATCCTGGAGTTCTATTTTAAAAATGTTGGCAATATCTTTTCTTAGAAAAGCCAGCAACAGAACAGTGATGTCAGGGTTACTATGTGTCAAAGTGGCCTCGGCAGGAGCCAGTGTCTCACTGGAGACCAGGCCGTAACTGTGTCTGAATGGTATTACAGTATATATATATATATATATATATATATATATATATATATATATGACTAGAAAGTAAAGATGAATTACAATTTTAAACAAAATCAGCATGAGCTTCCAAAATCACATTCTACTCCATAAATGCTCAGCAGCACCCATGTCAGTGGACAGAATTTAAAAGGGGACTAAAGGAAGCAAGATGGTGGTTTCAATGAATTGACTACCATCAAGGCCTTTCTAACCAAACTGTGAGGAGATGTAGGCAGCAGTGGTTATATAAGGACACACACACTTTGCGAACAGGACTGGAACAATATTGTCTTTATTAATTAATCTAGGTTCTGCTTGGGAACTGATTTGATTTTGAATATGGGGGCCTTCAATCTTACCATGGAGGAAAACACTGCACCACTTGCTGGTGTGATGATCTGAGGAGATATCGCAACATTTGGTTACCCATGTAGTGATATGAAGGACACTAACAGCTCAGCAAAATATGCCTGAATTTCATTATAATAAGGTGTATTGACTGCAATTAGTGTCAAATCACATCAAGGAAGAAGATGGGGCAAAGTTAATTTCTCTGTAGAGGACACAAGTTATGAGGTACAAAATGACCACACAGTTGATTGTGGAATATCTCGGACAGAATAATTTTTACAGACTGTCTAACTATAACACTGTTATCCTATTACAGTCCCAGGTTTTAATTCCAGCCAAATGGAAACACATGATTATTTGATTGAAGAGTGGCCAACTGATTAGGCAAGTGCAATCAGGTGTTGTTTAGAATGAAAATCTGCAGTAACACTGGCTTGTCATGTCATCACTGTATTAGTACATAATCACCAAGATTATGCATACAAATGTTCTGCTTGTCCATGGGATGTTGTCATTTTATTTCATTGTTTCGAAGTGATTTGGTACCTGAACTAACTAAACTGCTTTTAATTCAGAGCACCCACAGATTTCACTGTTCTATATTTACCAGTGCTTTTTTATTTGCAATTGTTACATTTTCAGTAATAGTTGGTTCATCATTATAAGAGCAAAAATACAAACAATTCTGCAGATTAAAATCAGTTTAACATCATAAATCTCACAGTCTTTGTTAGGACATTTTGTCATGCTTAATTAAAGAAGTAATCTGATGCTTTTCCCATTTAGATTGCACCCATCCAATGCAACCCAGATTTGGTAATACTAGTTTGTGTTATCTTATATATATTTTCAGCTTCGTACTAATATTCCTCAACATAATTGTAGGTTGAGCAGTTATTATTTTACAGCAACATGACATGAAAGAGTGATGTGATGTGACAGAAAGCATCAGAGCCAGAAGCATCACCCAGTGCCTTTTCACTTTAAAGAGATGCCCAAGAAAAAGGGCTTGATGTTGACAATAGTGAATTATTGCCTTGCATATTTTATATTTACATCTGACCATAAAGTCTAACCTTGATCACTTAGAATAAAACAGTATAAATTGAAGGCCCAGTGTACTTTAGGGGCATTTTCAGGCATATACTGTATATTTCAAGAACTCTGCCTGCATGCAATGTGTGATACAGGACATTGATATAGGAGCCCAAATGTGTATGTGCTACTTTTCCTTATGCATTAGTGTTTGAACTAGGGATGCAAGGTAACTAACAAACACTCCAGACAGTTTCATCCCTTTTGTTAATTAATTAGTTAATTGGAAAGGGTATCTGCTAAAATACCAGCATTTTAACACTGTTTTGAAGTGAGTAAAATTATTTAGGTCACATTTATTCAGAAATATAGGACATTGTAAAGGATTCACAAACTTTCTATAACTACAGAATGACTGTGTCTTTTAGTTCTACCTGATGGAAAAAAATAATAAGCCACCAAAAATTTTTATATCCAGTGTGGATATACATTTAACACACCTACTGTTTAGGGCTGTTTTTTATAGTAGTGGACATACAGGATGTCCCTGCTGATTCTTTTCATAATGGGCCTAGTGCTTTCAATAAAACAAAAGAATGCTTGCTAAGGTGCATGCATGTCCAAATGTGCAAGAAGTATTTGCAGCACCTCTAGTAGATTTTTGAATGTGATCAAAAGGTTCTAGTAGGATTAAGTTGATAAAGTTGAATATATGCAGGCTGTATAATGCGGCCAATTCTAAGTATACGTGTATAAGTGGCCACTTCTAAGCAGAATTTACAGAATTTACCTTTGAAAAGGTCCTGAGAGTGAGCATTATGGAAAACAGTTATCACTAAACATTCTCTCATCTTTCCCTCGCTCTCCTTTCAGATCTGGGACACTGCAGGACAGGAGCGCTTTCGCAGCGTTACTCACGCCTACTACCGCGATGCCCATGGTGAGATATTAGCTGACATAAACAAATGTATTCACACAAATGGGCCTAATCCGCCTGCTGTATATAAGAATTTCTTCTTAAATTCCATTCCAGTTTTCACATTTTGACATTCACCAATACTTTATTTGTTGAGAGCAAAACTACAAATGATTCTGCTGTTAACAAAAAACCTAATGAATCTTACATAATACAAATCACATCTATTATGACATTCTTCATTAAAGAAAATGTTCTATTGCTTTTCCCATTAGAACTGTTGCATCCAATGCCACCCAAATTAGGAAATATTAGTTTATCAAGTTCTAATCACTGAAGTGCAGAGGTAAGAAAGGACCATCAATGAGTGGGTGCCTTGTTGCCTTAGTAGTATTACATGGTTTGGTAGAGGGGTGCTGGACCTACTAAAGGCAGGTTGGGAAATGATAATACTAGCATTAAAAATAAACTGATCTAAGCAGCAGCTCCAGTGATAAAAGCAGGAAGAAAGTGGAATCCCAGAGAGGCAATGGAGCACTGGGATGTGGTGCGGCAGGTGCAATATGGGAGGGCAGGACTAGAGTCAGATGATCCATGGAATGCGTTCAGAACATATTCAAGGGCAGGAAAAGGAGGCATGGTGTGCAACTGCAGCCTCATAAAGAAATGGGCAGTGGATGAGATGGGAGAACATGAAGAAGCAAAGAATCACTTGGTGAGAATTATGGGCATTGTATGCAAGTTGTCTCAAGTTTCTGGTGTGAGTGACTTAAGATATTCTCCAAACTCCTCCCAAATCCTTGGCCAGTGGGTAGGTGAAGCTCCAGGTTGTAAATTGTGTGCTGGTGCCCCCAGAGGACTAGCTAGTTTCATGTGTTGGACAATAGAATCTCCTACAACCAGAGTTATTTTAACAGGCTCCTCAATGGGTGCTTCCCTGAGCAGGAAAACCTGTTTGATGTGTAAACAGGTGAGGAGTGCTGTTTGTGTGGGTTAGCGTTGGCGTTAGCCTCAGCTTTTGATTATGCTGCTGAGACGTCACCTGTTCACCCCGCCGTGAGTCGGGTGCTGGCTCTTCCTGAGGCACCCGGGGCTGCTGATACTGAACCTTTAACTTCTTTACCTTTCCCAAATGAGAGCTAATTATCTAACACTTAGCACAAACATTGTCAGTATCACTGGTAGAGGAAAAGGGGTTGAAACCCCTGCCACACTCCCAGCATCAGTCATGATTAAACAGGTTCTCATTGCTTTTGTGTAGAATTAAGAACTTCAACCACACTTAGTAGGACCAAACAGCTACTCTTTTTGGGATCTGCAGAATAAGTCTGAAAAACAATCTTAAACAGTTAATATGTCTACAGAGTTTCACAAAAGCACCAAAGAGTAAACAAACTCAGCAAGAGCAAACAGCTACTCCTAGCTAACTTAACAAACAGTACTAGCAAACAGCTATTCCACAGCTACACCAAGCAACATACAGGATGTCCCTGCTGATTCTTTTCATAATGGGCCTAGTGCTTTCAATAAAACAAAAGAATGCTTGCTAAGGTGCATGCATGTCCAAATGTGCAAGAAGTATTTGCAGCACCTCTAGTAGATTTGACCTCTAGTAGAACTGATGCACACAAGAACTTGTTTAAATGAAAGGTTCCAGACTAACATTGTGAATTACAAAGGGAGATGATCCATTCACTTTGAGTTAGATTATGTTTTCATTATTAATGAAAATTGATTAGCAGACATTGATATGCTAATGTAATGGGATAACTTTATGCAAAGTGATTATGAAGTGGTGTTTTCCCAGGGGATAGCTTAGGGATACCCAAACCTGTATAAGTTGTGTGTGAAGTGCAACATTATCTAGCATGTTCATGTCATGGCAATGTGAATTATTGAGTGAGACATGATGTTGGATACCAGATGGATGGGGCATTCCAATTCCTAGGTTGTGGGGGCATTTGACATTCCTCAATCCACAATGTCATGTCTGTACCAGAGGAGGATGGAAAATATATAAAGCAATATACAAATAGTTCCAATGCAAAAATTGATGGATTGCATTGGAAATACATCATAGAAGGCATTAACACCCATAGTGGACAGCATAGTGATTGCCCACAAAGGCTTAATCATAGCTAGAATTGCCTTTCTAAATAGAGAAGAGATTAATATTAGAAATCATATTAACATTTAATGCAGGACACACATGCATTTCCTGTATGCAGTGGGGTGGGATGTATTGTCATGGCAGGGGTGGGGTCCACTCTTCCACATGTTATTGACAGGTGCCTGCTGTAGGTCATTCCAGCAGGATAATACATTTTGTCATTGGGCCAAAGTTGTCCAGAATTGGTTCACACACATGTCACAATGTGGATTGAGGAATGTGACATGCCCACAGAACTTCAGAAATAGAACATTATGTATCTGATGTCAACGTGCCTTGAGCACGTTGGCCAGTCTTCAGATTCACTTACAAGTTAACACCTAACAACTTACAATCCAAATTCCATTGAAGTTGGGAAATTGTGTAAAACATAAATAATAACAGAATACAATGATTTTCAACCTATATTGAATTAAATACACTACAAAGACAAGATATTTAATGTTCAAACGGATAAACTTTTTTTTTTGCAAATATTAATTCATTTTGAATTTGATGTCTGCAACACGTTCCAAAAAGTTGGGACAGGGGCATGTTCACCACTCTGTTAGCATTTGGGACCTGAAGAGACTAATTGTTGAAGCTTTGTAGTTGGAATTCTTTTCCGTTTTTGCTTGATGTACACCTTAAGTTGCTCAGAAGTCCAGGGTCTCCATTGTCATATTTTGCATTTCATAATGAACCACACATTGTCAATTGGAGACAGGTGTGGTCTGCAGGCAGGCCAGTCTAGTACTCTTTTACTGTGAAGCCACACTATTGTAACACTTGCAGAATGTGGCTTGGCATTGTCTCACTGAAATGAACAAGTACATCCGTGAAAAAGATGGTGCTTGGATGGCAGCATATGTTGCTCCAAAACCTACTTCGTTTTTGTTTTTTTAAATAACACACCTCATACCTTCAGAGATCCAGATGATCCAGAATGATGTTGGTTTTTAATGCAATGCTGTCTGAGGGATTGAAGGTCACGGGCATTCAATGTTGGTTTTTGGCCTTGCCGCCTACTTGCAGAGATTTCTCTTTCTTCCCTGAATCTTTTGATGATATTATGGACTATAGATGATAAAATCCCTAAATTCCTTGCAATTCCACATTGAGAGATGTTATTTTTAAACTGTTGCACTATTTGCTTGTGCAGTTGTTCGGATGCTTCCTTTATACCCAATAATAACCTGAATAATGACCAACTTTTTTGGAATGTGTGTGTGGGGGAGCATAGCTGTATACTCTATGGGGTGTGTTCATGCTTGTTGACTGGCCGGTATGAGGTATGTTAAAACAAGCTTCCACTGAGCTACTGGGATTTTTCATCTGGATCTTCACATTTCAGCATTCACAATTCATATTTTGTCTGATTCCACAAATGTTTCTTGTGGGCAGATAAAAAGTGAATGAGACTTAATGTTCAATTACAAATCTTTAGCTTGGTAACCTGCCTGTAACCAATTCTTATCCTTAATTAATGTGTTTGCTATCTAATTTTATTGTGATTCATTTATTTTTGTAACCATAGCAATCTTCTGTGCGGTCACAGCCTGTCTAAGATGTTCTTTCTCCCTCTGTGCTAACGCATCATCTGTAAGTGTGTTTTGTACATCATTGCACTGCTAGGATGAGTTTACCTTTTAATTAATCACTTTTCTGTTTAGTCAGATGTATTTATAATGAAAACTAATCGGAACCATTTGAACTGTTAAATTGCTAATATGCTGTATATTTAGTCTCTTTGTAACTTGCAGGTTATTGCGTTACAGTAAACTTCATCTGTCTCCTGGAGTTTTTTTGGAGTGTTTAAACTGACTGGACCATAGCCCATGATAATGAAAAGAACAACTCAGTATCAGCTCCCAGACAGCTGTGCACTTTATTCTACTTGTATTGAAAACAGCACTCATGATATCTCAGCACAGCAACATTATTAAAGGAGATGCATGTGACTAAGCCAACTCTGTGAGCTCAAGCAGCAGTTGCTTGTCTGGTACATCATCTAGCTTAAAGGTTAGCAGTACTATTGCTAAAGCAAAGGTGAAAGCTCAAGCCGCACAAGCTGGAGCAGCAAGCTCAAACAGGGAAATTTCATTTAAAGTGGAGCAGTCTTGTTTGAATCCGTTAAAAGTTGAAATAGAAAAGGACGGTGCCATAGCAGAAGCAAACACTCTTGTTACAAAAGATGTACTTTGAAGTACACAGTGAAGCTAACAGTGCTGTTTCCCAAGGATCAGTGTACCAACGTTTGCATCGTAGAACAAGTCAGGCTGCACAGCAAGTGTTTGTTTGCCAAAATTGACAGGGAAAATGCTCTGCAGACACTTCAGCCAAAAAAAATTATTCCTGCAACACTATTTAGTGCACACCTGCACACCTACAATACATTTAATGTAGACCAAACTCAAGGCACTGATCAGGATAACATTACTCCTTATCACACTCTTTAGATAAGTGTAGTGGATGTAAGAATGCTAAGCGGCATTCCTCATCTCATGGGTTACCTCATGAAGCTACATATGACCATACAAGTATCACTGGGGACCTCATCAAGTACTTAACCCCTAACCTTCTAGTAACTTCAGGTCTCATCACATATGATGAGCAGCCAATGAACTATTGGGCATGGAAAATATTGTTCCAAAATGCTTTTTCTGATAGTTATACCTATTGCTGAAAAATATCCTTGTCAACATTTCCATCAATGTGTCATACGTTTGTAAAGACTATTGTAATCCAGGCATGGTTTGTATTCTTGTTGCTTTTCAATCAAGTCTATTGAAGTCTTCTCTCAAAAAAAGATTGCAGGAATGAGAATTAAGACAGAGACCCATTGCTTTCTCTTTCTTTATCTCCAAGCTGAGGCTCTCTCTGTCACACAGCCTAATGATGCCCCTCTCCCTCACAGAAATTACAAAGGAAATACTTCCCTTGTGCTGGCAGTATCTTTGGCCCCATGACACTGCAAGCATCAAAAAGGCTGTGATGGAGTACAGCAGTGGGCACTTTGACAGCTCTAGTCTGACCAGGGAGCCATACCACTGTCATTAACATGAGATATAGCTTGAATCTGGTTTGTGCTGGAACAAAGCCAGATCCACATTTTGCACCTTCCAGGTAGCAACCTGCACCTGTACTTCATCACATAGATAAATACACTGTATAGACAAAAATGCTGGGACACTGGTTCACTATTTCTTCTAAACTCAATTTATTCTGCTTTTGATGGAATAACTGTCTCTGTTGTCTAGAGAAGTATTTCTACTAGATTTCTGAGCATTGCTGTGATTTGATTGCATTTAGCAACAAGAGCATTAGTGAGGTCAGGATGTTGGATTACCACCCCAGCTCATCTACAACTCCCCATTTTATCCCAAAAGTATTGGATTGAGCCCCATCTTTCCAGAAAATATAATTCCATTGCTCTATAATTCTGGAGAGCTCAAGCCTGTCATTAGGCATGGTGCTGATGAGTTCGTGTTACATAGAGTCCTATTTTTTGGCAGCACTCCTCTACATGGACTAGATAAGCTGAATCAAGTTATCAGCCAGTAGGGAGTAGCTGAACATGTGCCTTATAGTAATAATAAAATTCATTTACAGTGGATTTGTGTTTTCAGCATTAAAATAGTATCTGAAACTAAAGCTATACTTTAGTGAGTGTTGAGAAACATGTGAGATTTTCAATTAGGAAAGTAAATTTATATTCAGTAGTGACTACAGTAACTGATGAGGTTAAATATAAAGTATAATTGGAAACAGGTAAATCATTTTAGCATTTGTTATTGTAGAGCAGTGTGGCAAAAGCCACTATGATGAATCCATAGTAAAAGAAGCTATGCAGAAGTAATTTAGAGCAGTTCATTCTTTACTCTCTCAACTCTATCAGTTACAGTGAAGTGCAGTCTGAGTTCTGAGCCACCCCTAAAGGACATGTTTTAAAACATGTTGAGATACAGTTATATACAGTTACATTTTAAACAACTATGACATGTATCTGATAATAATTTCATAATAATAATCTGATAATTAGCTAGAATATTAACTAGATCAGGCATGTTTTAATGTTTGCTTGTGGCTCTTTTATAAGATCTCTTTTAGAATTTATTGTACTCTTTATGCTTGCAGAATATGGACACATTCCTTCACACCCAAGCATTATCAGGCCTACCTACCTAAGCATGCAGCAAATCTCACCTGCACACACGGGTGCTGAAACGCATAGATATGAGGAGTACAGAGAAACCCATTATGAGTAGTTTCAATTACCCTTCTGTCATCTTCCACTTAAGATGTCACTTAACAGCAGCTCTCCTCAACTCTCTTTAAGCAATAGTTTATCATTTCAATGCAGTACACACACACACACACACACACACACACACACACACACACACACACACACACACACACTTTACACACTTTTCACACAGTCTTACAACATGACAAAATTATCTAATCTAAACACACCAAACCTTTACCTTTTACCATTTTATTCATATTATTTGTGTGATGATTTCCCGGGCAAGATCTGTAATGCTGTATCTTTAAGGTTGCATTAAGGTCATCAATTATTATTGCTATATCAACCTCTCTGCTGTCCATTCTGAAATGAAATAATCCTAAATAATTATTATCTTAGACATTAGCACCTTTATATATTTCATTACTGTAGAAGCTTGACATTATTCATCTCAATTTCAGGACCACAGTGCACAACCTAGCATTTTATTAAACCTAAAATTAAACTACAAAGAGGTAGAGATTATGAATATATTGCTTGAAATTTACTCAGAGAAAGTATGTCAGTCCAAAATCTTTATGAAAAACAGGCAAACAATAATGATATGTTACCTGAGCAGATATTACTAACTTAATCTTTGTTTACTTGTGTATTTTATACATAAATAAGTGTAAATGTTTGTTAGTGCTCTCATTACAATGTAGTCTCCTGTGTGCCGGCTTTATGGCTGATATTTAAAGATTTGAGCTGATTGAGCTGACTTCATTTATGGAATTGGAATGAACAAAAAATGAGTAATTTCATACATTCATGTACCAATAGTGCTTGTTTGGGGACACCCAAAATATACTCAGCATTTCTTCATTTCTTTAAGTCTATGAAAATCTTCACCCCCAATTTTCTGTTGGCTTAACCCAAAGTTCATTAGCTTAGTTCTAAAGTTTCTCTCTGACAGGCTCTGACAAAGACTCCTGCTGGTCTTCTAACGATTTACGTCTGGCAGCCAGTTTGTCAGCTGAGGTCAGCCAGCTATATAAAAATCCTGAAGAGAAATAAAAAAGCCACTCATATAGGAACTGCAATGTGGTTGAATAAGAGGAGATATACCAAATGCCAATTTATACCAAATGACAATTGTAAATTTGTCATTAAACCAGAGTCCATCATTAGTTTTTTCTAGAAGAGACACACTAATTATTTTTTCATCGTTTTCTCTCCCTCTCTCTGTCTTTCTCTTTCCAATTCCAATTTTTTCTTGTTTTCTTTTTCTCCCTTCCCCACTTGCCTAGCTCTGCTGCTACTGTATGATGTCACCAACAAAGCATCTTTTGACAACATTCAGGTAAGAACACTGCTGGGTGCTTTTTATACATTCAGGAAATTATGTTAAATAGTACATAATTAATGTTGGGCTGGCACCGCTATACATAATTATAATAGTCTCACACAGCTTTGAAAAATGCTTTGATAACAAGGACAATATGCTGCTGGTTCAATTTGCTAGGATATCTCAGACCCTCGGGGTGCTATTGTAGACCTTTTTCTCCACAGCTGACTGTTTTTGCAGTTTTGGAGATGCTATCTGTCATGAGAGCATACTCCAACTCAAAAGTACAATTTTTAAACAAGAAATCATTGGGGCTCTCATGTTAACAAAATTTATTTGGATGATATCTTTTTTCCAGAAATAATTGAGATAAATGAAATAATTGCCATTTTAAGACCATAATGCCACTGAAATAGTGATAATATAATGCCATAATAATGTAATTACACCCTTTTAAAGAGTGGTGAACTTTTGATACTGAAAAATAATGGAATATAACTTGTTTAAATACTTAAAACGTAAAATAAACATTCAAAACAAAGCAGCAAACTGTTAATTCATGTTAATGTGCTCTGCATGCTCAGAAAAACATAATGGACAATATTAGGGTCAGCAAAAACACACTTATTTTCACAATAAGTCTATAATGTTTGAGTGGCTGTTTTAGTGAAATTTAGCTTCAGACATGGGTCTTCTTCTTTGTGATACAGTTGATATAAGGTAGTTATTCTAGCAAGCTATCTCTGTCCCAGATAACGAACAATTCTGAATTCTGGGTTTCCTCTGGCAGATCTGTGCTACAGTCACATTTGACTCTTTTCTGGGTTTAGTTTATTATTGTAACTCACCTATGGATCCATTAAATGAACAGTAAATCAATGCAGCAGTAACACTCATTTCATTGCTTTCACACAAAACTTGGGCTGGAGTCAGATTCCACATGTGAATCAGAGGTGTTGAAAATCAAAATCCACATGATGACCAAACAGACATTAACCATCAGACACCAGCTTCAGTGCTTCAGTTCAGGAAAGGAGGGTTAAATATAATTAAGTTTATTAAAATAAGAAGAGGTAAGGTGTAGCCTCACTGCAGTCTCATAGGAAACAGAGGCAGTTGTTAAGAGTCTTCTGGAGGTGTTGTGGGTAGAAGTCATTGAAATAATGATAACTGAAGATGCCCACCTTAAGACCTTGCAAGCTTTGAGTATGGATGAAGGGAATTGACTAAGCCCATTTCAGACATCTCAAGTCTCCCGGAAGTTGCGGGAGACTCCCCGCATATATGTATCGGCTCACTGATGCCCGGAAGTTAGTTAAATCTCGACAGACTTTCCAGCATGGAAAGCGTGGCTGAGGCAAAGGGAGAGGGAGGGTTCTCATTGGTCTTTTTTTTTTTTTTCCAAAGAGTCCATCAGCCAATCAGTTTTGAGTGAGTGTATCTGTTAGTCAGGCAATCATTGTTTAGTGTGGGCGGGCAGTGTTTTTTTTCTTTTGGACTGCAAAGTTTAGTGAGAGAAGTGGCATCATGGCAGAGGCAGGACCTTCCAAAAAGAAAAAATATAAAACTCACTTCTGACTACTCTAAAGTTTACCCATGTTTGACTTAAGTAAAAAACAATGAATGTCTTGCCTGCTGTACTGTTTGCTGTAATGATTTCAGCATTGCCCACGGCAGGCTAAATGATTGTAAAAGGCATGTTGAGGTGAGTTCAACTTCATGTGACAAATATACATATTTATTAGCTTTCTCAATTAGTTGGCTAGTACATGAAAACAGCCTCAATTCATTGGACTTGTATAAAGTTGCAATGCAATATAAAATGTTTATCACAGTCACTTGGTGTAACCTGCTGAATAGAGAAAATAAATGAATAAATAACAGACAAAGCAAGGATATATTCAATATGTATATCATTTTTTAAATATCATTTCAGCATGTTAGAGAGACAAAGCGCAGGGAAGGCTACTCTAATATATCCCAGTTCTTCTCCCCAGAAAAGCAAAGTCTAATGGAGAAGGTTACCACAGCTGAGGTGTATTTCACATCTTTTATTGTGGAGCGTAACCTGCCATTCAATGTGTGTAGGCATACAGGCAAGTTATTTAGGAAAATGTTCCCAGATTCTGAAATAGCAAAGAATTATGCCTGCTCTTCCACAAAGACAGCAGCTATGATGAACCTGACACTAGAACCTGAATACTCAGAGGATGTATTCAAATAACTCAGCACAGAAAAAAGGCCATATACTGTTATGATTGATGAAAGCAATGACATCATGTGTGAAAAAGAGTGTGCCATTTTAGTCAGGTACTACAGTGAAACACAGGACAAGGTGACAGTTGGATTTGTAGACATGCCAGTGTGTAATGATGCCAAAGCTGAGAACATCTTGAACTGCATCGAATCATCCATGCATGAAAAAGGCCTTGAATGGTCCAATTGCATAGGATTCCGCAGTGACAACTGCAATGTCATGGTTGGTAAGAACAACTCTTTTTTACCAAGAGTGAAAAAAGAGGCCCCTCACATATATAGTGTTGGCTGTCCAAGTCACTTGGTGAACATATGTGCCAATACTGCTGCTAATGAGCTCTCAGTGTCACCTGAATAATTGTTAATTGACATCTACTACTACTTTGAGAAAATCTCAAAAAGAAGAGAGGAACTGAAGCAGTCTCAGGACTTCTGTTACATAGCTCGGCACAGAGTACAAAAACACTGTCCCATACATTGGGTCTCCTTGGGAAAAGGTATGGACCATCTCCTGAATCAATGGCAAGCCTTTATTTCTTATTTTGAGTCACACAGTGAAAATTAGAAGTCTAAGGATATTCAGGCTAGTGGACCCCACAGTGAACCTGTATGCTTATTTTCTTCACAATGTCACTCAGTGCTTTGACAAATTTAATGTAATTTTTCAAAACAAGACACCTGTTCTTTACAAGCTAAATGAGTGTGTTGAAGAACTGCATGACATTGCAAGTAGGTTTGTTGTTCCCAAAATATTGCGAGAGAATACATTGCAGGAATTAGATGCAAGCAACCCAGAAATTCACTGTGCAGCTGAAGATATTTTTTTTGGATTCTTGATGAGGAGGCGTTTGCAAAATGAGAAAACACTTTCCCCCCACAAAACAAAACAGTTCTTTAAAGATGCAAGGGCATTTTATGTGAGAAGCTTTCAGAAAATACAGGAAAAGTTCCCAATGAGAGACCAAATATTGACTAATCTGTCAGTTGTCACTCCAGAGAACCAAGATGTGGCACCACAGCAGATTATGGTTTTGGGTGAGATTCCCCAATGTGATTAAGGCAGATGCCAGAGAAGAACTCCATTTGGAAGTCCTAGATTATGTCTCAACTAACCTAGAAGCACTGGTCCCAAATTACAAAAATTTACCAGTTGATGAGTTCTGGGGCAAACTGTCAAAGATCCGATCTGTAAGCTCAGGTCAATTAAAATTCAGCTGTGCAAGCTGATGAAACTGCTATTGGTGCTGCCAAACTCCAATTGTGATGTGGAAAGTGCTTTCAGCATGGTGAGACACATCAAGACCGAGTTCAGGAGTCAGATGTCACACCAGACACTTGTCAATCTGATGTCATGTAAGATAACTGTCATGACATTGACATTTCAAGCAAACTGATCAAATCTACAAAGCACACAGTGACTAAGTAGATCATTAGACTAAGTGACTAATGAAGGCTTGCAGAAGAACCTAGAATAGGCCAATGAAGCCTTTGTCATAGTTTTTTGTCATGAGTTTTTACAACTTGGCATGTCTGCCATTGTTAGATGTAGGGTCTTTCCAACTTCCTGGGTCATTTCATAGACAGTAAAATGTTTAAGGACATGTTGCTGCTGATTGGTCTACAATTGGCCATAGCAACCTTTGTCATTAGTCGTAGAATCCTTTAATTGTCTTGTAGTATTGGTTAACAGAAGTGATGCTGATTGGACCATAAACAGACACAGCAACTTTAGTTGTTTGTTCTAGTTGTTGTTGGGTTTTATTTCTACTTCCTGGCACTGTGTGAGACAGCTGCCTCTCCAGTAGCTCTTATCTTATCTTGTCTTATCTATCTTAGGAGACTGTTTGTAGTATTGTTCATTTGGTAGCAGGAATGTTGCTGAAAGGATAATAAACAGCCACAGCAGTTTTATTTGTTTGATGTAGGGGCTTATTTTGTTGTAAAAACTCGTGAAAAAGACAGATGCTTGTGGGATTTTGCTGATCAGATCATAAATGGCCACAGAAACTTTAGATAAAGGGAGTTGCCCACCTGATAGAGTTTGCGATGAAGTGGATGTTTAGAGAAAGGGGGAAGAGCGTGATTTGGGCCCTATGTGTAATCCCAATTGTCAGGAGCAGGATTATGCCATTATAATTTCCTTACGTGTACTCTGCTTTTAGGATTTCCTTGAATCTGGTACAAGCATGTCAGCCTGGGCCCCTTCCATGCCGCAGTATGGCCAAGATTATACTTCTCATAAGAAGGAGTTATAAGCAAATGTATATGTGTGGTAGACATTGACACTAGACAAGATATTTCATTCCACTACACAATGCAAACTGAATGGAACTTATCAAACTCAGTATAGAGTTTGAAGTATAGAAGAAGCTGTGCAGTAGTGTCTCTGCAGTATGCTTTCAGCAAAACAGAAAATCAGTTCCTTCAAGATCTCATTATAGCAACCGAAAAAAAACAAGTGTAAAAATACCCCAAGAACAAAGAGCAAAGCTGTGCACACACAAGACACACCAGAAGACTAAATGAATGCTACATGCCATTTGACAGTCATCTAAAATTATAACTGTTAGGGTTTACAACCAAAAGGATTATTAAACCTTCACAGAAAAAAGAGATGTCTGTTTTTAATTTTAAAACTTGAGCTCCATTGAAAAGTGAATGCCCTTATGATGGGATGTTAAGAGCTGTTCTTTATTCCGAATTGCATTCCCTTACCATACCACTGTCTTTTTGACAGCCATACATTTCTTGTTTCATATATCTTTGACACCAATCAATCATTGTCTTTGCAGATTTTTATCTCTAGTATGCCAACAAGATGTGTATAACTAATAAAGGTCTGGCTGCTCTAGATTGTTTTGTTTATTAACAATAGTATATAATAAATTCATAATGTGGACCTAAAAACATCTGGTACCAGTCTTATACCAGTATACCAGTGCATCTAAAAAATTGACTGTTGTTAAAAAGCTCATTTGTGATCACTCACAGATAATTCAAAAATGTAAACTGTTAATATCTGTTAATATCAAAAATGTTATTTTCTATAATAATTTCATGTAAAATGACATTTCAACTCTTATTTTTACTGTTGATCAGTATTGCATATAGTTCATCCAGAATCTCAAATTATTCGACTTTTTTATTGAAATTTGATTTGATAACTAATCACAGTATCAACTTTTAAACAAAAATCTTGAAATATATCACTTTAAATGTGATGAATATAAAATTTATGACCATTTAATTTTTTCACTGTATTCTAATTTTTAGTAGGTACCTAGATACAGCATTTGGAGCTATACAGAATAGAAACAAATATTCACAATGCCTGAATGTTAAAAAAAAAAATCACAGTATGGTACTTATTCTGTTCTTGTGCAGTTACAAACCTGTAATGACTGATAGTTAATTACTCATGAAAGAGATAGGAATTCATGGAATTCAATGACTGGGTTCCTGTCATGCTGTGCTACACTGACCCAGACAATTTTCCCAATATATGTCCGTTAGACTAGTTTGTTAACTGGCTAGATCAAACTTTGTATAACTGCAGACAAAAAAGATTTCTCTCAGTTTCCATGATATCATCTCAAAACTGGACTAAAAGAAATCTCTGGCCCATCCATCCACCCATCAAATCTGTGGCCCATCCATCCTCTGCTTGTCCAGGGCCAGGTCACGGGGGCAGGAGTCTAAGCAGGGATGCCCAGACCTCCCGCTCCCCTGACACCTCAGCCAGCTCCCCGGGAGGGATCCCGAAGTGTTCCCTGGCCAGCCAAGAGACATAGTCCCTCCAGCATCTCCAGGGTGTCCTCCCAGTGGGGCGTGCCTGGAGGCGTCTAGGGGGCATCTGAAAAAGGTGACCGAGCCACCTCAACTGGTTCCTCTTGATGTAGAGGAGCAGCTGCTCTACTCCAAGCTCCTCATGGGTGACTGAGGATCTCAGTCTATCTCTAAGGGAGCACCTGGCCTCCCTAAGGAGAAAACTCATTTCGGCTTCTTGTATCCATGATCTTGTCCTTTCTGTCATTACCCACAGCTCATGACCATAGGTGAGGGTAGGAATGTAGATTGACCAGTAAATCGAGACTTTCTTCACCATGATGGACCGATACACCAACCACATGACTGTGGCGGCAGCACCAATCTGCCTGTCAATCTCACTCTCCCTCTCATCCCCACTCGTGAACAAGACCCCAAGATACTTAAACTCCTCTACTTGGGGCAGGACAGCTCCACCAATCTGGACAGGACAAGCCACCCTTTTCCAGTCAAGAACCATGGCCTCAGATTTGGAGGTGCTGATTCTAATCCCAGCCACTTTACACTTGGCTATGAAGCACTCCAGTGCCTGCTGAAGGTCCTGGCTCTAAGAAGCCAACAGGACAACATAATCCGCAAAAAGCAGAGATGATATCCTGTGGTTCACAAACCGGACTCCCTCCTGCCCATGGCTGCACCTAGTAATTCTGTCCATAAAGATTATGAACAGAATCGGTGACAAAGGGAAGCTCTGCCGGAGGAGAACATTTACTGCTTGTAATGTGAAACAAGCTCCTGCTCCTGTCATACAAAGACCTGACAGCCCTTAACCCAAGGGCCCCGGACCCCGCACTCCTGGAGCACCCCCCACAGAACACCCCATGGGACAGGTTTGAATGCCTTCTCCAAATCCACAAAACACATATGGACTGGTTGGGCAAACTCCCACGAACCCTTGAGCACCCTCTGGAGGGTGTAGGGCTGGTCCAGTGTTCCTTGGCCAGGATGAAAACCACATTGTTCCTCCTGCATCCAAGGTTCAACTATTGGCTGAATTCGTTTCTCCAGTACCCTGGCATAGACTTTCCCAGAGAGGCTAAGAAGTGTGATTCCCCTATAGTTGGAATACACTCTCCGGTCCCCCTTTTTAAACAGGGAACCACCACCCTGGTCTGCCACTCCAGGAGCACTGTCCCCACCTGCCATGCGATATTGCAGAGGTGTGTTAGCCAAGACAGCCCAACAACATCTAGAGACTTGAGATATTCCAGGCAGATTTCATCCATCCCCGGGGCCCCACCACTGAAGAGCTTGCAGATCACCTCAGTGACTTCGGCCCGGGTGATGGGCGAGTCCACCTCAGAGTCCTCAGCCTCACCTTCCTCATTATAAGAGTGACGTTGGGATTGAGGAGATCCTCAAAGTATTCCTTCCACCACCTAACGATATCCCTGGTCAAGGTCAACAGCTCCCCACCTGCACTGCAAACAGGGGAGGGTACTGCTTCCCTCTTCTGAGGTGCTGGATGGTATGGTAGAATCGATTCAGGGCCGACCGATAGTCCGTCTCCAAGGCCTCCCCGTACTCCTCCCAGCTCCTGGTTTTTGCCTCATCAACCGCTCCAACAAGGTCTTCTTTTTCAGCTTGACGGCATCCCTTACTTCCGGTGTCCACCACTAGGTTCGGGGATTGCCACCAATGGCAGGCACTGGCAACCTCACCACCAGCTAGTGATCAGTTGACAGCTCTGCCCCTCTCTTCACCCGAGTGTCCAAGACATATGGCCGGAGATCAGATGAGATGACAACAAAGTCAACTATCATCAATCTCCAGCCTAGGGCGTCCTGGTGCCAAGTGCACTTATGGACACCCCTATGCTTTGACATGGTGTTCGTTATGGACAATCTGTAACTAGTACAAAAGTCCAACAACAGCAATCATGTTCTCTCTGTAGGCTTTATCCAAATGGGCCAAAATTTTAAACTTGGACAAAATCGCGGGCCAAAATCTTCCTCCAAATATAACAATAAACCTTTTCACATAGACCCAAACAACTTTTGCATAAACACTGATTATGGAACAAGCAAAGGTTAATACACAGGCAAAATTGATTATCAAATAAAAACACATCAGTGGCATTCATTCCTTAAATAAATTTCAACTAAAATTGGCATGCCTCTTTTTTATTTGCAGCTTTCTGATTTAGATTCAATAGTAACCTTTTTCCACAGGAAAATAATAAATTTAAAAATAAAATTAACAGTAAAACTAACTTTTATAGCAGCCTACATAGTATTCAGTGTTGTGAAACCATCTCCTCTACATTCTGAGTCAGATCCAGGTCTTTGAGTTAGGTCCAGGTCTATGAGTCAGGTCCAGGTCTCTGAGTCAGTTCCAGGTGCATATGGTGTTTAACAGTGTTTACTTAATTTGACTCTTTCTTCTTCTTTCTCAGTCTTATATAACTGTGTACCTATCCTGTTAGTTGAAATCAGGTGTGGTTTCAGGTTAGTTAAGGTGTGAATTGCAGGGGCGGAGTTCCAGATTGCAATTCTAGATAAATTGAAGGGATATCCACATAGAGGTCAGTGTGCTTGCAATTTTTTACTTGTAAAACTGTAAAATTTAATGTATGCAATAGCCTGAAAAGCAAGTCCCCTGAAACAACTGCTAATGTTTGCAGTGTGCCTGCAACCACTGGAGATGAAGCACCCATGTGAACAAGGGATTAACAGTTGCATTGATTCTAAGGCACTCAGCACAATGACAAGAAATTCACATTCACGGTCCAACTGTTGCCATGGAAAATAGAAAGTCCAAATTACTCCTGAAACATTTTTTTGGTCAGAGTTCTTGATTCATATTCCAGTAAGGGTGCTTAAAAAGAGAAATGTGAGCTGAGGCTTGTATTTCATCTTTTAGAGGTGTCTGTTGTAACATTGCAGGTGAAGGACTGCAGTGCCTTTTCACAGTATTTCAGCTCCTTTTCAGCAATGAGACATTGCAAGACAAGAGGCTTTTACAAATACACAATGGACTGAAATTACATTTCTGCAGGATCATGGTGCAACATGGAACAATACAAAAACAGACTACATAAAGTGCAATGTACAAACATAAACCCTCCTCCAGAAGTACTGGAACAGTGATGCCAATCCCATTTTTTTGCAGTAGACTGAAAACATTTGAGTTTGACATTAAAAGATCAATATTTTATTTCAGGTATTTTCATCTGGATCACACAGTTCAGAATATGTGTGTCTAAACTTTATTATTTTGACTTTATTATTAACTATATACATTTATTGTGAACAAAAATAATGGAACAGATAAACTTCAAATACATTAAAGTGAATATGACTTAAAGTTTAGTTGAAAATCCTTTGCTTGCACTAACTGCATCAAGCCAGTGACCCACTGACATCACTAAACATCTGCAATCTTCTTTTGTGATGCTTTTCCAGGCTTTCACCGCAGCCTCTTTCAGTGGGAGATTGTTTTGGGTAGTTACTCCCCTTTCAGCAGGTAAAATGCTTTATAGGGTTTAAGTCTGACTAGGCCAGTCTAATACCTTCCACTTCTTGTACTTGATGACAGTGTGATTTGCATGCATTATTTTTTTTCTGCATTGTGCATGGATGGGGCATTTTGTAACTTGGAAATATTACAAAGATGAAGAAAAGTTGTCCTGCTACTATTACCTATGTGTTGGTCAAATGATAAATCTGACTCAATTATGACACTATTGTTGATGATGCAGGAAAGAAAGACCCTAATGATCTTCTCTGATGTCTTAACTATACGCTGAAGGATCTTACAGTTAGACGCATTGCAGTGATGCAGCTGTTCAGGATGCTCCCTATAGTGCCTCTGTAGAAGAGGGTGAGGATAGGGTAAAATAAGCTTTCCTCAGTCTCTGAAGTAACTAGAATGTTTGGGCTCTTTTGGATATGGAGCTGATGTTGAGGGACTAGGTGATGTGGTCTGCAATGTGACCACCAAAAAACTCACTCCTGAAGTCAACAGCCATCTCCTTAGCTTTGTCCTTATTAAGGAGTAGGTTGTAGGTTCTGCACCTTCTCTCTGTATGCTGACTGGTCATTCTTGCTGATGAGAACCACCCCATCCCATGTTGTCATCTAACTTGAAGGTTTCCAGTAGAGTCATGATTCAGCAGAGTAAACAGCAGTGGACTAAGCACAGAGTGCAGCAGTGGTGCTGGATATGGTCTTATCAGTCCTGACTGATTAAGATCTCTCAGTATGGAAATCCAGGACCCAGTTACAGACATGCTCAGGCTCAGCAAGCTCTGTTTTAATGAGCTGCTTGAGGAATGGTGGTGTTGTTTGTTAACTGCATTCTCACAGCTCCAGGTGATTGAGGGCCAGGTGGACTTTGGTAGACCTGGCATTGGCTGTGAAAAAATTAGGATGATAGCAAGTTGGTTCTTATGGTTGGTTCTCGTGTCTCGTGACAAGTCTCTCAAAGCACAAAGCAATGATGGGTGTGACTGCTAACGGACGGCAGCCATTGAGGCAGGAAAGCCAGAGGGATGATGGTCTTAAAGCACACTGGGATGACTGCAGTGCTCAGAGAGACATCTGTCAGCTGCTCTTCAAATTATCTGGATTGTGATAATGTGAAGCTAGATTGTCATAATTAGCTAGATTGTGGTGTGCTTTCAGTCTAGTTTGGCATGCTGTATGCTGGAATGTGCATCCATAGCAGCTGTAGGGGGATAGGGCTAGTCCCTGTTTGCTCCGCCTGGTTGCACATGCTGATGTAATTTACTGACTTATGATGTACATGGCTCTTGCAACTATAAAGTCTGTCGAGGTGTGTTCTCATGAAGAGCAACATTAGCATGGAGTACAAAATTGACCTCAAATTATGTACAGGGAAGTTGGACTAGTTTCCCACCCTGCTGGACTAGTTTCCCACCCTGCCATGGACTAGCTGCTCACCCACCATCACCAACTGTAGAAATCTACTGTTAATATTATGTCCACCAGATATTTAACATTACTTCAGTATACCCGAGTAATAGAACAGAGATGTAGGGGTCCAGTGTCCCCTAACTTTGTATAAGTAGTTTGACCAGAGGAGGATGGGTCCTCCCCTTGTGAGCCTGGTTCCTCCCAAGGTTTCTTACTCCAGCTGAGGGTGTTTTTCCTTGCCGCTGTCGCCATTTGGCTTGCTCACTAGGGGATCTGTCATTTATACTTTGTTCCTGTTTTAACCTTTTTTATTTATGTATTTATTTATTAATTTTATTTCTGTGAAGCTGCTCTGTGACAACTTCAGTTGTGAAGAGTGCTATAAAAATAAATTTTGATTTGATTTGATTTGATTTTCTGTGTAGCAAACATGGGAAAGCAGGATGGAATTAACCCAGCATGTACTCCAGGCAATGCCATTGCAAACCAAGCATATGCAACTCTTCCTGCATTTCATCTGAGATCATAGATAATAACTTATTTCTTGGTTCTAGCAGGTTCTGGGTCGTTGTTGTTGTAGTGCTGATTGCATTCCATTCAGGTCAGTCTGGTTGCAGCAACAGAAAGCACTGCGTTGTTCCTGGAGTGGAACTGAAGCACAACATATGACTGCCAAGAAGGTGTTACACTCTGCTTCTTTTACAAGTACTGAACGGTGGACTGATACAGATTCTAAAATTTGAAAAATTCGTAAAACATACCATACACTAAGATGCAAACTACTTGCTTTTAGTAGCTATAATTAAGAAATGAGTGACATTTCTATACCCAGACCAACTTTGCCTGTGTGCCTACATGCATTCTGTGTCTCAGACCTAACAACCTGTATTTTATTAGTAGAATGACATACTTTATTATATTAATTTATGGGGCAATAAATTGACAGCATAGCCTTATCTAATGCTGTAGAGTTCCAAGGGTCCAAGCACTGAAGGTACTGGAACCCTATTGTTTTTGTTCTGTTTTTTATTGTATTTGCTCACATTTTAGGGATCCAAGCACTGAAGGTCTGATCTCATATTCAAAAATCCATTGGCCACCATTAGCCAATCAGGTTTCAACAGGTACTTTACTTTACAATTGGCCAATAACCATGATACATGACTCTCTACTATCTACTTAATCATGACAGGTATTGGTCACGTATTACACATGAAACACATGCAGTTGACATCAGCTAGTGCACTATATGTGCCTGACAACTTTGCAAATGTATTGTTATGCAAATTCATATTGTTTAAAAATGACACATTTTGTATGTGTCGGGTCTGGTCTGGTGAAGTATGAAAGTAAATAATTATCCAAAAATGTTGAATGTTAACAAAATTAATCTTCAAAATATCAATCAATCCATTTGGGTGGAACATCAAGAAAGTATTGGATAATAACTGTATAACTGCATACTTAGTTAAATTGGGACCAACTTTGAGAATTCTATACATATTATGAATTTTGATTGTATGCCCATACACCTATGTAAATACACCTATGGGGGGTGTACATGAAACTTGATCACTCCCACTAGTCACTCCTACTACGCAGGCATTTGAGCTCAGTCTAATTAGCCTGATGGTGGCACTATAGTGAAGGGTCAGATTTCATAGGTCTGTATATTCCACCCCATATAACACATAAACAAAATTCTTTTTTTCCCTTGATTACATTCCTCATGTCCTACAAAAAAGTAATTCTTGAGTTACTTGTTTGTCCATTTGCTCCAACACTTCACAGGCTTACATCCTATGGGGCTTGTATGCCATTATCAGTGTTTGCTGGTACTTCATTGATAGATGGCATTATAACAAGCAAAAACTTGCTACACCACCAAAAGCTGTCTGACTGACAAATATTGGCATGGTGCAACTATATGCCTATATGCCCTGGTCCAGTATTTGAGTCGGATGTTATATAAAAAAAATGGCCACCATCAGTCAATCAGATTTTAAAACACTTTTAACACACATTTGTTCATAAATGCTTTACAATTAAATGCTTATTTCAGCAGGAACTTATATGTTCACATGTAAAAGCTACATGTACACAAACTACACATAATGTGGCTTCTGTTCCAGGAACTTGTCACATACTGGTGTATTGGGATGCATTGAGCTAATATTTGGCTGGAGCCCAGGTATTGCCACTCGCGACTAACATTTTAATGATAAATAGGACTTTGTTTTTAAATTTCATTTCCCTGTATACTGAATCTGTGGTTTCTAATACACAGTCAGTATTAAGAATGAATGTCATTCAAAGAGAAGCCAGAGCAGAGGTCACATACAGTGCATCTGGAAAATATTTACAGCACTTCACTTTTTCCACATTTTATGTTACATTACAGACTTATTTCAATAAAATTTGAATACAATAAACAATGACAAAGTGAGAAAAGTTTGTTTAAAATCTCTTCAAATGTATTAAAAATAAAATACAAAAATATAACATGCACATAAGCTTTGCACAATACTGTGTTGAAGCACCTTTGACAGCAGTACAGCCTCAGGTCTTTTGGAGTATGATGCCACAAGTTTGGTGCACCTGCTTTTGGGACATTTCTCCCATTCTTCTTTGTAGAACCCCTCAAGCTCCATCTGTTTGATGGGGAGCATTGGTGCACAGCCATTTTTAGATATCTCCAGAGATGTTTAATTGGGTTCCAGTCTGGGCTCTGATTGGGCCACTCAAGGACATTCACAGAGTTCTCCTGAAGCCACTGCTTTGTTATCTTGGCTGTGTGCTTTGGGTCATTGTCCTGTTGGAAGATAAACCTTTGTCCCAGTCTGGTTATCATCAAGGATGTCTTTGTCCTGTGGTTACATATTACATATTTATTATCATAACCATTTGCAGTTACCATCTGGGATTAATAAAGTAATTCTGATTCTGATTCTGATTCTCAGAATTCCTGCTGCAAATAAACATCCCCACAGCGTGATGCTGTCACCACCATGCTTCACTATAGGAATGGTATTGCCTAGGTGATGAGCAGTGCCTGGACATGATGTTTGGCCTTCAGTCCAAAAAGTTCAATGTTTTTGTTTTTTATTTTTCTCATTATCTGAGAGTCATTTAAGTGCATTTTGGCAAACTGGCTGTCATGTGCCTTTTACACATGGCTTTCATCTGGCCACTCTTACCACACCTACAAATGCTGTGAATACTTATATTACTGTGCACGCTATATTACTGTACAAAAATGCAAACATTTCAAACAAACTTTTCTCACTTTGTGATCATTCTGTGTAGAATTCTGATGAAAAAAATGAATTGAATCCATTTTGGATTCAGGCTGTAACATAACAAAATGTGCAAAAAATGAAGCACTGTGAATACTTTCACACTGCCTTGACACTGTATTTCAATGTGTCAACACGCATGCCAGTGCTTTAGCATGCCAAGTAAGATAATTGTCCCAGTCCAGACAGTTTTGTAGAAAAATTATTAAAATACTGTATCTCTTGTAAAGGTTAACATAAAGTGGGTGCATCTACATTGGACACAACCAGTAAATATGTAATGGTTTCAAAGTGTGGTGCAGCCAACTGCCGCATCATCAGCATTCCCTGACCAACAGTCCAAGAAGGGCAAGAATTCGCCACCCTGTCCCCAGCCCTGTTCAACATGTAAAAGGTGGAATTTTAGACTCTAAATGTGAGATTGCAATGACCATTTTTTAGCTCATTTGACTTTTGTTTGTTTGTTAAAAATTCATCAGTAGAAGCAATTTAAATGCAATTTTAATTGCTACTGCTTTTTTATACATTGATAAAACATCAGGGTAAAAAGGCCTGATTAGGCTGAACATTCAAATTGGTTAATATCAGATGGTCTGGTAGGCTTCTGATAGCAGGGATCTGTCTCAACTTCTTTTTGTCTGTTGGTTGGAGTATTGGTGCCCAGTGCACCAGAAATAGCTTGGAATCTGCCTCCCACCTACTTACCAGCTTGCAGTGTCAGATTTGTGAACTCTGCTGCATTTCAGTTTGATCTCTGTGTGTATGGCTGAAAGCACAGAGAGGCAGAGTTACTTCCTCAAAAAATAGACTGAGCTTTATTCTATTCTAAATTACAATAATAAAATAACTAAAATACTACTTTCCTGACAATGGCATGTAAAGTAATGTCACATATTACATATTTAATTTATTTGTCACCACTCCAATGAAATGCTGTGTAAAATATGTTGTTTCAGTTGCCCAAATATAAAACACGTACTTTACTAAAGAAGATTATATACCCTGCTTACTGTGCTGGATGAATGTCTGTGTCATTCATGTTGTGGTACCCTTTGGCATTTGCACAGCATGTCAACCTAGTTAACTGTATGTTTGTTTATTTGTTTTTTTATGGGAGGTCAAATCCTCTGTACTTTATAGACACTAAACCTTATAGTCCTTAAAAGTGAGGACTATAATCTCATTGATATTTTTGTCAGAAATACAATGTCCCATTTGCCTGTGTAACTTACAGGTAACCAAACCAACCTGAATACTGACTAATCTGTCTGTGACTCATTTGCACACTCAGTGTTTCTACAGACAGTGCTCCATGAGGAGTGTCAACATTGGGTATGGACTTCCATGGCGACCTGGTGGCAGATGGTGTTTGTGGAATTTGACCTTTAATACTGGTTTTACTGTTTCTGACCTGGAATTGGGTTAAAGTTAAATCAGTAGAAGAAACAATAGATGTATGTTGAGCTATAAGTGTTTTGTGTAACTGTAACACTGTTGTTTTAAGTCAAATATATAATTTTCATTGTTAGTTGACATTGCTATATATATATATATATATATATATATATATATATATATATATATATATATATACTGTCTCCTCAGGTCCATCCAGTCCTACAGCTGTAACGTGATCTTTCTTAGCTCTTTCCTCACTTGGGTCATTGTCAAGTCAAGTCAAGTCAAGTCAAGTCAAGGCTTTTTATTGTCATTACAACCGAGTACAGGTACACAGTGTATCGAAATTGGTGGTTCCTCCGGAACCAAGGTGCAACATGGAGCAGCACACAATCTGGACGACATAAAGTGCAAACAGCAATAATACACAAATACAGTGAACAAGAGAGTACAGTCAACATGACAGGACAGTACAATACCGAGTGGTACAAAGAAGTGAGATGAATGGTGGGAATAAGGTGCAAGAGATATGTAACATACTGTACATCTAGATGTGCATGATAACAGCAGTTACTTATGTAAGAAGTGTAGTTCTGGTGTGCAGCAAATATTGCTGATAGGATGGGGATGATCCAGTCTCTATGTGCCGAGGTGCATGTGTGTGTGTGTGTGTGTGTGTGTGTGTGTGTGTGTGTGTGTGTGTGTGTGTGTAGAGTGCTGGTGGTTTTTTGTGTCCAGTGTTTTGTGTTGGTGGTTTATGTGGTGTGAAGAATGGTGTGAGGTTCAGTTTCCGCTCTGTCTCAGTGAGCTGAGGAGTCTGACTGCCTGGCAAACAAAGCTACGCAGAGTCTGGTGGAGGCTCGGATGTTCGCATCATCTGCCGGACGGCATCAGGTGAAGAGACTGTGTGAGGGGTGGAGCTGGTCATCCACAATGCTGGTGGCTTTGGGCGGAGGCAGCGAGGTGTAGGAAAGTCACTGATGGAGGGGAGAGGGACCTCGATGATCTTTCTGCTGTCCTCACTATCCGCTGTAGGGTCTTATATCCGTGATGTAGCAGTCTCAAAACAAAACCAGACGGTAATGCAGGTGCTCAAGATGCTCTCTATCGTCCTCTGTAGAACATGGTGAGGATGGGTGGTGGAAGGTGTGCTCTCTTCTGTCTCCAAGTAGAAAGTAGAGGGCGCTGCTGGGCTTTCTTTTGTTATGGCGCGGGTATTGAGGGACCAGGTGAGGTTCTCTGCTATGTGAACACCGAGGAACTTTGTGTTCCTCACAATCTCCACTGCAGAGCCGCTAATGTTCAGTGGTAGGTGATGATTTCCTGGTGCTCTTCTGAAGTCAACAACCATCTCTTTGGTTTTGTCAACGCTTAGGGATAGGTTAAGCGTTTCTGCACCAGTCTGTTAGCCACTGCACCTCCTTCTCTGTATGTTGACTGTTGCTCTTAAGGATGAGGCCAACGGCAGTTGTGTCATCAGCGTAACTTGGATGAAGTGATTTGAGCTGTGCTTGCAGCACAGTCAGTGAGTCAGCAGAGTGAAGAGCAGTGGACTGGAGCACACAGCCCTGGGGGCACCAGTGCTCAGTATGGTGGTCCTGGAGGCAGCAGCCAATAATCCTGACTGACTGGAGTGTCTCTCAGTCAAGAAATCCAGGACCCAAATTGCAGAGTGGGAGGAGTTCAGGCCCAGCAAGCTCAGTTTCCTGATCAGG
This sequence comes from Acestrorhynchus altus, assembly GCA_034509495.1. Taxonomy (NCBI): domain Eukaryota; kingdom Metazoa; phylum Chordata; class Actinopteri; order Characiformes; family Acestrorhynchidae; genus Acestrorhynchus; species Acestrorhynchus altus. Next base: position 8,513,365 of record CM067520.1, read on the forward strand.
TGCTGAGGGAGATGGGTGTTGGAATGCTGAACTGAAGTCGGCGAATGCATTCGGACGTAAAGCAGTTTCTTCTTTGAACCAGGTGGGTGAGAGTCAGGTGAGGCAGTTGAGATGGCATCGCCTGTTGAACGATTGACGACACGCTAAACCGCAGTGGGTCCAGTGAGGAGGGGAGTTGCCTCTTGATGTGCCTCTACATTCAGCCTCTCAAGCACTTCATGATGATGGGAGGCGCACCGATCTGCAGTCATTGAGCAGGACACTTGAGACTTCTTTTGGCACAGGAACGATGGTGGACGCCTTGAAGCACTGGCACAACAGCAGTGCTCAGAGAAATGCTGAAGACAACCGAACATCTGGCGAAGCTGTTCAGCACACTTTCTGAGCACTCTGCCAGGTATGCCAGTCTGGTCCAGGGGCTTTCCGTGGCTGACTCTGAGTAGAGTTCTCCGCACGTCGTGGCTGAGGACAGGTGCAGTATCTGGTCATTTGGAGAAGGTGTGGTCTTCCTTGCTGCCGTGCAGTTCTGTGCTTCAAACCCTGCGTAGAACGTGTTCAGCTGCCTGAGGGAGGCATCGCCACTACAAGCAGGAGAGGGGGCTCAGAAGTTGTGATGGTCTGGATGCCCTGCCAATACGCGCCGCGTGTCCCAGTGTCCTTGAAGTGGTTGTGATCCTCTGCGTAGGTGCCGCTTCCTCTGATGCCCCCGGGAGAGCTTGGCTCTGGCTGTTCTGAGGCCTGCCTTATCGCCTGACTTGAAGGCCTTGTCCCGGAGCCAGCAGCACACGCACCTCTGCAGTCATCCACGGCTTCTGGTTGGGGCGTGTTGTGATGGTTTTGGAGACAGTAACATCATCAATGCACTTGCTGATGTAGCCAGTCACTGATTCTGTGTACCCCCAGGTTGATGGAGTCATCAGATGGGGGCAGCTACTCTGAACATAAACCAGTCAGTGTACCAAACAGTCCCGAAAGAGCAGAGATGGCTCCTGAGGCCAGGGTTGTCACTTGCTTCTGTACTGATTTGGCACGTCTGATGAGAGGTCTGTATGCAGGAATGAGCATGACAGAGATGTGGTCTGAGTAGCCGTAGTGGGGTCGGGGCTCAGCTTTGTGCACCGAATGTTTAAACAAGACCAGCACATTAGCCCCCCGGGTTGGAAATTCAGCGGACAACCCAGCGCGAGTTCAGAGACTGCTGTGCGTTCGTTTCTCACGGAAACGTGGTTAACGAACTCATTCCGACTTCGCCATTCAGCTGGACGGCTTGGTCTCCTTCCGCGGCGGGACCGCGACGCCGGACCTATCCGGGTAAGACCCGCCGGAGGTGGTCAGGTGTTACATCAACACCGAATGAAACAACGCGAATGGATGTTCCCAGCTACTGCTCGCCGCCGTGGGAGTTCGCCAGTCATCAGAGCCAGACCCTTCCATCTGCCCAGGGAACTGAACACTGTGTACATCATAGCAGTGTATGTTGCACCTAGCGCTAATACCAGCGCTAATGCTAATGCTAACGCGCTCTGTGAACTACACAGTTCCATCATAAAAATCCAGAACTCTCACCCTGATTCACCCTGATTCTCACCCATACATCATTGTGATGGACAGACTGGAGCAGATTAGAGCTGCCAGCAAATGAACCAATGGGAGGTGGCTATAAGGTGAGAGCTCTAGAGAAGGGTGTGTGTGAGAGGGGAGTCAGGATTCTTGTGGCCAGAGATGGTTAAGGCCTGCTGCAATTGTTCTTCCAGCTTCCTCCTATAGCTGGTTAACCCCTCCCTGATTTTCCTTATCATTTCTTTTTGCACAGTTTTAAGCTCATCCTTGTCACCTGATCTGAAGGCCATCTTTTTGTTTTAGAAGAGCCTTTATATCAGGATTTATCCATGACTTGTTGTTGGAGAAACCCACAGTGTTCCCGACACAGAAGTCCATTATACAATGAGTGAGACTGTCAATGTCCTACACAGTAGTATCATTCAGTTCTTCCCACACTGTTTGAAAAATGTCCTGCAGAGCATGTTCAATCTGCTTAGACCATTTCTTCACAGATCTTGTGGCCTTGCAGCAGTAAACAAAACACCTATGTTTTGACATACAGATACAGATGTGCAGGAGGCATTTAGCTTTGAGTGTTACTGGTACATAATGTGTGGAGTCAATGCAAGAAATGTGAGATTTTGCAGACTTAAACACTTGGAGTTAACTTAGCATTTTGAAATTTGGGCTGTAGAGTTCACCAGAGGGTCAATTATTATTCAATCCTCAAACCATGAGGAGCTCTGGGAAGATTTCTTGGTGGGGACATTGGTTTCAATAAATACCAAAAGTAACATATTCCACCGCAATGGTCTAAATTTTGGGTGAGTGACTAAGGTACATTTTCTTTCAAAGATTGTTCATGATCACTTGGAGGACAGATTGGTTCAAGGTCTGATGAGATCAAGATTGAGCTCCTTGGTGCCAATCACACCTGGGGCATTTGGTGAGAGGATGGCATTGCATACAACCCCAAGAATATCATGCCTACAGTCAGTTTAATATTTTTGTGGAATAACTCTTGTTTAATCTTTTTTTTAAAGACATTATCAGGTCAGTACAGGTCTCTGGAGTAATCTTGGCTCTATGCTCCATGCAGATCTTGTTGTTTAGATTTTTTGGGAATCTTTTACAAACACACACACACACACACACACACACACACACACACACACACACACACACACACACACACACACACACACACACACACACCCACACACACACCATGCATTTGCATTCCAATGTGTGCACAGCGTCTAACCATCAAAGTACACTGTTTGTGGTAAACCACAAAGAGAGCCAAGAAACACAAAATAGTATTAGGTTTGTACATATTAATGATCATGAATTATGCAGTTAAGACCACAAGGGTGAAATTCACCTGACTCAGAAGAGGCACATCTCAAAGAGCAGGAGCAGAATCAATGACAGTGGGTGTTGTTACAGCTCATTGTAAAAACAGTTTACACAAGGGACCCCTTTCATTCATCTTCTGCATAACACCCATCCCCAGTCCACTCCTAGTGGATAGGGTTCCACCTCTTCTCCCTAGACTGGTCACTTTTGGACAGTGCTGGCCCTTTCCGGCTCCTTCTGCCTCCTGGCACAGAGTTTCCCCGCCTGCTACTCACTGCACTGCGCTTCTCTTCCTGTGGCCTCCTGCATTGGAGACTGAATGTTCCGTGGCCTGCATAAGGTGATTTTCTCCCTTCTCACAGCATTTCACAGCATTCATCAACAGCTCCATTGATGTTGAGCACTTCTGAATTGAATTGAATTGCACTTCTACTAACTAAGTGAAGAGCTAACATCTTCTAAATGCCATAAATGTAAATGTAAATGTACTACCACTATGAACAAGCTGGACCATGCTGATTGGCCAGCATGCCCAGTTGGTTGACCAGCATCACCAATTATTACCACAATCAAAGGCAAGATACATTACACTTCTCAACACCTAACCAGTTAGCTGACCATCATAGAGCATGTTTTGTCTAGATGACCAGCTATAATAAAAGTATCTTAAACAACTTAAACCAGCATCCAAAATCAGCTACCAGCTAAAGTTGGTCTTCATCTGAATTTTTCAGCAGGGTACCAACTACTTTAAATTACCTAAAAATGCAGTACTATATTAAAGTTTTCCACCAAGTTGTCAGCAAACCCAACATCCACACCCTTTTCATCTATGTTATCAAGGGTTTTTTTGCATGGGTATTATTCTTCTATTTAACAGATCATTTAAAGGATTACCCAACTTGTTAAATTGTATAGATATTGAAATCAGAATGACCTCAATCAGACTACTTGTCACATACCTGTCCTGGTCATCTCCTGTGACAACTTCAGTTGTGAAGAGTGTTATACAAATAAATGTTGATTTGTATAACGAGATAAAGATAAAATTCCCATAAAAACTGAGTAAAATCTAAACAAATTAAGTAAAAAAATTTGAGAAAAGTAAAACAAAAAAATGTTATACTAAAATGATAATAATCATTAAAAATTATAAGAATGACAGTAAAATTAAAATAGGAAGTCTAGAGTCTCCTGTAATTAATTCCAGCTCACTGGTGCACAATAGCTAAACCAGATTTTCCCAGGTCACTAAAAACTGACAGGTGATGAAGGTAGTGAAGTAATGCACAAACCCTGAACAATAATAATATAACAATGATATGTACTTTTATTAATCAAGATCAGAGCCAATCACTCTCTGGCCAGTTGCAAGCTTATATATATAGTGATTATATATAGAGTGATTCATGAAACAAAATAAGCCTGTATTTCCATTGGCACTGCCAGTGAGGACCAACCAACCTTTTCATAGATCTGCACTGGTGAGTTCTGTAAAGGTCTTTCTATAAATTACATCACCATTGACTAATACTGACAATATGGTTGCCTTCATTATTCTTTTTGTAGTGAACCTGGGCAGACATGATTTATCCCAATAAATAAAATAAATAGTAAAACAAAACAAAAGTAAAACAAAAAATAGCTTCTATCTGCACTTAATGGTGAATTTGTTGATGTGTCATCCATCCAGTTGCCAAGGTATTTATGTTCTGAGACTCTCTTAATGCTGGATCCTGTCGGGGTAGTAATTGTTAGAGAATTAAAACAATATTTGACATCTGGAAAATGTCATGTATCTGTCCGTTGTGGCTCTCCTATCTTCCCCTCATGTTTCTGTTTTGTTGTAATTTCCCCATGTGCTTCTTAGCACATGTGTTTTTGTTTTAGTATTTGTTTTGGTCATTGGTATTGAACCTACAATGTATTGAACCTACAAGTAGATTGTGGTCAGCAGTGTCAAAAGCTTTAGTGAGGTCAATAAAAATGGCAGCACAGTATTTCCTGTCCAATGCCACATGGTGGTCATTTAAAATGGTGCGGTGTCTTTCAGACAGGATAAAAAAAATTTTATGGATTGGATGGTTATTCAATATAGATTCCTAAATATTTACTAGACAAGACTATTTTGAGATTGGTCTTTAGTTATTTAGGTCTGCTGCTTCTCCTCCTTTATGCAAAGGTATTCAACCTGAGCTGTTTTCCAGATTCTGGGAATTCTGCAGGATCTTTCTATTGAAAGGATTAAAATATATGTATGTTCTAAAATTACTCAGGTTGCGAGATACAGAAGTTACGAGTCCAGACCATCCTCTCCTGTTGTTTTACAGGGATTAATAGTAGAAAGGACATTAGCTAAGTAAGGAGAGCAGGTCTAAAATGCAAAACATCTGGGCAGATGTAGCTCTGGTAGTAGACAAATCCATGGGCATATTTATCTCAGTGTTTATGAAAATCTGATCAACAGCTGCAAAATGTACAATAAAAGCTTGGCACATTTTTGCTGGTCAGATATGAAATGTTTTTTTGTTGGGAATAAAGAGGATCTGAGGGATTTTTAATCATGCTGAGGTAAAAGTCTTTTCTAATAGTAGAGGTGCATGTTTCTCAGTTGTAGCTGTGGTGTGAGAAAGTAGCAGGGTACACACTGGGAATCTGAGTGAGTTTCTCTTTAGTAGTTCATTGTGGAACTGTGAGGCAAGCAGACTCACCTTGCAAGCACCCAACAGCAGTGGATCATGACTTTACCAGTCGTGGCGTGGGTTTAACCCTCAGCAGGGGACAGGGATCCACTGCGTGGTCTGTTGCAGCAGTCACTTTGGAGTTCAAGATAATTTAGTCATCTTTTATTTGGTATAAAATAGAGATTCATGCTTCCAGCTCTGAGGTCTTCTGGCTTTGCCATGAACAGTTCTCACACTCCACTTGGAGTTTTTGAGAGTGTTAGCACACACCTGTTAGCGGTCTGAGTTCTAGCACACATCAGTTTTCCAAACCGGTAACCGAAAGAGAGTATAGAGTAAACACACAGAGTAAAATATTGAGTAAAAACCCACAGTAAACAACAGAGTAAAATAGAGTAAACACACAGAGTAAAACCCAGAGTAAAAACCCAGAGTAAAACAAAGTAAACACATAGTCTTAAACAAAGTAAAAGCACACAGAGTAAACAGAGTAAAAACACAGAGTAAACACAGAGTAAAACACAGTAAACAAAGAATAAACAGAGTAAAACAATTAGTAAAACAGAGTAAACAGAGATAAAACACAGTAAAAAAAAGTGTAAACAGAGTAAAAACACAGATTAAACACAGAGTAAAACACAGTAAACAAAGCGTAAACAGAGTAAAACAAAAAGTAAAACAGAGTAAACACACACAGTAAACAGAGTAAAAACACAGAGTAAACACAGAGTAAAACACAGTAAACAAATAATAAACAGAGTAAAACAAAAAGAAAAACAGAGTAAACACACACAGTAAACAGAGTAAAAACAAAGAGTAAATACAGAGTAAAACACAGTAAACAGAGTAAAAACACAGAATAAACACAGAGTAAAACACAGTAAATAAAGCATAAACAGAATAAAACCAAAAGTAAAACAGAGTAAACACAGTAAACAGAGTAAAAACACAAAGTAAACACAGAGTAAAACACAGTAAACAAAGCATAAACAGAGTAAAACAAAAAGTAAAACAGAGTAAACACCGAGTAGAACCACAGAGTAAACACAGAGTAAAACAAAGTAAACAAAGTGTAAACAGGGTAAAACATGCAGTAAAAATCCAGAGTAAATCAAAGAGTAAACACAGAGTAAAACAACAGTAAACACAGAGTAACAACACAGTAAACACAGAGTACAGAGTAAAACAAATTAAACACAGTACATACAGAGTAAAAACAGTAAAAATATAGTAAAGACAGAGTACACAGAGTAAACGCAGAGAGTAAAACCAACTGCTTGTTTGTTGGATTGGCTAAAATGTATTTATTTATGTATTATTTAAAAGTTATTGAAGTGTGGAAGAATAATGTTTAGAAATAAGAAGTTTTATGATGAAAATGCATTGACCAGAATCTTTCAGCTTTTAGTTTAATCAGCCTGACTGGTGCCTGGCCTGATAATTAGGGCCTGAGCTCTGGAGTTGCAAAGATCTATTGTTTTTGGATTGTTTATTATTATTAGGTCCCGAGCTCCAGAGGTGAAAAGCCCTATTGTTTGTGGAATGCTTATTATTAGGGTTCAACCACAAAGTGCACAGAACCCTGTAAGAATTGTCAAGATTTCCTTATCATTCTTTGTCAGCCCATAGCCTCTTAGGACCTTGCGTCCACGTGTGGCGTCCACACAAAGACCTGACTCTATGTGGCATGCCACAGAAGAACATTATGCAGTTCCTTGAATTTCGAATGGAAGTGTCCATGACCTTCTTGGCTCAGCATGCCAATGGCAACTCTGAATTTTCAGAACAGGATAACCCAGATGTGTTAGTCCAAGGGAAAAAATGCTGCTATGTTCAGCCACAAAATAAATGTCTTGCACATCATTACTAATTGCACATCATTACTCACTGTATTTATTGTATTTATTGTACTGTTTTCACTTTATGTCGTCTAATTGCATTGCTGCTCCATGTTGCACCTTGGTTCCGGAGGAACGCAATTTCATTGCACTGTGTACCTGTACTCGGTTGTAATGACAATAAAAAAGCCTTGACCTTGACTTGACCTTGACCTAATTGTGACTTCACTGTGTTCACTAAAGTCCTCATATGTGGACATAATTTTCTCAGAAACTACATCATGTAAAAATCTAATTCTTTTTTTTTACACTAATCAGGTGCCAACTAGCCTAAATAGCAATACGACTTGAGACTATAATGGTGTCGGCCAACGTTGGTCCAGATTGGCCTTTAAGGCAGTGCTTTAGCACTCAAAAATACTTATCATCAAAATCTATATAAATGCAATTACAATGTTATTACAAGGGTTACAACGTTATTACAAGGGTTACCAGGTCGCGGGGGCAGCAGTCTAAGCAGGGATGCCCAGACTTCCCTCTCCCCCGACACCTCAGCCAGCTCCCCAGGAGGGACCCCAAGGTGTTCCCAGGCCAGCTGAGAGACAAAGTCCCTCCAGCGTGTCCTGGGTCTACCCCGCGGTCTCCTCCTGGTGGGACGTGCCTGTAACACCTCCCCTGGGGAGACGCCCAGGGGGCATCCGAAAAAGATGCCCGAGCCACCTCAACTGGTTCCTCTCGATGTAGAGGAGCAGCGGCTCTACTCCGAGCTCCTCCCAGGTGGCCCGGCCACCCTACGGAGAAAACTCATTTCGGCCGCTTGTATCCGCGATCTTGTCCTTTCGGTCATCACCCACAGTTCATGACCATAGGTGAGGGTGGGAACGTAGATTGACCAGTAAATCGAGAAATCGAGAATCCTTCTTCACCACAACGGACCAGTACACCGACCACATGACTGCAGCGGCAGCCTGGCAATCTCACGCTCCCTCTCACCCCCACTTGTGAACAAGACCCCGAGATACTTGAACTCCTCCACTTGAGGCAGGACAGCTCCACTGATCTAGAGAGGGCAAGCCACCCTCTTCCAGTCGAGAACCATGGCCTCAGATTTGGAGGTGCTGATTCGCATCCCAGCCGCTTCACACTCGGCTATGAACCGCTCCAGTGCCTGCTGAAGGTCCTGGCCTGAGGAAGCCATCAGGACAACATCATCTGCAAAAAGCAGAGATGACATCCTGTTGTTCCCAAACTGGACCCCCTCCAGCCCCTGGCTGTGCCTAGAAATTCTGTCCATAAAGGTTAAGGGACAAAGGGCAGCCCTACCGGAGTCCAACATGCACCGGAAACAGCCCCGATTTACTGCCGGCAATGCGAACCAGGCTCCTACTCCGGTCGTACAAGGACCTGACAGCCCTTAACAGTGAGCCCCGGACCCCGTATTCCCGGAGCACCCCCCACAGAATACCCCGAGGGACACGGCTGAATGCCTTCTCCAAATCCACAAAACACATGTGGACTGGTTGGGCAAACTCCCATGAACCGTCAAGCACCCTCCGGAGGGTGTAGAGCTGGTCCAGTGTTCCTTGGCCAGGACGAAAACTGCATTGTTCCTCCTGAATCCGTTTCTCCAGTACCCTGGCGTAGACTTTCCCGGGAAGGCTGAGAAGAGTGATCCCCCTATAGTTGGAACACACTCTCCGGTCCCCCTTTTTAAACAGGGGAACCACCACCCCGGTTTGCCACTCCAGGGGCACTGTCCCCGTCCGCCACGCGATGCTGCAGAGGCGTGTCAGCCAAGACAGCCCAACAGCATCTAGAGACTTAAGATACTCTGGGTGGATCTCATCCACCCCCGGGGCCCCACCACCGAGGAGCTTACAGTGACTTCGGCCCGGGTGATGGGCGAGTCCTCCTCAGAGTCCTCAGTCTCACCTTCTACATTGGAAGATGTGATGTTGGGGTTAAGGATTACCTCAAAGTATTCCTTCCACCACCCAACAATATCCCCGGTCAAGGTCAACAGCTCCCCACCCGCACTGTAAACAGTGTCTGCAGAGTTTTGCTTCTCCCTTCTGAGGTGCCGGACGGTTTGCTAGAATCGCTTCGGGGCCGACTGATAGTCCTTCTCCAAGGCCTCCCCGAACTCCTCCCAGCTCCTGGTTTTTGCCTCCTTGACCGCCCAAGCAGCAGCATGCTTAGCCTCTCGGTACCTGTCGGCTGCGTCGGAAGACCCAGAGGCCAACATGGCCTAATAGGTCATCTTCTTCAGCTTGACGGCATCCCTTACTTCTGGTGTCCACCACTGGGTTTGGGGATCGCCGCCACGGCAGGCACCCGCGACCTTATGCCCACAGCTCCGGACAGCCGCGTCAACAATGGAGGCTGAGAACCTGGTCCACTCGGACTCAATGTCCCCAGCCTCCCCAGAGAAGCTCTCCCGGAGGTGGGAGTTGAAAGCCTCCCTGACAGGGGGCTCAGCCAGACGTTCCCAGCAGACCCAAAGAGATCAGATGAGACAATAACAAATTCTATCATTGATCTCTGGCCTAGGGCGTCCTAGTGCCATGTGCACTTATGGACGCCCCTATGCTCGAACATGGTGTTCGTTATGGACAATCTGTAACTGGTGCAGAAGTCCAACAACAGAACTCCGCTCGGGTTCTGATCGGGGAGGCCGTTCCTCCCAATCAACCCTCTCCAGGTGTCACTGTCGTCGCCCACGTGGGCGTTGAAGTCCCCCAGCAGAACAACGGAGTCCCCAGTTGGGGCACTTTCCAGTACCCACCCCAAGGACCCCAAGAAGGTCTGGTACTCTGCACTGCCATTCGGCCCGTAGGCACAAACTACAGTCAGAGTCCTCTCTCCTACCCGAAGGCGCAGAGAGGCGACCCTCTTGTTCACTGGGGTAAACTCCAACACGAGACGGCTCAGCAAGGATGAGCAAGGCCACACCAGCCCGACGTCTCTCACCCTGGGCAACTCCAGAGTAGTGGAGGGTCCAACCCTTCTCGAGGAGTTGGGTTCCAGAACCCAAGCTGCGCTATCTCTAGCCGGTACCTCTCAACCTCCCACACAAGCTCAGGCTCAGATGACATTCCACGTCCCAAAAGCCAACCGCTGGTTCCCGGGATCAGGCCGCCGAGGACCCCGCCCTCGACCGCCACCCAATCCACAAGGTACCCGACCCCAATGGTTTCCTCTGTGGGTGGTGGGCCCACAGGAGGAATGGCCCACTGTCATTCATCCCCCATGTGCTTTATTTTTTTTGTAGTCAATTAGTCAAAGAGATTGCAATGGAGGGCAAATGATTCACAATGTATGCAGTACAAGACAATGGAAATGTTAACATGGCATTAACACAGTTGCTTAGAAATTAATGAAAGTTTTTGAAAACATGAAAGATGTCCTTACAATATGTTTTTTTTGTTAAGGGTTACTGCACAAAATAAAGTTGGCCATTTTGGGAATTGTGCCTCTTGTTTTTAATTTTTTTTAACTTCTTCTAAACAATTCATCACATACTCTTTGGTGTAAATAAACATCAGACACATGTGATGCTAAAATGTGGAGGAATTGTGGATACATGAAATGAAGCCCGAATGGCAGGCAGTTGAATTTGAGTGAAGGTTAGTTGGATTTGAGTAGAGTTTTCATCAGATGTCAACAAAATATGATTTGGATATACCCAAGATAAACCTCATGTTGAATTGTGAAGGAATTATTGATTGGTGAAAGGATATTGCAATGACAGGCAGTTGACATTGTATGCAGTACTAGATGAAATGGAAACATTAATGTGGCCAGAGCACAGGTGCTTAAATTTTTATGAAATTTGGTAAGACCATGAAAGATGTCTGTACACACATTTTCACTATGGTAATGGGTGACTATGCCCAACAGGAAGTTGTACATTTTGGACTGTGCATTTTTCACATTTCTTACAAGCATTTTTAAACTCATACACTTTGTAAATTCAGTATAAATGACCGTCAGACATATGTGATGCTATAATGTGAAGGATTGTGGATACGAGAAACATGGCCCAAATGGCAGGCAGTTGAATAGCTTGAAATTCCACACCAATACTGGAAGTGGATATATTTCATTATGCATGGTTATTAATGGATCAGTCCTGACTACAATTATATAGTTATTTATAGTCTTATGGTCAAAGATATAGTGCCAATTTTTGGAAGTCATGGTTATAGCAGGTTGTTAGGCTTTATATGAGTATTTGGATTTGACTGTGGGTCAATTATATTTGAGTATAGTGGAGTCAACAATATCTGACCCAAACTTTCACAAATTTTGAGGTTTGCCCCATCTCAAACAAACTTTTCTCACTTTATATTTGAGGGTTACTCTGTAGAGGAAGAATGATTTTAATCCATTTTGGAATAAGGCTGGAAGGTAAAAAGGAAATTGCAAAAAAAAAAAGAAACACTGTCACTGCTTCTGGATGCACTGTACATGGAATATAAATACTAATCTACAATTACATTATATTGCACTGTAGAACCCAGGTGTGGAGTAATCAGCATTTGTATGTTATCAGTAGATTTCAATGTATTGCACTTGATTTCCCAGGTATGAAGTAGAATAGATAGAATTCAACAGCATATTGGAATAAGCTGTTTTTGATTCTTGATGTTCTGCTTCAAAGACATTGAAAGTTCCTTCCAGATGTAGTGAAAAACAGTGAGAACAGCCCATGGTAATGATGGGAGGGGTCTCTGCTTATGTTTTGAGCTCTGGTCAGACAGGGACTTGTCACAATGTCCTGTATTGGGGGGAAGTGAAGTCCCAATAATACTCTCAGCTGCCTTTACCACTCTGCATGTACTTCCAGTCAGAGGTGCTGCAGGCTCCAGCCCAGACAAATGCAAGTAACAACCTAACAAAAGTTGTGTTCCCAGCCTTTTAGTGTTATATTCCAATTGCTTATGTCTAAAACAAATGCAGTATTTGCCTGAATGAAAATGCCTACATTCATCATAAACGTCTGTGACCATGGCAATGAAAGTTACGCATTTTCAGTATAGAAACTATTTTGCATCTTATAGTCGATTTTGCATCTTCTCATTCATACAGTCAGACAAAGAACACTATATGCATTGCAAATTTACAGAGACCGTTCAGAAGTGAGTGGGCTGTTCCAAACCACTCTCTCCTTCTTATTCAGCTTCTTGGGAAATTCGCTGCACTCACTATGATCTTCTTGATTGTAATCTGATGAAGACACCAAGCCCCAACTTGATGTGTAGTGGTGGCATCAGCACCTTGCCATCAATGGCTCCCACTTTTTGTTGTTCTTCCCCACAGAGAACTCTGTCCGCTGAGGCCAGTCCTGCCTGTGATAGCACCTAGCAACATCTTGACACTGGTGTATTTCTCTTTCAGGTGCACTGAGTGAGCTACAGGAAGAGATGGATACTTGTTCCCATTGTGAAGCAGCATGGCTTTGAGACTCTTGCATGAACTGTCTATGAAAAGCGCCACTCTTTCAGGTTACAGGTGATATCTATAGCCTCAAATGGACCGGCCACATTGTTGCAGAAGCTGGAAAAAACTTCCTCTGATCTGTGACTTGGACCCATTCATCTAATAAGTTCCATTGCTTTAGCCTTGATGTCAGAACCTCAGTGTTGTACTTGGTGAGACCAAGGTCTCTGATCAGATGATTGAGGTATTTTTGGTTAGGCTAATATGGCTTCCACTCCTCAGTTGCATATGAAGAGAAATCGGGATCTTCAACGTCTTCCTTGGTGTCTGACTTCCTGCTTTCTCCTGAGGGTGGTTGAGCTCTGTCTGGAGGAGTATCAGGAAGTATCACGAATATACTTAAAAATAGATAAATTTCAAAATATCATTGTCCTGACCACAAAAGCAATGTTTACCAAGAATAATAACTATTTTTCTATTAATTTAAGGCACAAAGACACACAACTGGGAACATTTTTTAAATTGTTACATAGTGTATTCAAAGGGGAGTGGTAAGCGCTTCTTGGTCATCTCTGGAAGTGCATGCACTGCTCTTTTGACCAGAGCTAATGTGTGAGTGGACCAAATCAATGTATTTGTACCCACAGGAAGGTGGTTTTGCTGACTATCTCCACTGCTGTGTCCTTGATGCATAATGGTGTGTGTTTGGGTTGGCTCCTCCTGAAGTCAACAATGATCTCTAAGGTTCCCTCAACATTCAGGGCTAGGTTGTTAATTTCATAGTTGTCAGCTAGATGGTTCACCTCCCTTCTGTAGTCCAGATCATTATCCCCATGGATTAGGCCCACTACTGTTGTGTCATCCACAACATCTCCACAATTTCGTTGTTAGTGGATCTGGTACAGCAATCATAAGTAATTAAGGTGAACAGCATCAGGCTCAGGATGCAGCCCTGAGGGGAGCAGGTGAACTAATGTTCAATAATAATAATAATAATCTCTTGGTTCACTGTGAGGTGTACTCGTGTTGCCAGCTACTTAGACATTAATGGCTGTGTGTTGAGTTATTTTAGAAAGTAAATCTACACTGATATACAAGCTCTGATGTACTCTGGCGCTGTGCCAAACGGCTGCCTTCCCGGTCACTCCTTAACTCTTTTTAACCCCTTTCTCTGACTTTCCACATACTTTGCTCCTCTGAAGAGGACAGAGTGTGTTCTTCTACATATCCTATGGATATTTTCTACTTCGAAGATGCAATCAGGAGCCAGTTTTCTCTTGTATGAGAGCAAGGATCTGCTGGCCCTAAGAACAACGGGACAAGCCGGCATATGACACCCGATCCCGTTGGAGCTGCGGAGGAGAGCCCGGGGCTGCAAGGCCAGAGCTAATCTAAAGGTTAAGCTAACAGACAACCGGTGGTCCTGCAAACCCTCCATTCCCTCCGTCATCATGGGGAATGTGAACTCAATGCCGAACAAGATCGACGACCAGCGGATTTATTGAGAGAGCAGCTTGTTAATCTCTACAGAGACATGGCTAACCCAGCTCGTACTGGATGCTAATGTGGATCTGCTGGGCTTCACTACCATGAGAGCCGACAGAGATACTAAAGCCTGCGGGAAAAGCAAAGGTGGGGGACTGATAATTTATGTGAACAGTCGCTGGGGTCATCCAGCCCATATTACTGTAAAGACGGTCTTATGTTGTCCTGATCTGGAGCTGTTAGCAGTTAGCCTCCGGCCATACTACGTCCCACTCGAGTTTAGTCATGTGATCGCTGTCTGTGTTTACATCGCTCCGAGCTCAGATGCAGCAGTTGCATGTGAGCACATACATGCTCATATTGCACAATTACAGACACAACATCCTGAATCGTTTATGATAATTTCTGGAGACTTTAATCATGCTACTTTGGATTCTACTTTGGCTGCTTTTCACCGGTGTGTGGACTGTCCTACGAGAAACAACAGGACAATTAATCTGCTGTATGCTAATGTTAAAGAGGCATATGGCGTCACACCCCTCCCCCCACTGGGGAAGTCCACCTTCAGCCAAAGTACACCCCCATGGTCCAAAGACAGCCTGCAACCACCAGAACCATCAGGAGGTGGTCTCCAGAAGTAGACGAAATGCTCAGGGACTGTTACGACACCACTGACTGGGATGCTCTGCTTCGTCCACACGGTGAGGGGATGACACACTGTTTGACAGACTATCTCAACTTCTGCGCAGACGTGATCTCCCCCACAAAGACTGTATGGTGTTACCCCAACAACAAGCCATGGGTAACACAGAAAGTCAAAGCTGTCCTCAACAAGAAGAAGGCCGCCTTTAGGAGCGGGGACAGGGAGGTGATGAGAGCAGCACAGAAGGAGGTAAAGCGCTGTCTGTGGGAGGCCAAAGACAGATACAGGAGGAAGGTAGAACAGAAGCTGGAGGAGAACAACATAAGGGAGGTCTGGGAAGGTGTGAAAACCATCACAGGCCATAATACCAAGACCAGAGTTGTGGGGGGAACAGTGGAGAAGGCGAACAAAATGAATGACTTCTTCAACCGGTTCAACCAGCCCATGTACGCCACACCCTCTCCCTCGCTGCATCCATCTCTCCTTTCCTCAATGCACCCCCACCCACCCACAACAGCAAAGGCCTCCTCCTACTCCTCCTCCCCCCATCCACCACCATAACACAGACCTCTTTCTTCACTGCAGACCAGGTCGGAGGTCAACTGAAGAGGCTTCATCCCAGGAAAACAGCAGGCCCTGACAAAGTATGTCCCCGACTGCTGAAGACCTGCGCTGCAGAACTGGGTGAGACACTCCAGCTTCTCTTCAACCTCAGCCTGCAGGTAGGGAGAATTCCTACCCTCTGGATGACATCATGCATTGTTCTAGTTCCAAAAAATACCGACCATGTGACCTGAATGACTTCCGACCGGTGGCACTCACTTCCCACCTGATGAAGACACTGGAGCGGCTCTTCCTCTGTCTCCTCAGACCCCAGGTGCAACATGCCCAGGATGGTCTGCAGTTCGCATACCGGGCAGGTGTTGGTGTGGAAGACGCAATCATCTACCTGCTATACCGAGCCCACTCGCACCTAGATAAGGGGAACGGCACAGTGAGGATCCTGTTTCTGGATTTCTCAAGTGCTTTCAACACCATCCAGCCCCTTATGCTCCAGGACAAGCTGAATGGGATGCGAGTGGACCCCTGCCTAGTCACCTGGATCTCCAGCTACCTCACAGACAGGCCGCAGTATGTCAGGCTGAAGGACACCACATCTGACACTGTGATCAGCAGCACTGGAGCACCCCAGGGCACAGTGCTGGCCCCTCTTCTCTTCACCCTGTACACGGCAGACTTCTGCTACAACTCAGAGCTGTGTCACATCCAGATGTTTGCTGATGATACAGCCATAGTTGGGTGTATCAGGGATGATAGTGAGGAGGAATATCAGAGCCTGGTGAGGGACTTTGCAGCCTGGTGCCACAGGAATCACCTGCAGCTCAACACCTCAAAGACCAAGGAGCTGGTCTTTGACTTTGGGAGGTCCAGACCAAAGTCACAACCAGTTCTGATCGAGGGAGATGAGGTGGAGGCTGTGGACTCCTACAAGTACCTCAGGCTGTGGCTGGACAGCAAGTTGGACTGGTCATGTAACACTGACCACCTGTACAGAAAGGGACAGTCCAGGCTGTACTTTCTGAGGAGGCTACGGTCCTTCAACATCTGCAGGGAACTCCTGGGGATGTTTTATCAGTCCGTGTTCGCCAGTGTCCTGTTCTACACTGTGGTATGCTGGGGGGGCAGCATATCCAAGAAGGACACACACAGATACATTTCAAGTGCAATAATAACAGTGAAATACACAGTTTCAAGTGCAATAACAATAATAATGTGCAATACCTCCTCCTACTGAACTCTTTTTCTCATGCACTATTTATATACTTTGTATATTGTAATATAGTCTTTATATTATATATTCTTTATATTTACACTACCGGTCAAAAGTTTGGGGTCACATTGAAATGTCCTTATTTTTGAAGGAAAAGCACTGTACTTTTCAATGAAGATAACTTTAAACTAGTCCTAACTTTAAACAAATACACTCTATACATTGCTAATGTGGTAAATGACTATTGTAGCTGCAAATGTCTGGTTTTTGGTGCAATATCTACATAGGTGTATAGAGGCCCATTTCCAGCAACTATCACTCCAGTGTTCTAATGGTACAATGTGTTTGCTCATTGGCTCAGAAGGCTAATTGATGATTAGAAAACCCTTGTGCAATCATGTTCACACACCTGAAAACAGTCTAACTCATTACAGAAGCTACAAAACTGACCTTCCTTTGAGCAGATTGAGTTTCTGGAGCATCACATTTGTGGGGTCAATTAAACGCTCAAAATGGCCAGAAAAAGAGAACTTTCATCTGAAACTCGACAGTCTATTCTTGTTCTTAGAAATGAAGGCTATTCAGATCTGAACCCCATTGAGCTGTTGTGGGAGCAGCTTGACCGTATGGTATGCCAGAAGTGCCCATCCAACCAATCCAACTTGTGGGAGCTGCTTCTAGAAGCATGGGGTGCAATTTCTCCAGCTTACCTCAACAAATTAACAGCTAGAATGCCAAAGCTGTGCAATGCTGTAATTGCTGCAAATGGAGGATTCTTTGACGAAAGCAAAGTTTGATGTAAAAACAATGTTATTTCAAATACAAATCATTATTTCTAACCTTGTCAATGTCTTGACTCTATTTTCTATTCATTTCACAATGTATGGTGGTGAATAAGTGTGACTTTTCATGGAAAACACAAAATTGTTTGGGTGACCCCAAACTTTTGAACGGTAGTGTATATAGCGTTTCTTTACTAAATTGTCTCGTTCTACCTTTCTGTACTGTACTTATGTTGCGGCTGGACCCCTAATTTCCCTGAGGGAACCCTCCCAAGGGATCAATAAAGTTCTATCCTATCCTATCCTGTAAGCGGACTATACTTAAGTTATATCCAAGCTTATAGTGTTGTCCCATGAAAAAATATAAAGCTTGCAGAAATATGAAGGGTCTAGTCACTTGTGAGATACTGTAATGTCTAGTAAACTTTATGTAACTTTACATGCATAAAGTTAAATCAAGGAGAGGTTTGGAAATGTTTTAAAGAACATGACAGACAATATACAGGTTATACAATACAGGTTATCCTTCCATCTATTTTCTGAACTGCTTATTAGGGTCACGGGTGAGCCGGTGCCCAGCCAGCAACTCTGAGCGCAGGGCGGGAAACAACCCAATACAGGTTATAAAGTGAAGTATTTTGGTCAAAAAACTTTTACAATTAGCGTGAGCTTTAAAAATTTTGCCATCAGATTTGGCAGCAATAAATGACTATGCTTTAATATTTATCTGTGTAAAATAGGTCAATAATGTTGTTTGTTTGACTGGAAGTCAGCATTAAGAATTTTCCCTTACTTTTTTAGGGATTTTCAATATTTTCTATTTGTACCCACATTGCAGAAATGAATGATGTTATTGTGCTATGCTTATTTAACCATGTATGGATGGGATTCTCTGGCCAAGGGTGCATGTTTTAGAGAGGTGATAAGGGTGATTGTTTTGCAGTAAAACTTTGTTTTATTTCCCTCCTGCCTTTTACATTACTGTGTATTTGTTTTTATTGCTGCAGTTATTTATAACCCTCACTTTATTTTGCTCTCCCTTTCTCTTTCTTTTTCTCTCCGCCTTCTCCTTCCCTCTCCTCTTCAGGCCTGGCTGTCAGAGATTCATGAGTATGCTCAGCAGGATGTGGTGCTGATGCTGCTGGGCAATAAGGTAAATATTTACATTCATACTGTCCTCATCCATGCAATTTTATTTTACTATTTATTATAAGGCTTTGCCTGCTTTAAAAAACACATAAGCCACTACTGTTTGAATAGTTACACCTTTTAAGATTGCTGGCTAGATTTCACAAAGATCAAATATCTCATACTATAGCCATGCCTGAAAGGCATGAGAGATGGTTTATCATCTTGTATTAATATATGACACAGCTGGGGGCAGCAAAGAATGTCTAGCCTTTAAGCTCAAAATAGCCTTAGTATTATAAAGAAGGAAAAAAAACCCACCAGGATTCTGCTAATGTATACATCCTTTCTCCAGACCTCTCACACTCTTTTCTTGGAGAACTTAAAACACCCCATACAAATGATAATCAAATACACACATACTATCGCTAACAAACATTAAAAGAAGATAGACAGTTGTAGGCACAATATTTTTGTAACTGCATGCCATAAAGAGCTACAAACACTTCCAGGTATGATTGTAGGAGAGAAACAAGTCTCATATTAATTGTACCATTCCATTGCTGGCTAAATGATACAGGGATATTAATCAGTATTCCCTTTATCAGCTTTTAGACTCTTTAGACCCTTCTGAACTATTTCTTTAACTTCCAAGATACATCTTTTCATGTTTCTAGCTGCCTCTGAATCCTTTCTTCAATGATCAAGATACTGCTAAATCTTTTACTTTTTACATACTTCTAACTTTCTGTATACATCTTTCTGTACCTTTCTATGTACGATAGATTCTTTCAGCTTTCTATGACACAAGTCATGAATAGATGTACTTACATCTGCTTTAAACCTATTGTGTACTGATCTCAATTTTTAAAGTATAATAGCTGGTTAGCTGTGTATGATTATGATTATGTGTTATACAGTGTTTGTCTCTACAGGCTGATGCTTCACATGCCAGATCAGTGAGAAGAGAGGAAGGTGAGAGGTTGGCTAAGGTAAGTTCCCACAAACTATATATTTTAAAATATTCCTTTAGGATAGACCAATTTAGTTAACACTAAATTGAAAAAATGTCATGAGAAAAAGAACAATTTGAGAATAACTTTATTTTAACTTGAATCTAGAGGTTTACAGAATATATCATCTGGGCAGAACAACAGAACAATCTTGTTTTTTTTATTTACACTAGTCTGAATATGCACCATGGGTTATGGATTTGTGTGTGCGTGTGTGTGTGTGTGAGAGAGAGAGAGAGAGAGAGATGTATCCTGCACTGCACATTTTTTACTCTAAACTTCTCACATTACTATTGATTTTCACAACACATATCTCCAACCTATACCTCCGTAGAATTAGAGATGCTGCATTAGAGAATAGGTGGAAGTGTAAGCCATCCTGTAAAATGAATAGGTAAAGATTCAGTCAGGTTAGGTTCAGTATTTGGACTGTGACAAAATCTTTGTAATTTTGTCTCTGTACACCATGTCAGTGTTTCTGAAATGAAGCAATTAAGATGTGATTGAAGTTCAGACTTTTAGCTTTACCAAAAATGTTGCTTTAATGGTTTAGGCATTATAGTGAGTTACTAGCTATGCCTTCACTTTCATTAGTTCTTGAGAAATGAAGGAGACAAAGACCTCTGTTGATTTCAAGTTCTAAATATGCATTTTCTAGATGTTTATATGAACTGTGAATATATTGCATTGTACACTGTGTTTGCATTAATTCAGGCATGTCTTATTGGCTTGCTAATGATAAAGTGCCTTGAAAAATTATTCATATCCCTTGAAAATATAGGAAATGTGGTGTACTTTTGCTTAAATAAAATGACCACTTGCTTTCAGAAGTCACATCAGTACATAGAGTCTGTGTCTAATGAATTCTCAGTACTACAGCTGTTCTGTGAAGGCCTCAAAGGTTTGTTACAGAACATTGGTGATCAAACAGCATTGATAAAACCAAGGAACACATCAGACAGGATAGGGATAAAATTGTGGTGAAGTGTAAAGGTTATTCATAAAAAAAATCTATGAAACTGTGAAAATCTCATGGAACACTATTCAATCCATCATCCAAAAATGGAAGGAGAACGGCACAACTGCAAACCTACCAAGACATGGCTGTCCACCTAAATTCACAGCCCAGGCAATGAGAGCTAAGGTGGGAGAATCTGTCCACAGGACAACTATTAGTTGTGCCCTCCACAAACCTGCCATTTTGAAATCAACCAATAAGAAGTCATGTTTGCAGTTTGCCACAATCCATTTAGGGGACTGCAAACATGTGGAAGAAGGTGCTCTGGTTAGATGAGACCAAAGTTTTTTGAGCAAAAAACATTTTGGCCTAAATGTAGAACACTATGTGTGATGGACAACTAACACTGCACATTACCCTGAACACAACCTCCCCACTGTGAAAAGTGGGGGCAGAATTATGCTGTGGGGATACATTTCTTCAGCAGGGACAAGGAAGCTGGTCAGAGTTGATGGGAAGATTAATGAGCTAAATACAGGGCAATTATGGAGGAATAGTGTGGCCAAGTGAAAGTCCCACTGAGAATCTGTGGCATGATTTGAAAATTGCAGTTTTTTGATGCTCTACATCCATTCTGACTGAACTATTTTGCAAAGAAGAATGGGCAGAAATTTCAGCTTCTAGATGTGCAAAGCTGGTAGAGCAGGGGTGTCAAACTCATGTCAGTGATCAGTGATGCATGATCTGTGCTTCTTTTTGTTGAGATTCATCATTGAAAACAGATAGGTGCTCCCAAACATAGACAAAACATGGGCAGCATGAAGTCGAAGCTGTGGCATCAAGTCAGGATTCAGGAGAGGGGAAAAGTCCTGGATTGCAGCATTCTGGAACTTTGCTCTCAGGCAACGATCACTTTGAAGCTCAATTAGCTCCATCTGAAGGTGTTGGGGTGCAGTGAAGACGTCGGTGGTCAAAGTATTGGCAAAGATGGCAAAGCCTGACTGCTGGGCTCTAAAGTCACAGAAGCGATCAAACTCATTCATTAACTGGCTCAAACTCAGTTTGGTAGCCAACTGAGCAGCACAGAAAAACTTCTTACTGGGAAATGAGCTGAGATGCAAACAGGAAAATCAGCAAGATTTTTACTGCTGAACTGTGAATAATATAAAGTCTGAAAAGTGATGCATGAATCAGAAACTGAAATGAAAACCACCAACATGACATCTAGTCCAGCGCAATGGAAGACATACAAATATTCAACCCTTGAACTTCCACATTTTTCATGTTATACCCTGAAACTTAAATGTATTTTTATTGGGATGTTATATGACAGACCAACACAAAGTAGCATTTAATTGTGAAGTGAAAAGAAAATCAGAATTACTCACTATTATTCAGTGAGAGACTGCTTCTTCCCAAGTGCAGGACCAATAGGCTTAAAAACTCTTTTGTCCCGCATGCCATCAGACTGTACAACTCCTCTCTGGGGGGGAGGAGTGCTGCTGGGAAGGATGGACGATGGGGAGCAAACACGAAGACAGCCCAGTAACTCACTCACAACCCACAACCACAACACACCTGGACTCACACCTGGCAATATACATTTCAAGTGCAATAATAACAATGCAATACACAGTTTCAAGTGCAACAACAATAATAATGTGCAATACCCCCTCCTACTGGACTCTTTTTACTTTTTCTCATGCACTATTTATATATATTGTATGCTGTAATATAGTCTCGATATTATATATTCTTTCTATTTATATAGTGTTTCTTTACTAAATTATCTCGTTCTACCTTTATGAACTGTACTTATTTTGTGGCTGGAACCCTAATTTCCCTGAGGGAACCCTCCCAAGGGATCAATAAAGTTCTATCCTATCCTATTCTATCCTATCCTATCCTATCCTATCCTATTAATCCCAGAAAATTTTCCCTCTGCTGCCCATCTGCAAAATATTTTTTAAAAATAATAATAAAAATAATAAAATGATTAATAAAAGGAATAAGCAGAATAAACAGTTTGAATTAACAAAATAAACTCTTTGGAAATATATACATGTTAAAATATATAAAAACCCAATGGATATGATAATAAATAAATATGAACATGAAGAGTTATTGCAAAGTAAATTGTACAAATTGCACAAGTGAACCATAGTGGTTTACTTAGTATTTCACCCACATCAAAGGCTACCAAACTGAGCCAGTTAATGAATGAGTTTGATCGCTTCTGTGACTTTAGAGCCCAGCAGTCAGGCTTTGCCATCTTTGCCAATACTTTGACCACCGACGTCTTCACTGCACCCCAACACCTTCAGATGGAGCTAATTGAGCTTCAAAGTGATCGTTGCCTGAGAGCAAAGTTCCAGAATGCTGCAATCCAGGACTTTTCCCCTCTCCTGAATCCTGACTTGATGCCACAGCTTCGACTTCATGCTGCCCATGTTTTGTCTATGTTTGGGAGCACCTATCTGTTTTCAATGATGAATCTCAACAAAAAGAAGCACAGATCATGCATCACTGATCACTGACATGAGTTTGACACCCCTGCTCTACCAGCTTTGCACATCTAGAAGCTGAAATTTCTGCCCATTCTTCTTTGCAAAATAGTTCAGTCAGAATGGATGTAGAGCATCAAAAAACTGCAATTTTCAAATCATGCCACAGATTCTCAGTGGGACTTTCACTTGGCCACACTATTCCTCCATAATTGCCCTGTATTTAGCTCATTAATCTTCCCATCAACTCTGACCAGCTTCCTTGTCCCTGCTGAAGAAATGTATCCCCACAGCATAATTCTGCCCCCACTTTTCACAGTGGGGAGGTTGTGTTCAGGGTAATGTGCAGTGTTAGTTGTCCATCACACATAGTGTTCTACATTTAGGCCAAAATGTTTTTTGCTCAAAAAACTTTGGTCTCATCTAACCAGAGCACCTTCTTCCACATGTTTGCAGTCCCCTAAATGGATTGTGGCAAACTGCAAACATGACTTCTTATTGGTTGATTTCAAAATGGCAGGTTTGTGGAGGGCACAACTAATAGTTGTCCTGTGGACAGATTCTCCCACCTTAGCTCTCATTGCCTGGGCTGTGAATTTAGGTGGACAGCCATGTCTTGGTAGGTTTGCAGTTGTGCCGTTCTCCTTCCATTTTTGGATGATGGATTGAATAGTGTTCATTGAGATTTTCACAGTTTCATAGATTTTTTTTATGAATAATCTTTACACTTCACCACAATTTTATCCCTATCCTGTCTGATGTGTTCCTTGGTTTTATCAATGCTGTTTGATCACCAATGTTCTGTAACAAACCTTTGAGGCCTTCACAGAACAGCTGTAGTACTGAGAATTCATTAGACACAGACTCTATGTACTGATGTGACTTCTGAAAGCAAGTGGTCATTTTATTTAAGCAAAAGTACACCACATTTCCTATATTTTCAAGGGTTATGAATAATTTTTCAAGGTACTTTATCATTGGCAAGCCAATAAGACATGCCTGAATTAATGCAAACACAGTGGGTTTACCACAGGGTGAAACCCACTAGTAGCACTCAACAAAAAGGAATGCCAGATTAGAAAACATCTTTACAAAAAGGAAAAACTGAGAATTTGGTGATGTCACCAAATTCACAAAACCTTAGCATGAATTGCAAAGGGTTTGGATGCAAGTATTAAAAAATAATACTTAAATTTGTGATTATTATTGTTTGTCAGATTTTGGTCAAATGTTTGGAAACCCTATGTTCTGGTCAAAGGTATGGGTATGTCATATTTTGGTCAAAAGTTTGGGAACCCATTAGTAACCAACAACTATACCATAGCAACACCTTAGCAACCACTAGAAACACCTTTACAACCACCTAGCAAAACCTTAGAAACCAACTCCAATACCATACCAACACATTAGCAACCAACACATATGCAACAAATATAGTAACAAATCAAATCAAAATGTATTAGTATAATGCTTTTTACAACTGATGTCAAAAAACTGATGCAGCTATACAAAAATCTAAACTAAGAGGGTGGACAACAACATATGAACAAAGTCAAAACCCCCCAGTGAGCTGTCAAAGTGTGACAGTGGCAAGGAAAACTCCCTCAGGGCTGGAGGAAGAAACTTTGGAAGGAACAAGGCTCACAAGGGGGGGACCCATCCTCCTCTGGTCAAAATGCTTATACACAGTTAGTTAGGGGACACTGTACATGTCTGCTTTAATACTCAGGTGTATTGATGTAATGATAGTTTGATGGTGGACATAATAGTAATAATAGTATAACAGCTAATTAGGGTCTGAGTAAATTTCGTTGGTGACGGCAGGTGGACAACTAATCTAGGGCAGGGTGGGAAACTAGTACAGGTCCAGTAGCCAGAAGGTGGGCAGCCAACGTGAAGGGGTGGCAGGAGAGCTCTGGGTACTTCTCAGATGGGGCAAAGTTTGCATTTCATCAGCCCAAGCCAGTGGGCCATTATTAACATGGGAAAGGTAGAGAGATGCAAGTAGTTTAGTGTTTACATTTATGCAGAACAAAGAATGAGTGTGGTGAGTAACTATAACAGCCTAACTAACTAAAAGGAGAGAGCCAGAAGGAAACAGAAAATAACACTGAACACCTTAGCAACCACCAAGGAACTCACCACCAACTCCAATACGATAGCATCACCTTAGCTACACCTTTTTGTCCACGGTTTGTTTTCTTTTGTCATTAAATCCTCAACCTCAGAGTTTACCTCCACTTCACTAGTCTTTGTCTGTCCAGCTCACAACCCTGATACATTTCTCTTATTTTTATGTTGCCTTTTGGTTGATTTATTGAGTGGATGTTGAAATTAATTTTAGGACCATGTTGTTACACTGTCTCACTGTTTCCTTTAGCCAGGGACAAACTTCCATTCAAAAATTGTACTGATTCCCAAAAGACAGCACACTTGGATTGCAGCTGTTCCACAAATTGCTGAATCTGCAAACTTCTAATCTGAGAGTCACAAACATTTAAAGGCAGATGTCAATGCAAGCTGCACACTGTACATTAAACAAATGACAAAATGCTTTCATTTTTTAAACTGTGAGCTAACTTGCCATGCCTCTCACAACATGCCCCTTCATACACTACACAACTTTCAAAGTCATACTATATTATACTATATCCATTGCACATAAACAACTAGGGATCTACATGGCGAACGTGCTTTTTAACTGAAACAAACATGCTCCAAAATATAGGTCCAACAGCTTGCTGCAGTGGTTGTGTGAATAATAAATAAGCAGTATATGTTGGTGTCTACCATTAGAAAGAGGCAGGTGATGGCTCTGTGAAATAATTTCGGTTTCATCATAAATTGTGCTGCTCTATCACACACATTCTAGTGCAAAAATGAAGCTGCTGAATCATTTAACGTTTATAACATAAAATTAAATGTGAATACATAGCTTTTTTCATGTACGTGCTGTGCTTACTTTTCATATTCAGTTTTCATTTGCTGTTGACAAGACTTGTTCAAACTGATTCACTGACCAGTATATATACCTAGATTATGCTCAGGTCAGAACAAAACAAAACACTTTTGTTATACTCCAACTGGTCTGAAGGGTTGTCAATAGGCCACAGTCTGTGCCCCTCATGCACCACTCAGTTCTCATTACAACTGTCCACACAGACTGATGAAAATATCTGCTGAATAGAGCCAACCAGCACTGACAATAATTTTTTTATTTTTTAATGTAATCAGACTTTACTGTATACATTACTGATACCCTTGGCACTATAGTAGTGGTCCTGGTCCTGGAGTACCACTTCCCTACAGGTTTTAGAGTTTTCCCTAATTCCAGCACACTTGATCCAACTAATGAACTAACTGACAAAAGTGGGTGTGCTAATGCAAGAAACCCCAACTGAGTATATATATATATATATATATATATATATATATATATATATATATATATATATATATATACTGCACTAGTTGTATGCATCCAAACTGTGGTACGGTTTCTCTGCCTCTCTGGTGTAAACACACTCTTTGAGACTACAAAAAAAATGCTTGTCAGTTTGTCAGGTGAGTGTTTTAAAGTGGTGCTACCGGAAATGCGCAGTAGCTTTGCTATTCTTTTCCTTATTGAAATCTTCAGTTGCATAAAATGGTTTGAGATGTGACGCCAGATGCCAGATATATCCAGGAAGTGGATATATCTTGCTGAATCGTGTTTGATCATCCTCAAAATATGCATGCTTACTAATGGCTCAGTCCTGATTACGTAATTACTTTTCTAGCACCACTTAATAAAAGTCATGGTTTTTGCAGAGCTTGGTAGGCATCAAATGAGTTTCATGAATGGCAATTGGATTTGAGTAGATTTCATCAAATATAGCCCAGATACACTTGATGTTAAATTGTAAAGGAATGGTTGATTTGGCAAATGATATTGTGATGGTGGGTAAATCATTCACAATGAACACGAAATAGCAAAGTTAACATGGCCACAGTTGCTTAACTATTCATGACATTTGGTGTGTACATGAATGATTTCTTTACACACATTTTCACTATTGTTAGAAGTGACTATGCACAATAGGAAGTCTGACATTTTGGAAACTGTGCTTTTTATGCAATAATAATAATAATAATAATAATAATAATAATAATAATAATAATAATAGTCATGTTTATTTTTAGTAGGCTTAATATGAGTATTTAGGTTCGACTGAAGGTCAGTTGGATTTGAGTAAAGTTTTCATTAGATTTCCACAAAATTTGCATACACCCCAGAAACATCTGATATAAAATTGTGAAGAAATAGTTGGTCAAACGATGTTGTGGTGGTTGGCAGTGATTTACATTATATGCAACACTAGCTGAAAAGGAAATACGTTAATATGGCCAGAACACTGTTGCTTACAAATTCCTTAAATTTGGTATGAACATGAAATATATCCTTACACATGTTTTCACTATTGTTACGGGTGACTATGAACAACAGGAAGTTGACCATTTTGGAAACTGTGCCTTTTTCGCTTGTTTTTTTACTAACCTTTTTTGAACTTCTGCTAGATGATTCATCACACTCTTGAAATTTGCTTTGAACAAGCTTCAGATCTATGTGATGCTATATTGTGAATATTGTGGATATGTCAAATGAGGCCCAAATGGTGAGCAAATGAATAGCTTGAGATGTCATGCCAGTAAAGGAATCTTGCTGATTATTGGTTCGATCAACCTCACATTATGCAAGGTTATTAATGGTTCAGTCCTGACTACATGTAGTTACTTTGAGTTATAGATTTTAGTAGGCTTCATATGAGTATTTGGATTTGACTGACAGTCAATTGGATTTGAGTATAGTGGAGTCAACAACTACAGTGGGTACGGAATGTATTCAGACCCCTTTAAATTTTTCGCTCTTTGTTTCATTGCAGCCATTTTCTAAAATCATAAAAGTTTGTTTTATTTCTCATTAATGTACATGCACCACCCCATCTTGACAGAAAAAAAACAGAAATGAAACAGAATTTTTTTTGCTAATTTATTAAAAAAGAAAAACTGAAATTTCACATGATCATAAGTATTCAGACCCTTTGCTGTGACACTCATATTTAACCCACATGCAAGGCACAGATCTGGCCAAGGTTACAAAACAATTTCTGCAGCACTCAAGGTTCCTAAGAGCACCGTGGCCTGCATAATCCTTAAATGGAAGAAATTTGGGACAACCAGAACTCTTCCTAGACCTGTCCGTCCAGCCAAACTGAGCAATCGTGGGAGAAGAGCCTTGGTGAGAGAGGTAAAGAAGAACCCAAAGATCACTGTGGCTGAGTTCCAGAGATGCAGTAGGGAGATGGGAGATAGTTCCACAAAGTCAACTATCACTGTAGCTCTCCATCAGCTGGGGCTTTATGGCAGAGTGGCCTGATGGAAGACTCTCCTCAGTGCAAGACATATGAAACCCTGCATGGAGTTTGCTGAAAAACACATGAAGGACTCCCAGACTATGAGAAATAAGATTCTCTGGTCTGATGAGGTGAAGATTGAACTTTCTGGTGTTAATTCTAAGCGGTATGTGTGGCGAATACCAGGCACTGCTCATCAGCTCCCCAAAACAAGCCCAACAGTGGAGCATGGTGGTGGCAGCATTATGCTATGGGGGTGTTTTTCAGCTGCAGGGACAGGACGACTGGTTGCAGTTGACCTGAAAATGGCTGTTCACCATTGTTCACCATCCAACCTGACAGAACTGGAGAGCATCTGCAAGTAAGAATGGCAGAGGATCCCCAAATCCAGGTGTGAAAAACTTCAATGTGAAAACCTTGCATCATTCCCAAGAAGACTCATGACTGTACTAGCTCAAAAGGGTGCTTCTACACAATACTGAGCAAAGGGTCTAAATACTTATGATCATGTGAAATTTCAGTTTATTTTCTGTCAAGATGGGATGGTGAGTGTACATTAATGAGAAATAAAATGAACTTCTTTAATTTTAGCAAATGGCTGCAATGAAACAAAGAGTGAAAAATTTAAAGGGGTCTGAATACTTTCCATACCCACTGTGGGCCTGACCCAAACTTTTACAAGTTTTGAGGTTTGCCCCATCTACTCTTTGCACTGTGCAAGGGTCCTTTGATCCCTCATTATTAGGGCGCGAGCATCAGAGTATGAGCTTAGGCATGATTCAGGTGTTCCACAGCACTCCCAAACACAAAACATGATCTAGACAAAGGTGACTCCACCCAACAGTTGGCATTTTGGTTTAAATGTGTGACTTTTGAAACCTGCTTGTGAGATTTTGAGGCACTTATAACATTTGGAAACTTGTGAAACATAACATGAACTACAAATTGGATGTGCTATGAACTGTGTACTGATGTGCATTTTAGGATATTCCTGTCTCATTGCCTCTATAGCGCCACCTACTCTGCAAATGCATGCATGAAATGTTTGGATTCTTGAAATCTCAGGAACATTGGCTATGCGTTTTAATCGTTTTTTACAATTTTCTAGAGTTTGACTACATGACTCTATAGTGCCCCCTAAAATTTCTTTGTTAGTAAGATTCTGGGCTAGTTAGTTTTTCGCTGTGGTTCCCACAAACATTCTGCAATGTTCACAACTTTTGGTTTGAACGATCTTTAAGTAGGTTACTAAAATCCATTTTGTTTGTATTAGCTCTGCCCACCAGGAAGTCAGACATATTGGAATATGTGCCATTTTCTCCTCCTTTTCCTCTTTGAGTTTTTGTCAGATTTCCACACAATTCGTACAGTAAACCCTAGATGGTCCTGAACTTGTTGGACCATTGTGAAGGAATTGCCACGCCAATACAGCAAATGGATATATGTTGCAGAATTTTGGTTTCATCAACCTCAGATTATGTATGGTTATTAATGGCAGGGTAAAGAACCCTGCAGATCAGGTTTTTGTGCTGGAAAGACAAGCTGTTCCACAACAAGCCATCAGACATTTATTTTACGACCAGGCTGACCACATGCTTAGAAGGTGGAGAAACATCTCATACAAGCCCCCACAAACAGGTAGGAGGTGGAACCGATCCCATCACCTCAGTGACCACATGGCAAGGGTGAGGAGCTGGTTAACTTCATGGCTTGTGTGACCAACACACCTGAGGCCACCCACCTGAGACCACCCACTGCAAGACCAATCGAGACCAACCACTGCAAGACCCGCGTTCTGGTGAGTGGACTATGATGAGTGAACAGCTTACTAAAGCTGTTCTCTGTTCTCCCTCTCCACGTGTTTCCTGTACATGCTGCTGACAGAGCCTCAGAAACCTTGCACTCTGCTGGGAACTATTTCAGGGAGGCACATTTTTGACCAGAGGTTTCCACACACATGCAACCCCAGGACGTGGGTTGGGACTGTCTTATTTGCATCTCTTATGTTTAGTAGCTGCTGGGCCAGTATTTTACTTTTGGTAATTTTTTCTAATGTTGGCTGATAGTGGACAACCTGTCCTTGTTTTTTCCCCTTTTCTTGCTAGTTAACCAGTATTGAAGAACTTAATAAAGTTCCAGCTGGGAGTTTGCATTCTCTTCCACTGCCTTTGTCCTAGCACTCCCTTATGTCACAGGAGTCAAACAATTATATGTGACCCTCCATGTGGTACAAAAAAACCTGTGCCCACCAGGAAGTGGGAAATTTTTGCATATTTTTTATGAACTCAGCATACAACCCAGATACGTTTGACATTAAATTGCAAAGGAATAGTTGATTGATCTAACAATGTCAAGGTGGCAGACAATGATTCATGTCATATGCAACACTACACACTAGGAACACAATTGATTAGAATTTCATCAAATTCAGAACAAACATGAACAATTTTGTTACACACGTTTTCATTAATGTTATGTGTGACTCCGCCCAACAGGAAGTTGGCCATTTTGGAAATTGTGCCTTTTTCGCATGTTTTTTACAAACATTTTTTAACTTCTGCTAAACAATTCATCACACACTCTTGAAATCTGGTGTAAATAAAAGTCAGACATATGTGACTAATGATTGGCAAAAATTAAAAATGTTCATGGAGCACAGGCTTGGGTGTTATTCAGGAGCTCCACAGAACCCCCAAACACATGATCAGGATAAAGGTGTTTGAATATGCACCAAACTAGGTGTGTTAATAGAGCACATAGGACTCCACCCAACAGAAGTTGGAAGTTTTGGAAATTGTGCCTTTTTCACATGTTTTTGCAAACTTTTAAACTTCTACAAGACAATTCATGATATATTCTTAAAATTTGGAATAAAAAAAGCGTCATATATATGATGCTATTCACCAATACAGGACGTTGATATATGTTGCTGAATCTTAGTTTGATCAACTTCACATTATGCATGGTTATTAATGGACCAGTCTTGACTACAATCCTGTAGTTACTTTGAATTACAGATATTGTGCCACCTATTGGTAGTCATGGTTATTGGTGATTTTAGTAGGCTTTTATATGAGGGCTTTATTGAAGGTCAATTGGATTTGAGTTAGCCACATTTTCTCTAAGAAAATGAAGCTCAGCTTCCCCTAAAATGTAAAAAATGTAAATGTCTAATATATAAATCTCGAATACAAATTCCTCCATAGTGTCAATGACAGAGATTTTCAAGAAATCATTTTCTAGTGTGCTCTATGCTCAATGCATTTGCCCATAGAAGATGATCAACATTAATGGGACTGCATGGCACAGTTTTCTTTCATTGCTTCAAAACTTGATTTTCACTGGATAAATGCCACGATTTTGTTACACCCCCGGACATGCAGCATCTTGCGGGGGTGAATAGAGCTGGCCTCAGCAGGCCTGGATGTTGAGCTTCTGCATGACGATTGGAGGATCAGTCAAAAGGCTGGATCCCATTTTGATTGACAGCTATTTTGAGATATATACCATCACAATCATCAAAAACACAAACTACAACCTATTTCTTGGTCTAAATAGGGTTTTGGGGATCTGTCTAATTTTGACATTGAGCATATAAAAGGCATGAAAAGAGCAAAGAACATGTAAGTGCATCTGCAAGGTTAAGTTGCCTGGACAGGGTCCGGGTTGAACATGCAATTAATGAAGGTGCTTGTATTCAAGTGGCAAAACATACTGAAACAGTCTAACAAAATGGGACTTTCCTAAACCACCTCATTGATGTGGCTTCCTGGCTTGGCTGGCAAGAGGTATCATTTATGGGGCATGATGAGAGTAGTGAATCATCTAACGGGGAATTATAGGGAGTCCACAAAAACATTATCTAAATATAACTCGCCACACAATTCATCATCATCATATGTTTTATTCTGTCTAAAATGATGTGATCTCTGCTCTTGCTCTTTCTGATGAGATGAAATTGGATTGCAGGTGGATGAAACAACTGATATTTCTTGCCATGCACAACTTCCTGTCTTTGTTTGCTATGTTGATAGTGCAGGTAAAATCCAGGAGCGCTTTATAGATTTTTTTTGATGGTTCTGAGGGATGCTCAGTCTGTCAAATTAATTATTAAATTATTAAATGAAAACATGGAAGGCTACAATTTCAGGGATAATCTTGTGGCACAGACATATGATCTGGCTGCTTTCATGGCTTTAGCTCTCAATGGTCTGCAGGCCAAAGTGAAGGCAATTGCCCCCAGTGAAATGTTTGTGCATTGCTATGCACATACAGTTAATCTGGTGCTGTTACAGAGGGCTAAACTCTTGTCTGAGTGTAGAATATTTTTTACATCACCACCTTCTGAGTCTGCAGGCTGTTCAAGGATTCCCAGAAACGCTTGTACTCGATGGAACTTGATCCACAGGCCTGGGCTGATCAAAAGCTAATTATGAGCCCCATCTGAGAAGAACCCTGAGCTCCCCTGTCACTACTTGACATTGGCTGCTCACCTTTCCAGCTACTGGACCTGCAATAGTTGCCCAACTGCAGTCACCAACTATGCAGAAATTTACACAGAACCTAATAAGTTGCTACTGTTACTATTATGTCCACCATCAAACTAACATTATTTCAGTACACCTGAGTATTCGAACAGATGTGTGAGGGTCCACACAGTCCCCTACTATGTATCAGTAGTTATGTATCCAATGTTTCTTTCGCCAGCTCTGAGGGAGTTTTTCCTTGCTACTGGCACCCTTTGGTTGAACACCAGGGGCGGTTTTTGTCTTTATCCTTTGTTCATGTGTTGTTCACCTCTTTATTTATATTCAAACATGCATTAAGGTCTAGATGGCTTTTATTTGTTTTGACAATTTCCTTCAGTTTAGCTACACATCTCTATAGTGACCCCCTAAAATGTCTTTTTTAGTTTTCAAGCTAGTTAGTTTTTTGCTGTTGTTGCCACAGACGTTTGGCTTGAATATAGATCTTCATGTGCTGCACAAAAATCCATTGGTTTGTATAAGCTCTGCCCACCAGTAAGACATATGCGAATAAACTTCAGACATATGTGACGATAAATTGCAAAGGAATTCTGGATATGTGAAATGAGTTCCGAATGGGAGGCAGCACACTAATACTGGAAGAATCTTACTGATTTTTGGATTAATCAGCCTCAAATTATGAATGGTTGCTAATGGCTCAGTCCTGATTACAAAAAAGAGTCACCTATGTATAGCACCACCTACTGGACGTCATGGGTATTTGGGTTTAATAATACATTTTATTTATTAAGTGCCTTTCTGGACACTCAAGGATGCTTTACAAAATACAAAACAAATTAACAACAATCAAAACAAATAAACAACAAACACTGGACTGAAAGTTTGACTGAAGGTGAACTGGATTTGATTAGAGTGGAGTCAACAATTGCCAGTTTTGCAGTTTGTCCCAACTATGCCTTGCACTGTTGCTAAGGCCCTTCATCCCCCTTTGGGGGACCCCTCATTATTTTTAATCTTTGAAAATGTATGGACGATATAAAACTGGCTGTAACTCCTCAAAGATTAATGCTATATTTTGTCTAGACTTCAATCACATTAACTGTAGTGACTCCAGTAGTTGGCTCTTGGCTTCACATATTATTTGACATTCAGTAACAGCAAATTCTGTTGTTGCAGAGACAATTGTCACTGAACAGCTCTTAGTTTTTCCTTATTAAAACAAAACCATGGTGTTAAAATGTCATATATATATTGCTTTTGCAGGTATTAGTTGTATTTGCTGCAACAACACAAATTATTGTGTATGTGCAGTGTATAAAAACACAAATTACAGTTAGCATATGACAGGCTGATTTTAAAACATATATATGTTGACACAAAAAGCAAAGTCTTGGTAAAAAAAATCTAATTTAATCTTCGCATTGTTAACAAACAATAGCTCAATAGTAACCCAAATCTATATCTATCTATATATATATATATATATATATATATATATATATATATATATATATATATATATGGCTCTTATTGGTCTTTATGTCTTTCCATCTTTGTTATATTTTTGTATGTGTGCTTTAGGAGTTTGGAGTACCCTTCATGGAGACAAGTGCTCGATCTGGCCTCAATGTGGATTTGGCCTTCACTGCCATAGCCAAGTGAGTACAGAAAACAGGCAAGACCTATGGTGTAAGAAAGGGTTATATTTTTTTAAATAATTGTTTATATTGTTTATAAGACAGGTGGTAGACAGTGGTTCATTTTATGCTCCATTTAATCTAATCCTTGACCGCTAGATAGCAGTGTTCTCAGATTCCACTGTTCAGATTTTTCTATGATGTTATTTTATATCCACAATTAAGAAAAAAGTCTCACATTTGTCGGATTATATTAAAAAGCCCCATGTCATAATACACATCATATTGCCAGATTCTTGCCAAAGCACAGACATAGTGCAGTCTGGTACATGTCATATGAAGTTTGCAGTTTCTCCCTTCTTCCGCAGAGAGCTGAAGCACAGAGCAACGAAGGAGCCGGATGAGCCCAAGTTTAAACTACATGAGTATGTCAACAAGGAGATGAAGACTGCAGGGTGCTGCAGGTTCTAAAACTTGCAAATGTGTATGTGTGGGCAACATTTATCATGACTATGTTTACATTTGAATGAAATTTACTTGTGTGGGAACACACATTATCACATTATCTCCTGTCGGCTATAAGAGGTCATGTGTAACACTGGGGCATTTTGTCAGGTAATTGAGGTTGAGCTGTCACATGATTTTGTTGCATCATGTGTTTTTAAGGTATTCTGAGTCCATTCTAAGAACAGTTCCTGTTTTATATTTTTCTTGTTTCTTTTCTCTCGATTTCATCCTACCTTCTGGCTGTGAAAACCTTATAACAATCAACAAAACAAAACCAAACAAAATTAGTTGTTATGTATTCAGCATAACTGTATATAAATCTCTAATCTATAAAATGAATGTAAATCTGCTACAAAACAGCAGGTAGTTTCCATTGAAGTTCCCCAGGAGGGAAAAAATTATTTTTTTTAAATGCCCATGATCTAGTATTACAGATTACTGTTTACGCATTACTAATTATGCATCAGTTATATTAATTTAATATGAATTTGCCATGGTTGCAACATTTTCACACTTTATATGTAATTACAGCTATGGAACAAATTAAGATGTTCATTTTATACTATTTACTATTTATTATTTACAGGCCTGTTTTGGAGTAAAAATGTATATTTCTATTTTATTATATAAAGTATTGACCACATTTTTCAATTAAAATTGAAAGTATTTAGACATATTCAGTGTTTAGGCCATAAATAAAAAGAAATCCAGTTGATATTCATATCTAAACAAAAAATACTAATGTTTCAGAGAGAATTCAGAAGTCACAATATGCCTGAGCTGTCATCTTATGAATGCCTGGCATTTAGATGAAAACTGTCTTTGATCGTGACAATATGGTTCATTGAAAAAATTGGCCAGTTAAATCAATCAATCAAAATTTATTTTTATAGCGCTCTTCACAACTGAAGTTGTCACAGAGCAGTTTCACAGAAATAAAATTAATAAATAAATACATAAATAAGAAAGGTTAAAACAGAAACAAAATATAGATGACAGATCCCCTAGTGAGCAAGCCACACGGCGACAGTGGCAAGGAAAAACTCCCTCAGCTGGAGGAAGAAACCTTGGGAGGAACCAGGCTCACAAGGGGAGGACCCATTCTCCTCTGGTCAAACTACTTATACATAGTTAGGGGACACTGGACCCATATATCTCTGTTCTATTACTCGGGTACTGAAGTAATGTTAATTCTCTGGTGGACATAATATTAACAGTAGATTTCTACAGTTGGTGATGGTGGGTGAGCAGCTAGTCCATGGCAGGGTGGAGTCCATGGCAGGGTGGAACCCAACCTCCTCTCCACACTCCTTAAAACCTCTGCCAATATCATAAAACTCTGGATATCAACATCCATGTCAACACTACATCCTGCCACTTTGCAGCTGAATTTCCAAACTATTAGTGTTTCAACCTCAGTCAATTTGTTGATGTCCCTTCACACACCAGGGCACACACTCTTGACTTGATCATTACTGACTCTGGCCCTGTCCATAATCTATATGTGAATGATCTGGGTGTTTCCAATCATAAGGCAGTCTCTATGGATTTGCAATAGTCTGCTCTCTTCAAGCCCAAATGCCGTATCTGTTTTAAGAAATTTGAAAAACATTAAGCCAGAAGCCATAATATTTGATTTACAGTATTTTCTCCATACAGATTTTTCATCAGCCAGTGGTGCATTGGATATTTAAAATGAAATTCTGAGCGATATTTTGGATTTTCATGCTCACCAAAACAAGAAGTCACTTTATCTCATTCAGGCCTATTTCACTGATGATTTACAGAACATGGCAAAGGAAAAAGGCAGCTGGACGTGCCCTTGAGCAGGGTTACAAGGCCCCTGGTCTCACTGTTCACAAGTTCGCTTACCAGGAACACCAAAAAGCCTATTCATAGTCTCTTAGAGAGGCATGGTCACAGTATTATGCGAACATCATAAAAAACAATCTGGCAATTCTAAGCAGTTGTTCTTAACTATTAATCTTCTAATTATAATTAATATATATATTAATTAATTAATATTCTAAATATAATTAATCTATAATTAATCAAATTATAATTAATCATCTCCTCACACCCCAAGCCCCCTCACCCAATGAAACTACAAATATATACAGTTCATTTTGGTCTTTCTAGTTCCTCCACTCTACCTATGCAGGCTACTGACTCACAGATTGAGGTCTCACAGCCCCTGTTTCCATGAAGTTTCACAGCAAGAAATTGAAAGCTATATCAAAAGGATGAAACCCTCCACCTGAGTCCTAGACCCCTTTCCTATAGCCATAATCCCTCCTTTTCATTCTATACATGCTACCCTCTGGCCATGTCAGGATGTGAAACATCAATACTTTAATGATCCAGAGGGTTATGGTTATAGTATCTCCTACATGGTTATGGTAATACCCCACCCCACCTCCCAGCCTTGCTGTCATCATCACTATCATCATAATCATCATTATCATCAACAACCCCTCCTCCTATGAGCTCTTATGGCTCTTAATCAACGTTTGACATTTAAAAAGCTTTAACATTTCAAATGTAAGCTTATTTAATGCATGGAAGATGCAAGATGTTTTTTGTTGTTCTTTACAGTGTGGCATTTTGAGATTTGGTTACAAATAAAATGTATTATTATTATTTTTATTTATTGATTGTCATTCATAACTTTTATGTCTTGGCATACTCTCCACCAGTCTTTCAAAGTGCTGTAGGGTGATACCTGGTGTGGAAATTGAAGTAGTTTTAACTTTGTATGATGAAATGGCTGGAATGAAGATCAGTTTAATGGAGAGGTATGTAATTTAATTAATTATAATTGTGACTTTAATCAGAATCTGTATAGTTCAACCAATTTTAATGGCCTCCTTTATTAAATAAATCCAACTTGATATGCTAATTATATAGTCTGCTAATTTCTGCCATTAATATTTCTATAAACCAAACTTTACAAATTAATACTGAATGCAGTATGTTAATTTGAAGATACATACAACAGGTGATCAGTACGCAGTACAGTCTTTTCATCTGTAGCCCAGAACTGCTGACTGATGGTGTATATAGTGTATTTTGTGTACTTTTCATGTTACTACCATGTTTCCCAAAATCTGTGTACATTAAAGTAAAAGCTTGTTTGAACATAAAAGATAAATAACATCTAAATTTAATTTATCTGCTAGTTGTAAAGTCAATCATTGTGAACAGTAGTTTTGACGTTTCCCTGTAAAAGAGCAGAAACCTGTTTATTCAGAACTACATGATACACATAATACATTATATAACAATTTTGTCTTATGGAGCAATGCTGTGAAATTATTCTATTTACATTTGGTTTCATTCTGTTGGTACTGCTTTATTGTTACTGAAACATTTTCAGACAAAACTGAGCAGGTGCACATTAGTACAAGTAAGTGGAATAAGTACAGGAAAACAAGAAATACATGCTCAAACTACTGCCCTTACTGCAGATAAAGATAAAGAATTGTATTGTGCCATGTCCATCTATTTTCTGTCCACTGGGTTTGAAACTGAGGCAAACAGGTGACACCACACGATAAAATAGATGGTCAATTGGTTTTAGAGCATGAGCAAGGGGCACATAACATGTCATTCTAGTTTAACCCAGACCAAAGACATGTCATTTTTTTTCCTGTGTCATAAGCATATTTTATGGGTGCATATACTAAGCAGATGTAATTTAACTCTAAAACAGGAAACCATTTTTGTCATTATCTACAATTATTCAAGAAATAGAAATGCTCATGGTTAAAGCTGTATCATGGATAAAAGTTTATGTTTTGGAGGATTCTTAATATTGGAAAGCACCTTTTGGTACACTTTTGTAATTGTTATTTGTGTTTTATGACAATACATGATTGTTAATATAATTATAGGAATTATAATAGAGCTATAATAAACTGAATCACTGTAGAACAAGTCAAGTAGAACTAGTGTTTGGATGACCTCTAATGTAATAGAAAATAAAATCTAAAATAATATCTGAAGAACTGCACTCAAAACTGTTAATAATTTGTAAATTTTGTGTTGGTGTTTTACATAAAAATGTATATTGAATGTAAGGAAACTGATGTTTATTAATTTTTTTCAGTGTCCAAATTTGGAATGTACAGTACCTATAGAACCTGTATACATATTTAAGAAACGTTTGTGTTTCTGACCCCATCATGTAATGTGTTGCACTATAAATTCTACAGGAGAAACATACTCATCTTAAAAAAAATTATGAATAACAGTTGTCTTGTACAGTGTATAACCATATCGGTCTTGCCTACTATGTGCTGTCTGTAATGTTATGCCATAACTGGTGATACCAGATACCATACATTTGTAATGCTGAAACACTAGTGATTTTCCAAAAACCTAATAATGCTAAATAATTTGTTAAATAATTATATAAAATGTCATTAGTCATTATTAATTATTGGGTGTTACTCTGTATAGCCTATATAGGCAATAATAGAGCTTAAAAGAAATAAAAATATATTTGTGTACATGTACAGAGAACACACTTCTGCACTAATGCATAATTACTGTTTATTTTTAAATTAAATTACTCAACTTATTGCAATAAAAAAATAAAAATGTGGCTTATGCAGAAGTACTGATACATTGTTTATAAATAAATAATTTTTTTAATTGTTAATTTCAGTACATTTGATGAATTGTTTATTTTCAAATGTCATTTATTTAATTGTCTATTCCTTCAGAAAAAAAAATTAATGTAAGCAGGAACTACAATTAAAATATATGTTTATGGTCATTCTACACTAACTAACTTGGGTACTCATTCTGGCAGCAGCAATACTAAAAGCACAAATGGACAAAAGAAATATAAAAGATAAACAAGGTGGCCAAGTGGATAGAATGATAGAATAATGGATGTTTCTTATTAGACTTTGTTATGGAATTTCAAGATATTGCACAGCATTTCATGAAAAAATTCTCTTTCCAAGCCTATCATTTGAACAAACAAAGTTAATGAAATAATAATAACAATAATAATGTCCAGTAGGTCACTAAGACCATTAAAGAGCACTGAACTTGTTCATTCCATGTTTGTGCAACCACTTTAAGATAAATGTTGCTTTGTGACATGGTGTGTTATCATGCTGGAAGTTTCAATTTCAACACAAGTAAACAACTCAAATAAGCTGTGGTTTTCAAATGATGATTGGTTAGT
Source organism: Acestrorhynchus altus (assembly GCA_034509495.1). Taxonomy (NCBI): domain Eukaryota; kingdom Metazoa; phylum Chordata; class Actinopteri; order Characiformes; family Acestrorhynchidae; genus Acestrorhynchus; species Acestrorhynchus altus. The sequence continues at coordinate 8,553,738 of CM067520.1, forward strand.
ATAAATGGACACAAATTGTGCCAAGAAAACATTCCCCTCTCCATTGCAACCACCTCCACTAGTCTGGACTTTCAAGAGATTGTGTCCATTGTGTTGTACTTTTGGCACTAGATTCTGACCTCACTTCCTCTGATCTTGTTTGGACATGTAAGAATCTGAATTTTTTTTTTACTCACCACAATTGTACAAGAGTATTTGTCAGAGCAGTCTCGACATTTTCTCATCAAGAAGATGTTTCCACACATGTGCTTCCACAATGCAGTTTTTCCTTTTTGCACCATTAAGAATTGTACAACTCTAGAGACTGACCACACACACACACACATTATATATATGCTTTTTGTACATTTTATGGTACATGCGTATTGCGAAAATGTATTGAATTAATGTTTCCCTTCAAAATTCTACACAAAATACCCCCAAGATGACAAACTGGGAAAAAAAAGTTTATTAATTAATTATTAATATAAATAATATAATTAATATAAATAATTATAATAAATATATTTATTAATTATTTTATATTATATTAATATGTATTAACGTATTAACAAATAAAAACAAACATAGTGCATAAGTATTCATAGCCTTTGCCATGACACTCACAATTGCACTTAAGGTGCATCTTCAGATGTTTCTATAAGCTTAATTTGAAACCATTTGGACACTTTTAGTCAGGGAAATGACTAAGAACCCATTGGTCATCTGATAGATGGACAACAATTTCTAAAGCACTCCACCAATCACGCCTGTATGGTAGAGTGGCCAGACGGAAACCACTCCTCAGTAATGACAGCCCATCTGGAGTAAAAAGCGTCTTCCAGACTATGTTTCTGTATTTTACACACACACACACACACACACACACACACACACATATATATATATATATATATATATATATATATATATATATATATATATATATATATATATATATATATATATATAAATAATACACATTCACAACAGGAATGTTTAAACGACAAATTTCAAAATTTGTAGTTCCAAGAAATCATGTAATAAAAACATGTAATTTCATGTTTAATGAAAGTATAAACTAAAAATAGTTTTTGCCATATAATACAATACTGTCAGAAAGGGGGTTCTTGATATTGGTTTGACTAATTTCATAACTTGTTATATACCACAATTTCTAGATCTCAGCTGAAGCAACTGTCTACTAAAGTGAATTCCGCAAAAGTGTACTTTGTGGGTACATAAAGCAGAGGATAAAATCTAGAAGTTTATATATTTTTCAACAAGCTTCACAAACGTGTAAAAAATAGAATATATTTGGATTTTAGAGTATTGTTGCTTTCTGGTAAAGGGGATTTTATCTAATTGCAGTAATAAATGTGAGAGTATCATACCTTTTTGTCGCTACAAAATTGCATTTCTGAAAAGCTTTTAATATTGTTAGAATGAAGAACAAATGGCTATATGTTGAACCAAGCGTCATAAACTGAACATCGTTTCCCCAAGATTCACCCTCAATTCTATTTTTGAAACTTTGTCTTTATTAAAAGCATTTTTTTAATTACTTTTAAAAAAATTTTTAATGACTTCATACTTCAGAATTCTGTCACACTTTAGTCTGTTTCTGTTGCTTTCCTTGTCTGTCTCTGTTTGATGTCTTGTTTTCACATGTGCATCTTGGCACATGGCTTTGTTTTTCTTGTCCTGGCCTTAGTTCTACCTTGTTGTTAGTGTTTCCACCTATGCCTCCTTTGTAGCCCTGTCCTCTTGTTGTCTTCTCCAGGTGCAAATGGAATAGACAACAGCTGGAAATGATTGGCAATTAGCAAGACACACTCAATAAGGCCTCCATTGGTTAATACATTTGATTTCCATTGATGATTTTAGGTAATTTTGTTGTCAGCACATTCAACTTTGTACAGATCAAAGTATTCAATGAGAATATTTCATTCATTCAGATCTAGGATATGTTATTTGACTGTTCCCTTTATTTTTTTGAGCAGTGTATTTTGTTTTGCTTTCTTTGTTTATACATCCCATACCCTACATTTACGTCCACCTCCCTCTCCCATTCACAACAAATTCACACTGATAAAGTCTTCAAAATTACAACCCAATTTTGAAATATGAAGTCCATAGACCTCCATTTAAATTCAAAACAGTTTGGAAGCAGTTTTTGGGGGGTCTCTGGGCATCTGCAGATAAAAATATATATAAAAAGATAAGATTATTTTAATGTATTTGGAAAGATTTTTTTCTGATTGAAATGGAATAAAATTGTGGCATTAAATGAACTGTGCTTGCATTAGTTTACTCCACTTTTTTAGTTACAACTAGACCCTTTTGGTTTGTTAACAGTAACCCCATTTATGGTGTAATTTGTGACATTTGTACACACTTTAATTGATTCATGGTAGATGTTGGACAAAATGTACAAAAAAAAACCTCCACTCTCCCCAACATAAAATCATGAAATGCTATATATATATATATATATATATATATATATATATATATATATATATCATTTCATGTTAGTTGTTACACATTTCAGGGTTTGTGACATTTTTCAATTTCTGGCAGTTCTTTTTTACATTGTATCAATAAATAAAATACAATTTACTCTGAATGAGACTTTTAGGTTATGTTGCCTCTATGGAGAAATAAGTTTGGTAAGACCACAACTAAATGTTGTTTTTCACGAACCATTCATATTTTTCTTTTTTTAAATCCACATGATGTCAGGCCAATGGAAAAATATTGTATCCATTGTTTTGGAGAAAATGTATCCCAGGAAAATATGACACACAATGGAGGCTTAATCTAATCTTAGAGGACATACTTTTGCTGTAACAATGTGTAATTGCTTTTGCTTCATTGTAATAGTAATTATAATTATTTCACCCACTGTGTTGTGCACACACGGGAATTAATTCTCCACATTTAACTCATCCACACACAGTGATACACACATAAGCACTAGTGATTTCACACACCATGGGGCAGTGAGGACACGTGCCCTGAGCGGTGGGCAGCCCTATCCTCAGTGACCAGGGAGCAACTGGGGAGTTCAGCGCCTTGCTCAAGGGCACTTCAGTCATGACCTGCCAGTTCAGGGATTCGAACCAGCGACCTTCCAGTCACAAGGCTGGTTCCCCAACCAAGCCATGATTGTACACATGCTAACATCATACACATATGAACACATATGCTTTAGTTTTGCAGTAAATGGGTTCTGTTCCAGCTCTCTGCATTAGGTCAGATGCTGACCTTGAACAACTAATGGGTGAAAAAAATATTTTAACAGGTGTAGTAGTAGCACATTACAGGAGAACATTTGCTATATTATGAAAAATGTTAATTGCAGACTAGGGTGTCATTTAAGCATGGGCATAGGTGATACATCCCCACCAATATTCAGCGATAATTGAAATGCCCCCCAATAATTTCATTCCTGGTCATAGAATCAGAATGGACAGATTGACATGTCCCCACCAATATCCAGCAAATTGTCCCCACCTATGTGGAACAACCAAAACGATGCTGCTGATTGCAGACCTGTCTGTAGCAATACACCAAGGGCAATTTTTTATTATTTTTTTGCATGGAATATATTCAAAGGTCAGCAATCTCCTGAATTGCATTTATAGTGGATTGATTACATGGCCACTATATAACAAAACATCTCTTCAAATGTTTTCCTTTAATAATTCACGTAATTATACCTGCCTCTAAGCTCATCACAGTAAAACAAACAAATAAATTAATTAATAAATAACAGGAGTTACATTAAACACATTTACCAGGTAATTATGCACATTTCTTTCAGGGTATAGGGGCTATGTTATGGTATCATACATTCTCAGGTCAAAGTGCCAACAGCATCAATACATTCTACTGACCTGTGCCAATATATATCTCCCTTTAAATGTATCATCAAATGACATCTCCGCTAATAGGGAGTTTAAAGAATTATCTTCTACATGATGGCACTGAATAATGCAGAGAGATGGCTGGGTGGATGGGTTTATGAACAGTATTTTAAAGCACAAAGCTGGCACAGTTGCAAAGTCAGCACAGATGTGTTGTTCTTGATCTGTAGTCTTTGTGCCTGTTGTGATAGGCTCTGGTGTTGTATGTCCCCTGAGGGCTTCCATAGCTGCTCTGTGCCCTCCACCATTACAGAGCATTGTCTATCCTCCAGCCAAGCTCATGGCTTATGCTTGAAGTGGGCTTCAACTGCATTTGGTAAAAACGTGAGGGGAAAAACATTCAGGTCACAGGAACCATCTTACTGATTTGTATATTAGAGATGCATAATGATAATGTCAGTAGTCAGTTTATTTTATCGTCCAGTCATTGCCAGAAATATTGGCACCCCCTCTTTCAGAAAATGTACCATTTCTTCCAGAACAGTTTTTGAAATAACATATGCTTTTTGTGTTTATTTAATTTTTTCTTTGTTTGCATTGGAACAAACCACAAAAGCACAGAAGTGGATTAAAAAAATTATTGGCACCTTTTCAAAATTGTATTTGTTACAAGTAGCAGGTGCTGGCAATTTAAGTCACACAATCAACCAGTTGAAATGGAGACAAGTTCACTCAGATTATGTACAGTTGTGCTCAAATGTTTACATAACCCGGCAGAATTTTTGCTTTCTTGGCCTTTTTTCAGAGAATATGAACGATAACACAAACATTTTTTCCATTTTTTCCAAAACTTCTGCTGGGGTATGTAAACTTTTGAGCACAACTCATCTATACCACATGTATGTATGTACCACATTTAGCATGGAAAAAAAGATGTGAGAATCAACATTGTGGAAAGGCACAGACAATCTCAAGACTAAAAGTCAAGCCAACAGCAATGTCCTATAGAAGAGTAACAAACTACAGGAAGTGACAGATTTTACTTGTTTCCAACACATGTCCTATCAAGTATAAATCTGAGTGCTGTTGAGAAGTTGCTTTCGTGTTCAGACCAGGAAGAGTCAGTGTGACTTTTTGTCTCTGCTTTTTTGTGTTGTTCTAATGGAAACAAAAGTTAGTAGTACAGGAGTGCCAAGTTTTTGGCCTCAACTTTCAATAGATATCATAAAGGTGCACTCATTTTGAGAAGTGCTCTGTTGTTACTTTCTGTGATTTGCATCAGACCAATAGGCAGTGTTTTTCATCATGTATTTACATAATTAAAAATGCCATATTTTATACATGCCATTAGTCATATGTCCCTTGTAAAATATGCTGCCCTGTAGCTCCAGATAAAAAGTAAAAATGTAAGATCTGACACCAAATATGTCTTGTCTGAATTAACACATCTGAGTTGAGAATTGAGTTAATTAGATTTTTCTTTTATTGATTTGTGTCAAACAAGTCTTTTTTGGCTGAAAAATAATGCAAATCACAAGCTAGAAATGAAAGCAAGCAAGATGCCAAGACCACAGACCAGACAGTTGTAGATTATAGATTACCTGCATATTCCTGAGGTAACATGGGTCTGTTGACAATGCCCTGAAATACAGCTATCCATTCCTTCTGTTCCTCCTCTGTCTCACAGGCAAACAAGAACTTCCTGTCCGGTGTCACTATGGTGATACCAAAGAGCCAATGGTAGCCTTGGGTGGAGGAAGGCAAGCCTGATAACACTGTGTATCCACTCTCCTTACTGCCAATGAACACCTCTCCTCGTGCATAGGCATCCTATATAAAACAGAGAGATACTTCTAAGGTCAGATACCTTGCAGACTACTGAGTATCTAAGGTTGTGTGAATACAGATCTTAAACACAACAGTGGTATTCATTAGCTGAAAGAATTATGATTGTAAATTAAAACGTGAAAATCTATGGCATGTTTGCTTTCTCAAAAGATACCATCAAAATATGGTTCAGGTGGACAGCTAATTATCATCTGCATTATGCCTCTCATGCAAAGTTCATGAAGCATGTTACAAAATGACTAAATTACAATGTGTTATTTTATAAAACACAAAAAATTGTAATTATACTATTCATATCATATTAAAGAAGTAGGACTGCAAGTAACCTTCAAACATTGAAATTTTACAAGACAAAAAAGGCCAGGTGAATACAGTATGTTGGGTTTCACTTTTAAAATTGAACATTTAATTATGGAATTTACAACTGCAACTAACTGAGAAATTAGAACTGTGGTGCATAGACAAGTAGTTGCTTTTAAAACAAATAATACAATTTTGAAATCAATCAACTGAGTCCAACAGCCAGGAATATCCAGCCAACAGTGACCTGTTGACAGCATCCTGTGAGTACCTACACAATGCATGCTCTGTGCTGGCCTTGTTGCTTGTTGTCCAGCATTTTTTTCCATTAAAATATTAGGCTTAAGTTATCTGTTATGAAATCCTGCTATGTGAAGTAATATAATAATAATCTGATTGCTGTAGAGTAGATATTTGAAGTGATGCATGGGATTTGAGCATGAGCAACTAGTACAGTACTGCAAGTTTAACAGCACCATCTAATGGACATTTTTGAATTACATCCACTTTTACAGCCCCAATTTGTTGACTCATTATGAGTCCTATAATGAACCAAATTCTCAGTGCATAACTGACTAGGTGCATTTTCACCATGGAAATGAGCAGAGTGGGTCTCATTGATTACATGAACCATGATTACATCTAAAAAGAAATATTGGCTTAAGGTGATTTATACTTATAGCCATATACAGCCAGTACTATAGAACTTAACTGTATATGAAAGAAACTCTTCTGTCAAGAGAGCAGTTTTTCTGGCACTGAGAAATTATTCCAGGTGATACTCTTGTCTGGAAACCAAGCTGACAACCTTCAGCAATAGTAACTGCCACAGCTAAAAAATCTGAAGTTAATGCTACCATAACAGAAGCTTTCTAATAGCACTATTCCAAAAAACACTCTTCCTAAACTAACAACACCTGTGAAAGCTAGCTTTCAAAGGCACTTCTAGTTACAAAAGTGAAGCTAGTGTTAATATAATGTTAAAACATTTCTGGTATCTTTCTTTCATTATTAGTTGCACTGAAATTGACTGGGCCCAGCAGTTTTTGAAAGAGATATACTTTTTCTAGCCCTGCCTAATTTGTTGTGTTCATTGATTTTCATCATAAACAATTGCACACCAAAGGGTCTTTGAAGTACATGAGTCTCCGGTCATCCTGGGTGAACCAGCGTTTCTTAAAACCCTCCGTATGCTGGAACAGAAACAAGACAATAAACAATTAGAACAGTGCCACCTTAGAATAGTTCTTTGATTTCTGTTTTTACTATCGACAAATTTTAGGTTATTTTTATAGATTCTTACAGTTTTGCTTTTCAGTATACTGGTCACTCATGTTTACCAACTTATACTGCTGTTGATGTTTCAAAGACACCATCTATGTATAACTTAATTCGTATTATAATCTAAGTTCCTCAAATGACACTGAGAAATATAGTATTTAGAATATACTGTCCAACCCAGCCCCCAACCTTTGGGCCTGTCTTCTCCATGTAGCCCTCTTTAACGTAGTTCCTCGTTAGTTTAGACACCAGCTGGACAAGAGAAAAATAGATACATCTAGGTTAGATTTAAATGGCCTAAATCTTAGAGTGACTGGTTAATCTGGATCCACAAAATATAAATGTAACATGCATGTTTTTGGAAAATGCGCATGTGTTCACAAGTCGCATTTAACAGGCATTATTCTGAGCAGTCAGGACCATGGTATATTAATGAGAATTAATTAGATTCTGCAGTGTGAAACAGTTTTACAGTGAAACGTGACAAGTTAACAACACTCACTCACACACACACACACACACACACACACACACACACACACACAGGTCTAAGGCCTTTCACATGCATATTTTCAACCAAATTCAGTAACAGTAAGCTGAATTTTAAGGCAGATAAGGCAGTCATTTTAAGAAAACTGAGTACTAAACTAAGTAAGTCCAGATCATCTCATTATAAAAACTGTATAACTGCATTAAGTGAAGTAAAATTAAATTAGTTTACTTCAGTATTAATTAACAGCACATTAATTTAAACTGTGGAGTTGTATTATTAATAAAAACACAAAGATCATTTCCGTTTCACCTGATACTCAGACACTTGAATCAGATTGGGGAAAATAACTATCTTATTGGGACAGCCGTAATAATTTAAGCATTCATCATCCATGATCATTCATCATCCATGATAATCCATGATCAACTGTTTTAACTGGGTTAAAATCTTTCTTTGTCAGAACTGGGTGTGATGCAGTGTTACCCTGTGCTATTTTTCATAAGAGAGGAGAAAAGTAGTGACATTCTTCTAGTCAGAGATTAGTCCTTGTAACAAAGTGCCATGTAACAAAGTGCAATTTCAAATAAAACCTAAACTCTAAACTCTGCTTTTAATCCTTTTTGGTGCAATCGACTGTCAAACAGACAGGACATGCAAGCTGATGACATTTTAACCACAAAACCTCAGGTTCCCTTAAAGAGAAGTTGCCGGGTGGTAATGATGTAACTGTTCTTGTATTTACACTGTGTGTTACTTACATCAACATCATGTGCTCCAGGAAATGCAACTTGTAAGTAATGGAATCTAGCAGCTCGTATGGCATTGAACCAGTCGACCATTTCCTATAACACAGATAAAATCTCTAGGACAAGGTGCTACAGGAGGGTATTTCACAAAGCAGTATTGCTCAATTAGAGGACAGTTAAAAGACATTACTGGGTAATCATCAGTTAACATTGTAAGCAGTCAATAAAGCCCAAGCCATGAATGGCCCTACAAGTATGATGTGATATATTTTTATTTTGCCTTTTAAATAAAGGCTGCAGATCCAGGGCTTCACGCAATCACTCAGATTTGTTAAGGTGGAATAGTTTTATGCCAATATTTCAGGGTGTTTGTTACCTTCTGGTTCTCTCCTTTTGGTTAGGTTGTCAGATCTGCTGGAGTCACTCACCACATCCTTTTAATGTATTATCTGTTCTCCATAAACCTAAGCACTAAAATAATTATATCTCTCTACCTTTTCAGCCCAGGCTGATGGAAGGCAATCCTTGAGCTCCGCTGCTACCCCTTCAGAGGCTTACCTCAGGCTCCACTACCCCATCTGAGATGGACCTTGAGCTCTCCTGCCACCCCTTGACACTGACTGCCCACCTTCTACTGAACATGAATTTGAGCATTACAGCTGTAGATGTCCAGTGTTCCCTTATTTTGTGTTTTGTGTACTGTTGTTTGCATTCAGACAGTCAGTGGAGTGTTTAGAACAGAGTATTTCAGACCAACAAATGCATCTAGAAAACTAAAAACCCAACAGATATAAACCGGCTATGCATGTATAGCATAACTTTATATAAAGCATCTACTCAGTGAGGTCCCTTTAGGTGGCCTTATGGGTTGTATTTACAAAATTAGAACAAGGATAAACTTGCCTGGGAGTTTAACATTTTAATTTTGTTATACATGGGGAGTTGGTTCAAAAAGAAAATGAAAATGAGGGTGACGTGTGCATCTGTGTGCTGTTTCAAAATAAAACATTATCACAAAAAAGAGCACAACTTTCAAGATGTTGAATCTGTCCTCATTCCCAACTCATCCCAAAAGTATTGGATGGAGCATTGTCACTCCATAGAACAAAGTTGCATTGCTCCACAGTGCTTCACTTTTTGCAATTTGGTATCTTACAGCCTTATTCCCAAATGGATTAAATAAAATGTTCCCCTCAAACTTCTACACACAATACCCAACAATGATAGTGAGAAAAGTCTTTCTAAAATAATTTAAAAATAAAAACACATAATATAATGTAGATAAGAATTCACAGCCTTTGCCGTGCCACTCAAAGTTGATTTCAGGTGCATGTTGTTTCTATTGATCACCTTTCAGATGTTTCTACTGCTTGACTGAAGTACACCTGTGATAAATTCAGTTGATTGGACATGATTTGGAATGGCACACAACTATATGTAAGGTCCTTTAGAAGACCATAGAAAACCAAGCCATGAAATCTAAGGAATTGTCTGTAGACCTCAGAGACAGGATTGTATTTAGACTTAGATCTGGGGAAAAGTATAGAAAAAATTCTGATGCATTAAAGGTCCCAAAGAGCACAGTGGTCTCTGGTCATCTGTAAATGGAAAAAGCTCTAGGAAGAGTACTGGTGGTTCTTAACATTTTCCATTTAAAATATTAAAAGTATTTCCATTCCAAAGTAATAAGCAAAATGTGTAAATACTTATGTACATTATATTTTTGTATTTTTAATAAATAAGCAAAGATTTTAAACAAACTTTTCTCACTTTTTTGTCATCGTGAGATAATGTGTGTAGAATTTTGAGGGAAAAATGAATTTAATGCATTGTGGAATAAAACTGTAAAATAAGATGCAAAAAATATGAAGCACCGTGAATACTTTTTCGAATGCACTGTATCTCCAGCCCAAGTCTGCCATCAGGTATGGCGTCAATGGTTTCATGTTCCTCTGCTCGAGAGACATGGTGACAATGGCGTCATGTTTCTACTGCCAACACAGAACTACAGGGACTAGACCAAATGTGTGTTAATTTGCACATCTGTTTCAGCAATGGGTGCAAGTAGCTGCATGCATTTATTAGAAGGGGTGTCCAAAAACATTTGGTAAATATGTTGGCCATGTAAAATGTATGTCACAAAGAGAGTGCAACTCAGCTCTTCATTCTTAAAATGGTTAAACGGATGCGTTCTTACCTTACCATCTTCGTGATACACAAAGATGTTCCTGGTACTGTTGTCCTTTAGGTAGGTTATCTGGAGTCCATGAGGATTGCCAATCTTTGTTGGCTGGAAGGTAGCATTAATGGTTTGAATCTTCATCAATGCCTTGGGCTCCCTTGCCTATCAAAGATATATCACCACACTCACATACAAGCACATCCATATGAAACCCTTTGTTCACAGGTTCTGGTTGCAATGATCAATTCTACTTGATTAAACTTGTGATGCCTGTTTAAAATACCTCCAGTGAGTGACAAGCTAAAGGAATCTTACAGGATTTTATATCACAAATATGACTAAGGATACACAGTGTTACATAGTTCTGGAGTGGCAATGACAGAGGAAATATTTAGCCATATTTAATCAGTCTGTCAATAATTGTGCAGCTATAACTTTAAAGTAAAACTTACATAATGTTACTTTAAGTGGAGGAGATGCTGATTATTTTAACATGATCATAAACATTAGTTCAAACAAATCAGTTCAAAACAGATTAATAAGATTTATATCCTGACACTAGATCAGCCTACTTCAGTTACATTTTTGTTTTCAATAAACTGCCTATTAAAAATATTTTGTTTCTAGATCACACTTCTTCTTTTAGCATTGTGGAGGTCTACTTAGAACCTTCTTAAGATCCAAAGCAAAGTGCAAATTCCTGCTATTTTTTAACTGGTCTTAAGATGTTGATCAGAAGTAACGTTAAGATATCTACATTGTTGTAATGATGTAATATGTTGTAAAAGATAGCAGGACAATGTGAAAGTCTTTTAATAGAATGTCTACCCTAAAAAGAAGAAGTGGCTGAGGGGAACAGAATTGAATTTTCCACAATGACAATGCTCAATGTTCTTGACATTTCCAGTGGAATTTTTGACCTGTAGCAATGTGGGAAAGTTCATAGAAACTTGGCAAAATCGCTTTTGCATCACACAGATACAGACCAAAAAGGGGCATGAATAAAGAGAGATGAATGGTGTTGGTCACTCACATCATGCTTGTTGAAATACTTCAGCGCTCCCTCCCGCTCAGACAGAATAAATTTTCGGCTCAGGAACTGGCCGTTGTCTCGACCTCGTTTCCATAGAAACCCTTCCCTGTAGCCTGCGTGGAGAAGAATACCAGAGGTCATGCTTAAAAACACAATAATGGAGATCTGAATGTACACAGGAAGACAGAGAAAACATAAGAGAAACTATAAAAAACAAGTTCCTACAGAGTGAAATTTAAGAAACAGATTGTCCAGTCTAACAAATTCCTGAAACCTTCCTAAAAACAGAGTATCTTCTTCTTTCGGCTGCTCCCTTTAGGGGTCGTCACAGCAGAGCATCTACCTCCATCTTGCCCTATCCCCTGCCTCCTCTACTGTTACACCAACCATCTCCATGTCCACCTTCACTATATCCATAAACCTTCTCTGAGGTCTTCATCATCTTCTTCTGCCCGGCAGCTCCATCTCCAACATTCTTTGTCCAATATCCACTATTCCTCCTCAAACCATGTCAACCTGGTGTTTTCCTAAAAACAAAGTATGATTACCAGTAAAATGGACCTTCCCATGAAAACTTTCTACCAGATTCATGAATGCTGCATAAACACCAGATTTATCTGTAACCCACATTTAAAGTGGCTTGTTTCATTGTTATTATTACTCATGTGTTTTATTATATATGACAAATGACAAAGTGAGAAATGTTTGAAATCTTTGCACATTTATTAAAAACAAAACACAAAAATTCAACATGTATATAAGTATTCACAGCCTTTGCAATAGCAATCAAAAATTAGCTTAGGTGCATCTTGTTTCCACTAATCATCCTTTAGATGTTTCTACAGCTTGATAGGAGTAACGCGGTAAATTAAGTTGATACCATAGTAGACGGCCACATAGTAGACCTGTGCACGTCATCAAGTGTATGTCAGAGCGCAAACCCGGTGAATCAGTTGGATTTACTGTGTTTTTTGGCTGGGTGGATTTTTTTTACAGTAAGATTGTTCTGAACTGAAATTCAAACAAACAGACTTATGCTGCAGCTATTTTATTTAATTATTTTATTTGAATGGCCATTCATAACTATGTTCCAGTTTATGTGTGTTGAATGCAATTGGTATATGGTGAGTTTCCTTGATGACAATAATTAATAACAGCCAATTCAAATAAATCCCAAAACTGAACCTGACTGATGTTGTTGAATGTGTGTTAATGTGTAAAATTACACATCTCCTGGCTGTGAAAGAGATTTTTGAAATTTTGCTCTTCAACTGAAATTTCTTTCAACATATCCGAACCCAAGACGTTGCCTAGTTAACTGATCCTACATTTTTTTTTATTTTTTTTTTACAACAGCCCATTAACAAGGTTTACTTATCCTTGGGTTACATATTCATAGAACAGCTGTAAATACATTTACCATACAATTATCATAATCCAAACCTATGAATTGCAAATGAACACTATATAAGGACACCCTTTGATTGAGAAACCACAGCAAACTTCAGTATGGTATGTCTACCAAAAAGCAAAAGGAAACAACTATTCTCAATGGATATTAAGGTTTTATTGGATGATGTGCTTTCAAATAGGCATCTTTTATTTCTTGCACTCTTTATAAATGGAAAGACCCTAACTTTTAATCCACAGTAAGTAACTACTTGACCATGTGGGAAAAATATGTTGGCCATGTATGAAACTGGCCAAAATATATGTTTTTTGTAAATATATCTTAACACTTAACATTTAAAATATATTTCAAAATGTTTTACTTCTGACTCAGTCCACTTTAATGATATCTACTACTAGCATATATTTTTATATATATATTTTTTTTTTATATATTTCTTATATATTTTTTCGTTTCTTTATTAGATTAGTTTACTTTAGTCAGCAAATTAAGCTCTTAAGAGTAGTTGTTGTTTTATAAAAACTATGATTAAAGTAAAATTATTAAGGCCGTAAATAAAAAGTGTTTTGAATTATTAGCTCTGAAGGTGTCACCAGACACCAGTCTCCTTCAGTTTCATCTTGTGCTATGGGTGAACTAGTTCTATTGAGTTCTATTTTAATCTCAACTGGTTTTCTATGGTATTCAATCACCTAAAATAAGTATGTGGCAATCTTTTTCTTACAAAGATTACTGATTACTTTAGTGATTACTGGAGTTTCTGGTTTATTGGTTTCAGTGACCATTGCCTGATCAAATGCATTAGAAACAGGCTCTTGGATGGTGGTTAGCAGAAATTGTAAAAATTTTAAGGAACAAGTTTTCTTTCTGACTGGCAGTGAGTGAAATTCAATTACGTTCAAAATGTTCAGATGTGAATTTAGCACTTGATTAATTTTCCATATCATTCCTTTCAGTAGCAGAAAAACGTGCTCCCTTGGACTATGGATAAGAGACAAATTGAGCCCCTGGTTTACAGGGGAAATTTCCTCACTGCTACAGTTAAGAAATAAAGCTTGGTCTGTTGTCAGACATAAAAACGAAATGAAAAAATACCTTAGAAACACATGTACCTCTACAATTAAAAAGGCCAAATCAGACTATTACTTTAGCCTGATTACAAACTCCTCAAACCCTCAATACTTCTGGAACTCAGTAAATTCCCTAAAAAAAATTATTTTATCCCAACAAATATTTTAGCCAATAATCATTTGATATCTACCGCTACTTGGCACTGGATGGGAAGGAGTATTGTGCTGCCATTTTTATTGACCTCACCAAAGATTTTGATACTGTTTGATACTGTTCTAGGTTCCCTACATAAGATTGGTTTCAGCAATAGTGCATATAATATTTTTATCAATGATCTTGCCACTCCTACCCTAGACTGCAAAGTGTACCTTTATGCAGATGATATGGTCTTGTATTGCTGAGCTGAATCTGCACACATTGCATTAGAAAAACTTCAACATTCTTTGCAGATGTTCAAATATTTTAAAATTCTCTAATTACTGCCCTCACAGGATCCAGCATTGGGTCAGTTTTAAAATGTAAATATTTTTTTGATAAACTGTCTTTTAAATTTCACATCAACAATGTAGTCATTAAGTGCAGACATAGAGAATAAATTGTGTCATCCAACATATACTGTGAAAAGAGTAATGGCAGCAAACAGTCAGATCTATGGTGAAGTACTGTATAGAAAGACATACGCCAGTGCTCTCAAGCCACTTGACTCAATTTACCACTCTGCTCTGTGATTAACTGGCGACCATTACAGAACTCACCACTAAAGACTGTATGTAAAAGTTGGTTGGTCCTCACTTGCAGCAGGAAAAGAAGCCCACTGGCTTTGAATCATAAATCACTCTGCAGTCACTTGCCAGCATATATCTCTGCCCTGATCTCAATAAATAACAGTTCATATCAGATTCACTCCAAAACAAAAGTTTTTATTCCTACTCTGCCTTTTTTTACTTTACTTTTAACTGTTTCTTATTGATTTTATTTATTTAATTTTATCTGGTTACAGTATTTATATTTTAATTTAGATGTATATATATATATTTATTTACATATATTTATTTATATACACACACCACTTTTATTATCTTGGTTTATTTTAAATATGACTTCTTATTAATTTACCAATTTTATTTAATTTTCTTAGTAATTGCATTTTGATTTTTCTTACTTTACTTATATTTTATTCCTTTATATGAAATGTTTTTATTTGAAATGTAAATTATTTTTTTTCTCCCTCAATTTATCCTTATTAAAGCTATTTCTAATTTTATCATCAGTCCCTTTGGAATGTAAATGCTTGACTGCATTATAAATGAGGGTCACCGTCAATGCTTTTCTGCGTGAAAATCAATGTTGATTGATTAACTGAAATAAAATTCTGAGTACACACTAACTTTGTAAAAACACTGAATTTTTTTGAGATGTACTAGAAAGATCAAATGATCAGGCTGCATCTTTTCTATATCTGTATCCATTAAAATTTTTGGCATGTTAAATATATATTTGATAATACTTAATTTTAAGACGACATATGTGTATATTACCCATATATTTAAAAGAAATTAATTTAAATATACTTGCTACACAGGCAGAATATTATTGTATGGGAAATGCCCATTCATGAAATGCAGTATATTTAACCCAAGATTATACTACTCTACAAAAATAATAAACACCAATATATTTAAAAGTTCAAAAGGAATCTATTTTTAGACCTTTGTAGTAACAAAAGGCACGATTCAGACTGTAAGAGTGCAAGACTTGTTGAACCACTCTTTAACACATTCAGAAATGTATTTGACAGCATGGTAATCTAGCAGCTGATATTGGGGGATGACAAAGTGACAATGTGTGAAAACACCCATTTTAGTCACATTTAACACAGAGCACAGGGCAGGGTTAATTCCCACACTGAGTTTGCAGCTTTCAGATGGCATACATATGATTCTCAGTTCAGAATTCTGTAGGAGAACCTTGTCCTGCAGCTCCACAGGAGCTGAAAGCGACAAGGACAGTGAGGATGTGTGTCCTCATTTCAATCAAAAACTCAATCCCATGAAGGATTGTGATCATGAATGTATTTAAAATGTATAAAACTTGTATGTATAAGAATTCTTTTTCTATGAGGGTAGAAAATACACCATCAGTACTGTACAGGCTATTGTAAGTTACCCTGGATAACGATGTGTGATTATTATTTTTTATTTTGTTGCTATTATTATTATTATTATTATTATTATTATTATTATTATTATTATTAATAATAATAATAATAATAATAATAATAATAATAATAATAATTGTATTTTATTATATTCATTATAATTTGTAAAATAATACTTGAATTAAAAGCAGTCATTTAATGACAGATGTCCGACAGGCATTACACACTGTACTACTGGACAGGAGCAGGTGTATATTTTGTTCATACTTAATATTTTGAAGTTATGAACATTTCAATGAATGCAGGAATTTATGTAAAATTGTGTTTTGTGAACGATTTATGTGCATTCACATAATGTTTCATGAATGAGGCCCAATGTGTTCTGCCATTACAGAAACCCATTTTTCCCTTTCCTGTACATTTACACACACAGGTAAAGGCATCTTTGTCTCAGAAAACCATGAATTATTCACCTTGAATTTGAAGAGCAATCAATAGCTTTCTAGAGTGGGACATTCAATATTAGGTCCATACACAGCTACTCAGACCTGCTCTATTGGCTGAACTACTCTACAGATACAAAATAAAAATACAAATACATATTTCCTCATATTTTACATTTCCTCATATGTAAAATCCATTTTCAGTATTTCACTATATTTGATATTCATAGAAGAATCATACATACTAGAATGGTAACAATACAACACAGACTAAAGTATAAGACTGTATCAGAATTTCAACACTAATTATATTGCATAAGTACAATAAAGCAGCCCACAACAAGAGAAGCCAAAGTCTTCTAATAAAAATCAACTACAATAAAGAACAGTACATTCCGGGTAAGCATATATAGTGCATTAAGTTCACTTTGCTTTTTGCACTTTTTATGTTACAGCCTTAAAATTCTACACACAGTACCCCACAATGTCAAAGTGAAAAACATTGTTTCAAATTTGTTAAAAATAGAAACATAAAAAAATCTACATAAAAAATCTACTAAAATGTACATAAGTATTCACGGCCTTTGACATCACACTCAAAATTGAGTTCAGGTGCATCTTGTTTCCACCAATCATCCCTCAGATGTTTCTACAGCTTGATTGGACTTTCTACAGATTGATGGAGGCCACTGTGGTAATTGGGACCTTCAATGCAATTTCTGTACCCTTCCCCAGATCTGTGTCTCGATACAATACTGTCTCAGGGGTCTACAGACAAGTCCTTAGACCTCAAGGCTTGGTTTGTGCTCTGACATGCACTGTCTACTATGGGACCTTATATAAACAGGTGTGTGCTTCTCCAAATCATGTCCAATCAACTGAATTTACCACAGGTGTACTCCAGTCAAGAAACATCTGAAGGATGATCGGTGGAAACAAGCACCTGCTTTTGATTTTGAGTGTGATGGCAAAGGCTGTAAACACTTACATACATGTTATATACATATATATACATACACACCTTTGTGCTCAAAAGTTTATATACCCTGGCAGAATTTTTGCTTTCGTGGCCTTTTTTCAGAGAATATGAATGATAACACAAATTTTTTTTCCACTCATGGTTGGGTGAAGCCATTTATTGTCAAACGACTGTGTTTTCCCTTTTTAAAAACCAGAAACATACAAATGACCTTGAGTATACATACACTGGTGATTTTGACCTGTTAACATGCACAGAAATTGACACAAATGTGTTTGAATGGCTACTAAAAGTAACATCCTCACCTGTGACCTGTTTGTGCGTAAAAGCCGAGTCAGTTTCTGGGATCCAGACAGACTCTTGCATCTTTCATTCAGCTACTGACATTTCTGGATTCTGAGTCATGGGGAAAGCAAAAGAATTGTCAACGGATCTACAAGAAAAGGTAGTTGAACTGTATAAAACAGGAAAGGGATACAAAAAGATATCCAAGGAATTGATAATGCCAGTCAGCAGTGTTCAAATTGTGATTAACAAATGGAAAATCAGGGGCTCTGTAAAAACCAAACCAAATTTCGGTCACAACTGTCAGGAAAATTGATCGAGACACAAAGAAAAACCCACAAATAACATCAGCTGAAATAGAGGACTCTCTGAAAACTAGCAGTGTGGCTGTTTCAAGATGCACAATAAGGAGGCACTTGAAGAAAAATGGGCTACGTGGTCGAGTTGCCTGAAGAAAGCCATTACTGCACAAATGCCACAAAGTATTTTGCCTACAATACACCAAACAGCACAGAGACAAGCCTCAAAACTTCTGGAACAAGGTCATTTGCAATGATGAGACCAAAATCGAACTTTTTGGCCACAACCATAAACATTACATTTGGAGAGGTGTCAACAAGGCCTATGATGAAATGAACACCATTCCTACTGTAAAGCATGGAGGTGGATCGCTGATGTTGTGTGGATGTGTGAGCTACAAAGGCACAGGAAACTTGGTCAAAGTTGAAGGAAAGATGAATGCAGCAAATTATCAGCAAATAATGGAGGCAAATTTGCACTCATTAGCCAGGAAGATGCACATGGGACATTCCAACATGACAGCAATCAAAAACACAAGGCCAAGTCGACCTGTCATTGGCTACAGCAGAACAAATTGAAGGTTCTGGAGTGGCCATCTCAGTCTCCTGAACTCAATATCATTGAGCCACTCTGAGGAGATCTCAAGCATGCAGTTCATGCAAGACAGCCCAGGAATTTACAGGAACTGCAGGCTTTTTGCCAAGAAGAATGGGCAGCATTACCATCTGAGAAATAAAGAGCCTCATCCACAACTACCACAAAAGACTTCAAGCTGTCATTGATGTTAGCAGGGGCAATACACAGTATTAAGAACTGGGGTATGTGAACTTTTGATCAGGGTCACCAGGCTTCACCCAACCACTGACCATGAGTGGAAAAAGGTTTTTTGTTATCATTCATATTCTCTGAAAAAGGCCAAGAAAGCAACAATTCTGCAGGGGTATGCAAACTACACACACACACACACACACACACACACACACACACACAAGCCTATGCTTGTTGCACCCATATGGTGCAGTCCCGATATTAAATAACATTTTTGCTATTTTGCTTACCTTCATTATATACACAGAGGTATACAACCTCACATTTTCTTTTTAATAGTTTTTAGCACACTGCTTCAACAGTGCTATGTGTGTTTTTACATTTTCTTTTTCCTGCTTCCAAGTATTGTGAAAATGTGGCTATACCTCAGCAGGAACATGTGTTTAATGGGCAGAAAGCTTAGATGAGTTGTCACAGGAACCCTAACAGCTCAACCTCATGCTCTGGCAGAAGTGTAAACCAGGCAAGACAGAAACAAGAGGCACGCAATTCCCCTGACCTATCTTTCAATGTAGCACGCATATACTCTGTTCTCAGAGTCCGTGGGCTCCTTTAGGGTGGTGGTGTTTCTACTATCAGTGTCAAGCTGCTATCTCTCTTTTTCTGTCTTACACACACCATCTCTCTATTTCACTCTACTTTTTTGTGAAGAGCAACTTTTTTGTGAACTGAGTTTCTAGCTCAGAAAACACAAAATACATACTCTGAAGAGGACTGCACTTCTACTTCATCAATTCATCTGAGTAGAAGTGCACTGTCGCTGAATTTCCTTGCCAACACAGCACTTTTACCCACAGATGCACAATTCTACACACACCACCCATTCTGTACTCCTTCAGCAGAGGCATGGTGACTAAGCGTTTCTGTGTAAAAACATACAGTGGGGAGATTTTTCAGGTTTTCCCCACTTGCAAAGCATGTAGAAGACTGTAATTTTTATCATAGGTACTCTTCAACTGTGAGTGATGGAATCTAAAACAAAAATCCAGAAAAATACATTGTATGATTTTTAAATAATTAATTTCCATTTTATTATGTGAAATAAGTATTTGATACACCAGAAAAAGAAACTTAATATTTGGTACAGAAACCTTTGTTTGCAATTACAGAGATGAGACGTTTCCTGTAGTTCTTGACAAGGTTTGCACACACTGCAGCAGGGATTTTGGCCCACTCCTCCATACAGATCTCCTCCTGAGCCTTCAGGTTTCGTGGCTGTCACTGGGCCACACGGACTTTAAGCTCCCTCCAAAGATTTTCTATTGGATTCAGGTCTGGAGACTGGCTAGGCCACTCCAGGACCTTAAGATGTTTCCTACGGAGCCACGCTTTAGTTGCCCTGGCTGTGTGTTTTGGGTCGTTATCATGCTGCAAGACCCAGCCACGACCCATCTTCAGTGCTCTTACTGAGGGAAGGAGGTTGTTGGCCAAAATCTCACGATACATGGCCCCATCCATCCTTCCCACAATACGGTGCAGTCGTCCTGTCCCCTTTGCAGAAAAGCATCCCCAAAGAATGATGTTTCCACCGCCATGCTTCACGGTTGGGATGGTGTTCTTGGGGTTGTACTCATCATTCTTCTTCATCCAAATATGACGAGTGGAGTTTAAACCAAAAAGTTCTATTTTTGTCTCATCAGACCACATGACCTTCTCCCATTCCTCCTCTGGAGCATTCAGATGGTCATTTGCAAACTTCAGACGGGCTTTGACATGTGTTGGCTTGAGGAAGGGCACCTTGCGTGCACTGCAGGATTTCAATCCTTGACGGCGTAGAGTGTTACTGATTGTTTTCTTTGAGACTGTGGTCCCAGCTCTATTCAGGTCATTGACCAGGTCCTGCCGTGTAGTTCTGGGCTCATTCCTCACCTTCCTCAAGATCATTGATGCTCCACGAGGTGAGATCTTGCATGGCGCCCCAGACCGAGGGAGATTTTCCGTTATTTTGCATTTCTTCCATTTTCTAATAATTGCACCAACAGTTGTTGCCTTCTCACCAAGCTGCTTGCCTATTGTCCTGTAGCCCATCCCAGCCTTGTGCAGGTCTACAATTTTATCCCTGATGTCCTTACACAGCTCTCTGGTCTTGGGCATTGTGGAGATGCTGGAGTCTGACTGATTGAGTGTGTGGACAGGTGTCTTTTATACAGGTAACGAGTTCAAACAGGTGCAGTTAATACAGGTAATGAGTGGAGAACAGGAGGGCTTCTTAAAGAAGAAGTGAGAGCCAAAATTCTTACTGGTTGATAGATGATCAAATACTTATTTCTCACAATAAAATGGAAATTAATTATTTAAAAATCATACAATGTATTTTTCTGGATTTTTGTTTTAGATTCCATCACTCACAGTTGAAGAGTGCCTATGATAAAAATTACAGTCTTCTACATGCTTTGCAAGTTAGAAAACCTGAAAAATCAGCAGTGTATCAAATACTTGTTCTCCCCACTGTACCACAAACTCAGTATATGCCCCAGATGTTCCATAATGTTGTGACAGTGATTCTTTCAGCAGCATTGTTCCATTTACAGCCCAATGCAGATAAAATAACATGCACATCAAAATTGTCAGCTTCAAAAAATTTTAATAATTTCTCTCTCCCTGTGCTTGAAAGGAAGTGAAGGCGATTAAAAGGTCATTAGTTTTAAACATCTGATGACAGCCCTTCCAGCGTAAGTCAAACTCCAATGTAAACCAAGAGTGTAAAACTGGGAGAGAAAACACAAGCCAGAAAAAGAGCACAGTTAAGGCTACAGTGGAAGAAGCCCACTGTCCCTGGAACACAGAAGAGCTAGCAGTGGAAGGCAGACAACCCTCCGACCTCATCATATTCATCTAGCCTTTTCTTTTTTTTTTGCCATTTTTTCCAAATTTTCGCCCCTACTAATTTAGACGTGCCAATTGCCCATCCCCCTACATTGTCTCCCACATTACGTGCCCTGCACCCAGGCACTCGTCCAAATGTTTCCTCCATGTAATGTGACTACCGCCTCTTTTTCAAACTGCATCGTTGCCGGGCAACTATTGTGCTTGGAGGAGAACGCTGTATACCCGGTTCTGACACAATGGTCGGCAGACCCCTGCGCCAACCAGCAGCACACTTATGTGATGTGGGAAGAGCACCATCTACCCACCCCCCGAGGGAGAGCAGCATTAACCTGGATTCAAACCCTCGACCCCAGGATCATAGTGGTAGCTCCTTAGCCTGCTACGCTACTCTGGGCCTACATCTTGGTAAAAGCTATCTAAGAAAATTAATATAAAGAGGTGCACAAACTTGAGGCATGATCTTCCTAGTTTTATGTTGAACTGTAATGAAAGAAAAGTAATCTTGTTTAAAATGTCATCTTTCACTTTGCACATTTTACATTTTTCCATTTCGTACTTTGTATCTTTTCTTTTAAATATACAGTACACGCCGAAAGTTTGGACACACCTTCTCATTCTCAGTTTTCTGTATTTTCATGACTATTTACATTGTAGATTCTCAATGAAGGCATCAAAACCATGAATGGAGTTATGTACTTTAAAAAAAAAGGTAAAATAACGGAAAAAGGTTTTATATAATAGTTCCTTCCAAATAGCCACCCTTTGCTCTAATTACTGCTTTGCACACTCTTGGCATTCTCTCAGTGAGCTTCAAGAGGCAGTCACCTGAAATGGTTTTCCAACTTGAATGAGTTCCCAGGGGTGGCTCATTGAGAGAATGGCAAGGGTGTGCAAAGCAGTCATGAGAACAAAGGGTGGCTATTTTGAAGAAACTAGAATATAAAACATGTTTTCAGTTTTTTTCAACTTTTTTTGTTAAGTACATAACTCCACATATGTTCATTCATAGTTTTGATGCCTTCAGTGAGAATCTACAATGTAAGTAGTCATGAAAATACAGAAAATGCATTGAATGAGGTGTGTCCAAACTTTTGACCTGCAATGTATGTTGTGTATATATATATATATATATATATATATATATGCACTTACTAAAACAACATTCTTACTAAAACATAGTGATTCTAATTTTTAATATTTATGCGCTTATTCTTCACAATACACTGCTATTTCTCCGTGATTTCTCATTATTTGTTTTGTGATATAATGATGATTCATTGTTACACTACTGGTAAATATTTAAATAAATATAAATACTCAATTCACACTGAATTCTGCACCCCAAGCTGTCCACCAACAGCAAAACAGATGGAATGTTTTAAGTATGGAATACAAAAGCAGCATTGACACTCTCTCCACTAAAGACAACACTGAGTACAGTGCAAAGCACTGACAGTCACAGGAAAGTGCACACACACGCACACATTAAGACTGGGTAGACAAGCTATGCTGCTGTCTCAAGCATTGTGTTCACCAAAAACAATAGCAGCACCCATAGTAATCCATGCAACCAACCCAGCTGAGATTCAAACTGACTTATTCTTGCCTCTATTATTATTATTATTACTAAAAATTTTTGAAAGTTTTGATTTGAATCTCTGCAAACAAGCCATTCTCCAAGTTCTCTTGGTCTTTCAGATCTCAGCCCTGTAAACAACATTTGACAGTTTGCACTGTAGAAACCTGTACAAATTTACAGACAATTAGCTAGTAAAATGATGTAGTATATTTAATAGTATACATACTGTACATTAAATCATAGCAGCTATTAACTACTGTAAAAAAAAATCAATATTGTAAATAATTGATTAAAAAAAAATTGAATAACTGAATAAAAAAAAAAAAATCCACAATAATGTAATTGTTTTCACAGTAAGAGGATGCTGAATATCACAGCAAATATTAGACTTTACAGGCCATTACTGCTTCCATTTTAACACAAATGAATAACTAAAATTTACATATTGCAAAATGACATTCTTGTGACAACAAATAAATTTTTTGTAGGTTTATTGTGATAAAACCTTTTTGAAAAAAATGACCTGAAGTCCCAGGGGTATAGAACAGGCCAGTCTTGCATGTGTTACACAGAATGTGACTTTACCTCTGAGAGAGGGTGAATGTACAGCCAGCTGAAAGTAAGTCAGTCAGTGTTCCTGTTGTGCATCATCAGCCAGAGACAAATTTAGCCAAAATCAACTTGTAAATAAAGGGAGTACCATCACGTTTTTCCACTTCAATCACTGAGCATCTTGTAAGGACATAGCATGGAATGTGCTGCCATGAGAGTGCTGATTAGTACATGGTTCAAGCTGACACTCCTCAATTTGGTTTCTACCCTTCCTGAAGCTCACCCGTGGTAAAAAAGATGCCTGGTGATTTTAATTTACTGTAGTAACAGCAAAAAGCTGAGTGGAACACTGTAAGCCTCCAAGTAATGCATCCATCCAGGATGTGTTTTTTCCTTTCCATGATGGTTCAAGTTGACTTTTTGTCACATTGAAATGAATCATCATTTGCTTCCAAATGTTACTTTGCCATTTGTTCATTAAGACTATAATAATGATGTGTTATTATTATTATTATTATTATTATTTTAGACTGTATGTTATTTAATATTGAATTTCACTAAACATGATAAAAGATGAGATGAGGTCAGGCAGGAGGCTGCATGGACCATGATGTCTGCAGATGACATTGTAATCTGTGGTGAGAGTAGAGAGGAGGTGGAAGAGAACCTGGAGAGATGGAGCTTTGCACTGCAGAGAAGAGGAATGAAGGTCAGTAGAGACAAGATTGAATACATGTTTGTGTGAATAAGAGGGAGGCAGATGGAAAGGTGAAAATGCAAGGAGTAGAAGTCGTAAAGGTGAATATTTTGGGTCAACCATCCAGAACAATGGACAGTACAGAAAAGAGGTGAATAAGAGGGAGCAGGAAGGATGGAGTGGGTGGAGATTGGTGACAGAAAGATAGCAGCAAGAGTGAAAGGAAAGGTTTACAAGACGTTTGGAGACTGTGGCTCCGTCTAAAAGACAGGTCGCTGAGCTGGAGGTGGCAGAGATGAAGACGCTGAGATTTTCGTTGGGAGAGACAGAGGGACAGTGAAGGTGGAGCAGTTTGGTGATAAAGCCAGAGGCCAGGTTGAGATGGTTTGGACACGTGCTGAGGAGGAATAGTGGCTATATTGGACAAAGAATGTTGGAGATGGAGCTGCCTGGCAGAAGGAGAAGAGGAAGACCTCAGAGAAGGTTTATGCATGCAGTGAAGGTAGACATGGAGATGGTTGGTGTAACAGTAGAGGAGGCAGGGGATAGGCCAAGATGGAGGCAGATGATCCGCTGTGGCGACCCCTAAAGGGAGAAGCTGAAAGAAGAACAAGATACATCATTCTGTTTTATCAAATTGCAATTCACCATTCAGGAAAATGTAGCATGGTTTGTGTACACATGCTGGCACCTAAGAAAGATCATCTGATAGCCAAGAGAGACTAGAGGTTAAAGGTCTGTGACTGGGATGGTCAGGAAGGAAGAGCAGTGTCTCTTCATTCTATCTCGCCCAGGGCTATAAAGCAGCTATATGCACATGGCATGGCATGCTGGAACATTCGGGAGTTAGCCTGCCCAACATAGCTCTTTAGAATGGCTGCCTGCAGATTGAGTCCAGCTCCTCCTATACACCTATAAAAAGGTTCTGCATCACACTTTGTTCTGCTTCTTCTTTTTCTGGGTGATGAAAGCAACTTTACAACAATTTAGTGCAGCAATTATTGGTCTGCAAGAAAATTGACGAATTTCAGAGAAAGAAAATATAACTAAAAAAGAAAAAGACACTACCAAAGAGGGAAAGAGCCAGTTTATGTTGCATGTCTTGTCTGTCATTGACTTACCCACAGGATACAAAGTAGCACAACTTGAAAATAGTTTATTTATTTATTTATTTTATTTAGAGTAAAGATATAACATCCAGATTCACAGGACCATATATAGTATGTGTCTTTCCAAGTTAAAAATAGTCACAGGTGGATTCAATAGATCAGTTTAGAGAGTGGGGTTCACAAAATCAGAAGTAGACTGTGTCTTCTACTTTGGAGTAAATGTAGACATGTTTTCTCATGGACACAAGGAAAAGGATCTGAAACAATGTGTTCAGGTGTTCAGAGACTTGCATTCCGAAAGAGCAACAAGAAAATTAACAGCCTGAAGCAAGGCTCTAACTATAAACAGGCTGCTGTTTTTGCTCAGTAAGTGTATGAAGATGCTCAATGTTCTCTTGAACTCCTCCAACTCCTCTCTGGGGGCAGGAGTGGTAACAGGAGGATGGACGATGGGAACGGGTAGGAACCAATCAGTAACCCACAACCCAATACCCCCTCTTTTTTTCATGCACTATTTATATATATTGTATATATTAATATAGTCTTTATATTATATATTCTTTATATTTATATAGTGTTTTCTTTGATAAATTATTATCTCTTTCCACCCATTTCTGTACTGTACTTATGCTGCTGCTGGAACCTTAATTTCCCTGAGGGAACCCTCCCAGGGGATAAATAAAGTTCTATCCTGTCCTATCCTATAAGCTGACTCTGTGTTATATTATAAGCTGCTAAATCATACAGCCTTCCTTTTCTGAATTTGGAGGTAAAACAAGTGCCTTCCAATGGAAGCTCTGGTTTGGCTGGTTGTGTACTTACAGTGCATCTGGAAAGTATTCACAGCACTTCACTTTTTTACACATTTTCTTTTATTAAAGCTTTATTCCAAAATGTATTCAAATCATTTCTGGGTTTTACAATTTCTGTCACAATTCAAACACAAAAATACAACATGCACATAAGTGATCACAGCCTTTGTAATAGAACTCAAAATTGAGCTCAGGTGTATCTTGGTTCCACTGATCATCCTTCAGATGTTTCTGCAGGTTGACCGGAGTACACTTGTGGTAAATTCAGTTAATTAGACATGATTTGTAAAGACACAAGCCTTCTTATATAAAGTCCCATAGTAGACAGTGCATGTCAGAGCACAAACCAAGCCATGAAGACTAAGGAAGTGTCTGTAGACCTCTGAGACAGGACTGTATTAAGACACATATCTGGGGAAGTGTACAGAACAATTTCTGTTGCATTGAAGGTCCCAATGAGCACAGTGGCATCCATCATCTTTAAATGGAAGATGTTTGGAACCACCAGAACTGTTTCTAGAGCTGGCCATCTAGCCAACCTGAGTGACCATGGTAGAAGTCAGGGAGGTGACCAAAACCCAATGGTAAACCTGACAAAGCTCCAACATATCTCTGTGGACAGAAGAGAACCTTCCAGAGAGACAACAATTTCTATAGCACTCAGCAATCAGGCATGTATGGTAGAGAAGCCAGACAGAAGCTGCTCCTCAGTGAAAGAAACATGGCAGCCCACCTGAAGTGTGCCAAATGGCACAAAAGACTGTGAGAAACAAATAGATTGAACATTTTGGACTGAATGTCAAGCATCATGACTGGAATAAAACAGGCATTGCTCATCACCTTGCAAATATCATTCCTACAGTAAAGTGGTGGTGGAAGCAACATGCTGTGGGGATGTTTTTGTGCAGCAGGAACTAAGAGATTCATCAAGGTTGAAGGAAAGATGACTGCAGCAATGGACAGAGACATCCTTGATGATAACCTGCTCTAGAGCACTCTGGAACTCAGACTCGGTTGATAGTTTATCTTCCAACAGGACAAAAACTCTTAGCACACATCACATCCAAGGTAACAAAGGAGTGGCTTCAGGACAACTCTGTGGATGTGCACTGATGCTCCTCATCCAATCTGTTGGAGCTTGAGAGGTTCTGCAAAGAAAAATCG
Source organism: Acestrorhynchus altus (assembly GCA_034509495.1). Lineage (NCBI taxonomy): Eukaryota > Metazoa > Chordata > Actinopteri > Characiformes > Acestrorhynchidae > Acestrorhynchus > Acestrorhynchus altus. The sequence continues at coordinate 8,581,689 of CM067520.1, forward strand.
GAGAAACTTCCCAAAAACAGGTGTTCCAAGCTTGTAGCATTCTACTCAAATACATCTGAGGTTGTAATTGCTGCCAAAGGTGCTTCAACAAAAGTATTGAGCAAAGGCTGTGAATACTTATATACATGTTATTTTTGTGTTTATTTTTTTGTTATAAATTTGCAAACTTTTAAAAATGTATAAACTTTTCCCACATTGTCTTCGTGGGGTATTGTGTATAGAATTTTGAGGGCAAAAATAAATTGTATCTATTTTGGAATAAGGCTGTTACATAAAAAGTGAAGTTCTGTAAATTCAGTTATTTTCAGTTGCACTGTGCTCCAGGCATGAAGACAAAGACAAAAAGAAAGACAATGCCTAAATGTTTGTGTTTAATGTAGACTGACTGCATGGTAAAGCGGTTTTCAGTACTAATAAAAATGTCAGCAAAGTGGCAGAAAGGTTGATTCCTAAAGTGCACAAGGAAATAAATCTGATGATGCAGCATACCAAATGAGCTGTCCCAAGCTCAGGCATAGTATGAAAGACTCAGAATCATCTTTATTGTCATTCCCATCATGTGACATGATATAACACAATACAGGTACTCATGCTTGGTGTACAGAATGTACAGAATTAAATTAAATTAATGTTACATATATATATAGAATAAATTAGTAAACAGAATAAATTAATAAAGCTAAATAATCTAAGTTATGAGTAATGATAAAAATCCTATGAAAATTAACCAGTGAAAGTCAAACATTACTTTTCAACCATGCTTCAACAGAATTATTTAAAAAAATAAACTCAGGAAACCATGAAGGATGGTGCGATCTGAAATTGATTTTCCTTGAACTTGAAGTTCACCTTTAATCTCTTTAGAAGTTTTTCTGGGCTCTTTTTTTACCATTTGTATTATCTGTCTCTTTGATTTGTCATCAATTTTCCTCCTCTACATTGGCTACAGTCCCATGAATCTCAAATTTCCTAATTATATGTGCAACTATAATCACAGAACATCAAGCTGCTTGGAGATGGTCTTATAACCTTTACCCTTAATGCTGAAAAAAAAAAAAACCACCTGTTTGGAACATTCCACAGGTGAATGGGTTAATTGAAAACATTTTTGGGTAGAAAGGGACCATCTTTCACACACAAGGATATGGAGAGGTTCACCACTTTGTGAACAACTCTGTGGGCAAAAAGTGCAACCGTTTAAGAAGTCTCTCAATGTGCAATTGCAAGGAACTTAAGGTTTTCATAATCTACAGTCCATAATGTCATCAAAAGTTTCAGACAATCTGGAGAAATCTCGGCAAGTAAGTGCAAGACCAAAAACCAACATTGAATGCCAATGACCTTCGATCCCTCAGAGTGCACTACATTGAAAACCAACATCATTCCAGATATTACCACACAGGCTCAGGAACTCCTCAGAAAGCCATTTTCAGTGAACACAGTTCATCGCTCCATCTATAAATGCAAGTTAAATCTCTACCATGCAAAGCGAAAGCCACATATCAACAACACCCAGAAGCGCCACCAGCCGGAAGGTGGAGCTCATCTAAGATGGACTGACGCAAAGTGGAAAAGTGTCCTGTGGTCTGACGAGTCCACATTTCAAATTGTTTTTGGAATTCATGGAAGTTATCAAAGTTCAAAAGCCAGCATCTCTAATGGCACGGGGGTGTTAGTGCCCATGGCCTGGGTAGCCTGTACGTCTGTGAATTAAATTAATCAGTCAAACTTCATTTAAACTCTGAGTACATTGAGGGTTACATAAGGTGCAAAGAAGATCAAAAGAAAAAGAGAAAAGGAACAAGCAGCCCAGTATTTTAATAATAAATAATAAAAGGAGTCACTTAAAATTTAAAACAAATTAATGTAATGAAAGTCATAAGGTTATAAGTGAACAAAATAAAAACTATCCCTGTAAATCTAATCAAATTAAAAATAAATAAATTAAATAAACAAAAAGAACAGATAAATAAAATTAGTTAAACAATAACTAACATCAATGAGAGAACAGAGAGAAATTAAAGAAAGGGACCAATAAATAAGAACAGAAATAAAATGAGTTATCAAACAATAATTAAAATCAATAAGAGAGAGGAACAAGGAGAAAAAAAAGGAAAAGCAGCAATACAAAAGAAAGGTTTGTATGGAGGTGGTTAGAGACTAAGAATTTAAAATAATTTAGTGACACCAGTGAGCTGAGCTTTAGAGTTTCCTGTAATGAATGCCAGCTCACTGGTATACTGTAGCTAAAAGCAGATTTTCCCAATTTAGTGAAAGGTCTTGGTACCTGAGGGGTGATCTAATCACTGGAGTGATTGATAAGTTCTATTATTTGCAACAAGCATTGTGATGTCTGTTGGCACACAGCCAGAGAGTGCTTTAAAGGTAAAAAGAAACCAATGTGTTTCCCGACATACAGAAAGAGAAGACCACCCTACCTGTTCATACAGTAAACAGTGGTGTGTGCTGTAGGGGGCACCAGTAATAAACCCCTAATGCAGAGTGATATACAGATATATAGAATCTAGTGAAGTGTAGTGTAGCATATCACGTCAGCATATTCTAGCATTGACAAAATTGTGACTTCAACAATCTTTTTCTTCTGGTATACATTGGGAACCATGACTTGGTTCTATACAGGAAGCTGAGTTTTGCCTCACTTTTCCTAAGCTTGCTTACATGCTGTTTAAAAGTACATCTGTCATTTAGCCATATGCCCAGCTACATATATATTATGTGTATGTATATTATTCAAGGTTGTGATTTTAAAATAATTAAAATCAATGTTAGATGATCTGGAAAACAACATAAATTTGTTGTTTTTTTCAGTATTTAAAACAAGCTTGGTTAAAAAAGCAGATTGCAAGACATCAACTTGACATCCACTTTAGCATTAGCGTGGTCAGCTGAGTAATATAAAACTGTTATCAGCATATAAATGTATTTTACAATCAACAACAGAGGTGACTATCATTTATGTAGATATTAAAAAATATTGGCACAAGGATTGACCCTTGTGGGACATCCTCAGTAATGGGTAGGAGTTCTGAATTAATTTTCCCAGTACCACACGTTGCTCCCTGTTGTTAAAGCCTCCCTAAATATCTGCCAGTATGTAGTCTCAAAGCAGTCCTGGAGCCTGCCCACACTGGTCCTTCAGACCACATACAGATGGACTTTGTTACAGTGTCTCCTTGACACTGACCAGTATTCAGGTACTAACAGGAGAGCAATATGGTCAGAGGCACTGAGTACTGCTCTGTGCTGCTCTCCTTGTCTGTTTGTAAACACTTTGTCCTGGCAATGATAACATGCTGTTGGAACATGGGGAGAGTGTCCTGCAGATTCTCATTGTTAAAGTCCCCTGCCCCCAATAAACAGCACTTCAGGATGTTTGTTTTGATGCACGCCAATGCTGTTTTGCAGTTTCCTGGGAGCTACATTACCATTATCTGGTGGGGCAACATAGACAGCCACTATGAATACTACTGTAAACTCCCGCAACAGATAGTGAGAACAGCATTTCACTGTTAAACTATCAGGGCAGTTTGTGCATCAACCTTTGTTGATAGAGATTCTGCATCTCTATCAACAAAGGTTGGTGCACAAACTGCTCTGATAGTTTAATCGTCCTTTTCCCTTGTTTTTTGGTCAGAGCTGCTGGTCTCAGTAAAAGCGGAAAAACAGCCACCTGTCAAGCTTGAAGATGTGGTGATGTCAAGATAAAGACACTGCAGCTCTGTATCTCCAAAGCAGGTCCATTTTGTTATCCAGTGCCCGAATATTGGATAAAAATAGCAATGGAATAGCATGTTTGTTAGCATTAACTCTTAGCTTAGTTAGCCTATTTGGCCCTCTTTTGTTTCTGGGTATGCTGCATCCTTTTGGCTCCGAGCCAGATCTGTCCACTGAGGCGTGCCACTTCGTAAAATCTGCAGCCTGCCAAGCATTGCTTTTAACTCCAGCAAATGAGCATGGAGACTGTTGTTAAATTCCATTAGCTCTGCTGAGCTATACTGTATTGCTGTTTCACTGGCAGTAGTAGTGCTAACTACAGCACCATTGGGACACCAATGTGCATTTTCATGCAGTGTGCAATGTTTCACATCAAGGAAGCAGCCAAAAAGTCACGGAAAAGACTGGTGGGAAAATCGTAGAAAGGTATGGAAATATATAAAGGAAAACTGGTGCAATCAAACAAACTAGCTGTGTTTCCTGTGAAAAGCTAGTTATGGACTAATGCACATAAGTAGGACACCAGGTCAAATGTGAATTAAAAACATGCTAATAAATACATTCGGCCAGAGTTAAATATCTTGATGAAATCAACCTCCTTTGGTCTGATGTGCAGTTCTGGGGTCTGTACAACCTGAGCCAAAGGTCCGCTGGCATTCAGTCAAGCTAGCTGGCTTTTGATCACCAGATTTATTACAGTGGAAGTGTTTTTTTGTTGTTGTTTTTTTTTTTTTTGTTTATTTTGGGTGGAAAAAGCAACTTTACAATGAGTGTAATAATGCTAAACAAATACAGCCAAATGCAGGCCAACAAAGCTACCACAAAGTAAGTTTCCAGTAAGTTATCAAAGGAAATAAATTATTGTTTGTTCCTGTATTTTTAACCTTTTTTATTTCTTTTCAGTAAAGCTGCTCTGTGACATCAGTTGTGAAAAGCACTATAAAAATAAATTTTGATTTGATTTGAAGTGAGTTATCTCTAACATATTGTCGAGCTAGGAGCAGCTTTGGCAAAAAAAAAAAAGTTTGGTTTATCAATAAACACAATCATTGAAATAAAATTTGTTCAAATGAAAACAGCTTTCCAACAAAATTCAACCAATTTAATCTTAAACACCTGTTTGATACATAGTGAATGGTAAAGTAACTGAGCTAGGATCTAACAGACAATGCTATTCTGTTTCTTTGTTTGTTTTTTAATCCAGCCCTTGAAACCTGCACACCCACTGCCAAATATTGATGAAATTCAATATTACTTTTTGTTCTTTTTTAAAAAGAGGTTTGATCTATTTTTTTTTTTAATCTCACAATCTCCCAGAACAGGAATCCAATTCATATCTTGGAGGGACACATTCTGAATAGTCATGACTCATCATTAGATGGAATTTTAAACTCTTCAATGCTGTGGCCTTACAGGAAAGGTCTGACAGGGTATGTTAATACATGGTTGTTAATATTCAATATGATGAAATATAACCACTGTAGTTTAATTATACAATTACAGTGATATTTTATCCAAATGACTTGACGTTATACCCTTGACTTGATTGTTGATATTACTGTACTGATATGATGAATGTGTGCCATTAATGTTATACTGACAGCTTCTACTTAAGTGATGCTTAGATTCAATGGCTAGAGGAACAATCATGATTGTGTGTGGCTTGTAAAATTGAATCTATTAGTCAATTGAATTGACCCAAACTCCATTATGTGTATTAAAAATAGATGTTTATTGGCGAACTCTTTAACTTTTAACAGAATTTTGGGGCTTCTACACTGAACATCAACAAATAAGTGTACCTGCTAGACAAGCAAATTGGTTTGATATTGTTTTCAAACTCTTTGTAATAGAAAGAATAACCTTCTCCTTTAGGCTTCAAAAAAATTAATTTCAGGAAATTTAAAACAAGGGGATACAAATATTTCCCTGACTTGTCCTTCTTTTGTTTAGTTATGTTTTTTGCATAAAGATTAAAAATTTATTCTTAACACCCAACTAGAAACATCTAAAATTTAAATCACACAAAAGGAATCTAAACTGTTGTCATATGTTGAAACTGCTGTCATGTCATGTGATTCCAAATAAAGAAAATGAATTGTAAACCATGACCAAATCATTAAACCATGGCACGATAGCATCCCGACACTGTTATCATATTGTAATCATACATTATGTTTCAAAAAATATTTTTCCCTCATCACTTAACCAATTATTCCACATAATCCATGCAAGAGGAGAATACCCTCTTACCTGCCGAGTATGGTTCCTGTCTCTCCACATAGATGAACTCATGCCTCTCATATCTTGCTCGGATCCATTGGTCTCGCAGCAGCCTGTTGGACAAGCCACATTTTCATATACAGGTTTTTCTATTTCTTTTCTGTCATTTTAAAAAGGCCCTTTAAAGTGTCTTACTCATTTTATGACTTATTTTACTCATTCAGAGATGAGTAAGGAAAGGTCAGTTTTCGCAATAGAATATTCAACAAAGAGCTTTGTGATTTAACAATGACCTGCTCATTGTACTTAGAGTTCTGCCTCCCCAACCTCTTGATAATATACCTCATTAAAATTCTCTTTATATGCTTTCCTCATCATGCGTTCCTTCTTCTCTGAATCCATCTCTCTTTCTTTTTTAAAGTCTGATGATATCATGCATTCGGCTAGCTAAATGAACAGAAAGTGTGTGTGTCCCTCAAGCCAAACAAGACAGTTCAAGGAAAATGAAGAATGAAAACAAAAAGTAAGCAAGAATGCTGTCATGAGTTGTAATGTTTTTAATATCCAGTGTAGTGCAGGATGGATTCTCATAATGACTTTCTTGAAATTATTTGATCATATATTATTCTTCAGCAGATACAAATCATAACAACTGTATGTTTCCATATAGATTTTGCTAGTGTAGTTAACAATTCAAAGAAAGTTAAGAAAGATCTACAAGCATTATATAAATGAGGTTCAAATCCAGTTTCATCATTTCTGTATTTTATCCATTAATGTTCTCACTGGGATACCTGACATACCTTACACAAATTTATGAAACAACAACTAGAACACTCTCCCAGCACTTACAAGAAAAACAGAATAGTAATGTTCACTCTCAAAACAGAGGCCTCTTAAAGGCAATGACTCTATATAAAACCATGACGTCAATTAATTTTTTGCTTGGTTAAATGGTTCTTCTAATACAAGTACATAAAAAAATGGTTCTTTGTAACACAAAAAAAACATTCTAAGGCTTAATAAGAGCTTTTGTCAGTTAGAACTGGAAAACAAAATGTGATGCCATTTTATCTAGAGAAAAAACAAAAACAGCAACTATCTGCACCAAAAAGCTTCTGGTTTTCAAAGATTGATCCCATCTTCAAGATAAATCGGTTGTGGCACCACTGTAGGGGGCATGTAGGAATATTTACAATGAATGCAGTTATAGTTAAATTTTTCATTTTGGCCAGAGTGCACAGCTACCAAATTAAATTTGTGTTTTTCCTCTAGCAGAATCCAAAAAAGGTCACAAGGTTATTATACAAGAAAACAGAGAGGTTTTATTACTCACTGGCAGTCTCTGTGTGTCGGGCAGTAATAGAATGCTGGCACCTTCTGTTCATACTTGGATTTGGCAGCATTGTTGCCATTGGAAGACATGAGCTAGAGAAAGAGACAGATGGGAATTTTTAGGTACTGTAGCTGAGAAACCCTTGTTAAAAAGGACATAGACATCTACTAACCAAAAGCTATAGACCAAAAACATTACAATTTACATTTAAAATGAAATCTAGACAAAATACTCAACTAGGATAGCTTGCTGTAAGAGTATGGGTGGGGGTGGGGTGGTTGTACAATAAACACATCATGAGGAGATAGAAAGTTGTTTGATACTGAACTCAGGTTTGTGCATCAATGGAATGCAAGGTCTATGGAACTGCTATTCTGCTCTCAACCCTCCTACTCCAACCTACCATCCAACAGACCAGTATTGCTGCTGCCAAGCCTAATATCACCTCAAATCAGAGCACAAGCCAATATTTAATGATCCATTATTGTTTCACACTGCATTTCTTTTGTTACTTCCTGTTTATTAATTTTTACAGAAACATACACAAAGATGCTTATCTCAATATGCAATTGAATGCATTACAGTAATAACAGACAGACAAACAAAGCCGGTTATGTCAAAGCCATATAGTAACAACAAAAATAAAAGTTGGTCTCACCCAATACTGTACTTAAAACAACTACTCTACTCGCTTTTATGATTCTTTCTTTTCTTTTTTAATATTATGTTGCAAATGTTACAAAACAACAGGTACATCACCTAAAACCAAAACAAAACAGTAAGAAGAACTATAAACATTCAGGGAGTGATCTTGTCTATTCTAAAGAATAATTTGCTTCTAAAAAATAAAGTCAGGCAGTTATCTATTCCATTTCATATATGTCCATTGTAATATCCTTCCATGTATGTAAAGTTGGACACTCCTATGACAACCACTTCCTAATGAGAGCTTTCTTAGCTGTCATTATCAATATGTTCATTAAGTATTTACTCTTTTCTGCCATTTGTGAGGTATAAGTCCAAAGTATACAGTCTCTAGGATTGCTTCACATTTTAAGATATCTTGCAGAGCTTTGTGTATCCTCCAGAAATCTCTAATACCAGGGCAGTCCCAGAATGTATGGTAATGATTAGCAGATTGATTCCCAAAGTTTCTCCAGCAGGCTGGGGGGTTACCACCATAATGAGTCTTCTGAAAGGGTGTAACAAATTATCAAGTTTTTTCCACCCAATTTCTCCAGTACTGAGACCTGGTACACTTTCACTGATTCTTCCTTCATTCTCCCCATTTTGTTTTAATGTATAAAACTGAATGAGTAAAGAGTAAACAGGGCTCTGTATAGGCATGATATAATTCTACCACTCGTATCTACATATATGCTTTCCTGAACAGCTCAATAAGGTCAACACTTGCTCCAGTTACATTTCATGTATTTTTATTAAAACGTGTGCATCTATAAGTATTAAAAGGTCTTGTTTGTCCAATAGGTATTTCTCTTTCAACTCTTCAAAACTATAAAATGTACATTTTTCCTTTTTCTATTCCTTAAATCTGGTGTCTAGTTTATTCAATGTAAAGTTGGAATCATATGCACACCATTTAAGAATTGCAATGTCTTTCTCTAATTTGTATTTTTTTATAATAATCTTTTCCATACTTTAAGAGTCCATTTCACTCATAGATTATCAATGGTATTTATGTAACCTTGTAGATTATCATATGCAAGGATTGTCTGTATGGGATTGTTTTTTCCTTAATTTTCCAAAGTGCATCATATAATGGGTTACACCAGTAAATTCATTCACAGCCTTCATTTGCGCAACCTCTTAGTGAAGGTAAACTCCACCACCCTTTTACTTTGATTAATTGTGGGGTTTTAAGGCATATTCTAGGTCTCTTCCCTTTGCATATATATATATATATATATATATATATATATATATATATATATATATATATTTTATCACATTGGTTTTGGTTCATCTGTATTGGTAAATTTTGGATTAGGTACATCAATGTAGGTAGTATATTCATGTTAATAGATTATATTATAGATATATATATATATATATTAGAAAGAGAGAGCGAGAGTGAGAGAGAGAGAGAGAGAGAGAGAGAGAGAGAGAGAGAGAGAGTTCAGACTTGATATCAGATTTTTTTTTTTTTATTAATGATGTTCTTTTGGTCTTTGCGAAAGTCCCATATTTCCTCCAGGCCTCGCACTATACTGCCTCATATGCTTGAGGATTAGCATTAGCAGCAAAGCAAAGCTCTAGCAAATTCTCTAAACTCTCTACACTCAGACAAATCATTTTACTTTGCATTAAATATACAACTGGCATCAGCATTCAGAGCTTGTCTCAATACCACACAGAGAAACCTCATACTCAGCCCATCAGTGGCCCCTTTGTCAATTCTATTTCACATGCACAAAAATACACAATTTGTGCTGGTCTCTGCCTCGTCCATCTCAAGAGCTTGTAATGAAATATAATGCAAAGTAAATTAGATTACAGTGGGGAAAATAAGTATTTAGTCAGTCACCAATTGTGCAAGTTCTCCCACTTAAAAAGATGAGAGAGGCCTGTAATTGACATCATAGGTAGACCTCAACTATGAGAGACAAAATGTGAAAAAAAAAAATTGAGAAAATCATTTTGTCTGACTTTTAAAGAATTTATTTGCAAATAATGGTGGAAAATAAGTATTTGGTCAATAACAAAAGTTCATCTCAATACTTTGTTGTATATCCTCTGTTGGCAATGACAGAGGTCAAACGTTTTCTGTAAGTCTTCACAAGGTTGGCACACACTGTTGCTGGTATGTTGGCCCATTCCTCCATGCAGATCTCCTCTAGAGCAGTGATGTTTTGGGGCTGTCGGCGGGCAACACGGACTTTTAACTCCCTCCAAAGGTTTTCGATGGGGTTGAGATCGGGAGACTGGCTAGGCCACTCCAGGACTTTGAAATGTTTCTTACGAAGCCACTCCTTTGTACCCCTGGCAGTGTGCTTGGGATCATTGTCATGCTGAAACACCCAGCCACGTTTCATCTTCATTGCCCTTGCTGATGGAAGGAGGTTTGCACCCAAAATCTCACAATACATGGCCCCATTCGTTCTTTCATGTACACGGACCAGAGAAACAGCCCCAAAGCATGATGTTGCCACCCCCATGCTTCACAGTTGGAATGGTGTTCTTTGGATGCAACTCCGCATTCACTGTCCTCCAAACACGACGAGTTGTGTTTTTACCAAATAGTTCTACTTTGGTTTCATCTGACCATATGACATTCTCCCAATACTCTTCTGGAACATCCAAATGCTCTCTAGCAAACTTCAGACATGCCTGGATATGGACTGGCTTAAGCAGGGGGACACGTCTGGCACTGCAAGATCTGAGTCCCTGGCGTCGTAGTGTGTTGCTGATGGTAGCCTTTGTAACGTTGGTCCCAGCTTTCTGCAGGTCCTTCACTAGATCCCCCCTTGTGGTTCTGGGATTTTTCCTCACCGTTCTTGTGATCATTTTGACCCCACGGGTTGAGATCTTGCGTGGAGCCCCAGATCGAGGGAGATTAGTAGTGGTCTTGTAGGTCTTCCATTTTCTAATTATTGCTCCCACAGTAGATTTCTTCACACCAAGCTGCTTGCCTATTGCAGATTCAGTCTTCCCAGCCTGGTGCAGGTCTACAATTCGGTTTCTGGTGTCCTCCGACAGCTCTTTCGTCTTCACCATAGTGGAGTTTGGAGTGTGACTGTTTGAGGTTGTGGGCAGGTGTCTTTTATACTGTTAACGACTTCAAACAGGTGCCATTAATACAGGTAATGAGTGGGGGAAAGAGGAGCCTCTTAAAAAAAGAAGTTACAGGTCTGTGACAGCCAGAAATCTTGCTTGTTTGTAGGTGACTTATACTTATTACTTATTTTCCACCATTATTTGCAAATAAATTCTTTAAAAGTCAGACAAAATTATTTTCTCAATTTTTTTTTCACATTTTGTCTCTCATAGTTGAGGTCTACCTATGATGTCAATTACAGGCCTCTCTCATCTTTTTAAGTAGGAGAACTTGCACAATTGGTGACTGACTAAATACTTATTTTCCCCACTGTATATGATAATAGCAGCCACAAGCAGTTACATATTACTAGATTTTTTTTAATCACAGACTGTAACTACAATGCATTAAGTTTACTAGTCTTTACACAAAAATGACTCGTCTTTAATATTAGTACAGAAACGGAAAAAGGGTCACTATTGTTTGTGTTAGTAGTTGATTAATCTATGAGTTATTCTAATGATTACAGGCCAAACAATGAAATACTTAACAGAACAGTAATGTACTATGCAGAGCCTTTAAAAAAACATTAACCATCTGTGAAACCATCAGGAGTGAGCCAGTCTTGATGCTAACAACAACAATTTAAAAAGGTTCTTTAAAGAATCTGTAAAAAAAAAAGGACTCTTTGAAAGATAAAATCATATAATCATGTAAAGTGCCACATTGGCACATTCTCTGCTATGTCTACAAAGGTAAGTTTCTACTCTGGGAGACATCCCCTTCCGAAATCTTACATTGTGTCATTTTTTATATGGTTTGAGAAATTATGAAAATAAATAATGAAAATGTTACAGTTGTTACAAATGTTATGTTAATTGAGTGCTTCTAATTCTAGACCTCCTCCAGACATTTTAAATGAGAACTCATAATGAGATCTGAAGAAGGCCACCAAACAGACTGGAAATCTAGACTGGAAAAATACACTCAAAGGAATATCTGCCACTCACCTCAACCTCAGAAGCCTCCCAGGGGTCGAGATAGACAGACTTGACCCGGCTGATCTGAGGAATGTTGCGGTGGATCCCAGAGCAGCTCTGACAAATGAAGACACCCAAGGTAAAAGATGCCCACTCTGGGCCTGCAGAGCACAGAGCACGGAGCAGTCTGAGTAAAATTCATAACTACACTTGGATAGGACAAAGGGAGGGTTATTGACAGTGGAGGTGAAGCTAGCTGAGATTTGAAGGTAATCAAGGCCCATCTGTTGCTGCAAAATTTATCATCCAATTTCTATCTTCATGAATACCATTCTGGGTCCTAGATTACCTAATTTCTGCCCATTTTAGTGTTTCTCCAGCTTTTAGGACCAGATCTAAGAAACAACATAAGCAGCTGATTAGGATCCTGTGACTGTACGCATTCAAATGCAACTACTAAAGACCACAACATTAAAAAAACATTAAACATTAGACTGTATATACAGCAGAGACTCCCAGTAAGTTTTTAAAGGATGTTTTAATGGAAAAAGGCCACCAAATGTTAGGGTCAACACTGCCAGGGTAGGGTATGTGTGCTCTAGGATCCATTAGTGAAAAAGGTCCACCACAGAACCACAGCTAATGAGATATCACCTGTCCTGTGGTCCAACCTCAGCTCAATGCCAATCTGGTATTATCATTATTAGTATGTGTTGCTCTGGCACAAGCATAACAGGTATAGACTACAGTGATGATGTGGTTTTTAAATATGTTCACTGGTAAGATAAGTGTGAATGAGACAAACTTACCATGATATCTTTAATAGGTGTACAGACCATGATTTTTCAATGGACTAATTGTATTATTCATCGTTTAGCCATTAATCAGAGCTGTTTTTAGTTTTTTGGGGTTTTTTTTTTTACAATTTTTGTTTTGATTATTTTTTGTGGTGAATTATTGTCAACCTAGCAGTTAAATTAAGGTATTTAATGACCAGTCACTTTACAAATGGACAACTTGTTATTCTCACTATAGTCCAATAAAGAATAATGTGTATTGTGCATTTTTAGAGCTTGTTGAGAGAGAGAGAGAGAGAGAGAGAGAGAGAGAGAGAGAGAGAGAGAGAGAGACATTGAAAGAAACATTTGTGGATTTGGTGAGTGGGTTTTCCTCAACATGACTAGATACACAATTATTCATTTACTTCAATTTACAAGCATGGCATTATATTTTTATTATTTAGAAAGTAAAGAGTGTAATGCTGCAATGGGTATACTTACTGTCAGTTTCAACTGAAATTCCTATAACTGAAATGTAATACTGCAGAAATGTGTATATAGTTGTGTTGTTTAACATTCTATGTATACAGCCAAGCTCTATCGATAGCCATCACACCAGCTGAAAACAAAAGAAGGCCAATTAAATAGAATCAAAGAGATTTTTTGTTTAATTGTTTTGTGGGCATGCTGAACAATCTCAACTGGTCCTGCTGACTGTGCTTTAAGCAAAACACTCTACCATTGGCATTGACTTTCAAATGCTCTGATTACTACAATACACACTTGATGATCACAAATATTGTTTTCCTGCATTTCTTTTTATTTTAATTTATTCTAATATGGAAATAACATACTATTTTTACTAAAATTGGTGGAGCTTCTAATATCAATATGAAAAATTATAAATTCTGAGAAAAAGTGCGTCTCTGACAGGATAAGCAGCAAGTACATATCTATTTATTTATAAATGCATTCTGTTTAATGAACAGAAATCTAACAAACCTCTCCTTTAAATAATATACTAACAAAGTATTTACAACTGTGAAAAAGGTAATTACATAACTACTTACATTTGCAAATGCACTGTATGGCTTTTTATAAAAAACATTCAATGCCCCTTTTAAATTTATATAAAGTGTTTATATCCTCCTAGGACCTTGCGTCCACATGTGTGGCATCCACATAAAGACCTGACTCTATGTGGCATGCCACAGAAGAACATTATGCAGTTCCTTGAATTTCGAATGGAGCTTCTTGGCTCAGCCAATGACAGCTCTGACTTTTCAGTACAGGGTGACCCAGATGTGTTAGTCCAAGGGAAAAAAATGCTGCCACAAAATAAATGTTTTGCACATCATCACTAATTACGACTTCACTGTGTTCTATGATATATATATATATATATATGTATATGAAGTATATTTAAAAATATATTTTTAAGAATTAAAAGCAATAATTTAACAAGTTAAAGAGAAATAAAGAGACAATATTTTGAAAATAATGAGAACATAAGTAAACTTAAAAAAAATTAAACAAATCAACAGGTGCTACACACACTGTTACCCATGGAGAAAATGCTTTACCCCACTGTAAAAAGTACAAGGTCCTTCAGGAACATCTGGAAATTCAATTTGAAACTGTGAAGGAACCCCTAAAGAGTGCTTCAAGGAACCTTCAAGAAACCCTTGTCCTTTTATTGAAGGTTCCTTGAAAGCTTGTTGAACATTCCTGCCTTCTACAGTGGCAGGAGGTAGCAATGAATCTAAAGATAGTAGTGAAGTGGTGTTTTATACTTGGCTAAGTGTGGATTCTGGATTTATTTTATTTTTAAATCAAACTAATGATACGGTATGGCTTATGTTTTAGGCATATGACCTGTTCTACTTCACACATCAGAATTTTCAGCTTTGTTATGTCAGTTTCATTCAAGAATAATCAGAACAAGGGTTCTGTGAAATCTGTTTTTAATGGGAACAGTAGATATAATGGCAGGAATAGCCAAATTATATACATATGAAATAATGTATATGTAATGTCTACACACAGTACACCACAATTCAAGAAAATGTCTTTTCAAATTTATTACAAATAAAAACATAAATATAACGTACATAAGTATTTACAGCCTTTGCCATGACACACAAAATTGAGCTACTTCTTATATCCATTGATCATCCTTCAGATGTTTCTACACCTTGACTGGAGTATACCTGTGGTAAATTCAGTTGATTGGACATGATTTGGAAAGACACACAACTGTTTATATAAGGTCCCCTAGTAGACAGTGCATGTCAGAGCACAAACCAAGCCATGAAGTCTAAGGAACTGTCTGTAGACCTCAGAGACTGGATTGTATCAAGCCACAGATCTGGGGAAGGGTACCAAAAATTTTTTCCCACATTAAAAAGGTCCCACAGTGGCCTCTATCATCTGTAAATTGAAGAAGTTTGGAAACCCCACGACACTTCTTCGAGCTAGCCGCCCAGCCAAACTGAGCGATTGTGGTAGAAGGGCCTTAGTCAGGGAGGTGACCAAGAACCCAATGGTCACTCTGACAGAGCTCCAACATTGCTCTGTGGAGAGAGGTGAACCTTCAAGAGGGGCAACCATTTCTGCAGCACTCCATTAAACAGACATGTATGATATCAGTGGCCAGTCAGAAGCCACTCCTCAGTAAAAGACACATGACCACCTGTCTGGAGAATGCCAAAATGCACATAAAGGACACTCAGAGCACGAGAAGCAAAATTAGCTGGTCTGATGAAACAAAATTTGAACTTTTTGGACTGAATATCAAACATCATATCTGGAGGAAACCAGGCACTGCTCATACCAATACCATTCCTACAGTGAAGGATGGTGGTGGCAACAACATGCTGTGGGGATGTTTTTGTGCAGCAGCAACGGGACAATAATCAAGGTTGAGGGAAAGATGACTGCAGCAATGTACAGATATATTATTTTATGATATATGCTCTAGAGTGCTCTAGACCTCAGACTGGACTGAAGATTTAACCAACAGGACAGTGATCCAAAGCACACTGCCAAGATAACTAGGGAGTAGCTTTGAGATAACTTTGTGAACGTGCGCGAGTGGCCCAGTCAGAGCCCAGACTTGAACCTGCGTGAACATGTCTGTAGATATCTAAAAATGGCTGTGCACAGATGCTTCCAAAAACAGTTGTGCCAAGCTTGTAGCATCTTACTCAAAAAGTTGAGGCTGTAATTACTGCCAAAGGTGCTTCAACAAAGTACTTATAATTTTATGTTTTATTTTTAATACATTTGCAACGATTTCAAACTTCTAACTTTGCCATCATGAGGAATTGTGTGTAGAGCAAAATGATTTAATCCGTTTTGGAATAAATCTGTAACATAAAATGTGGAAAAAGTGAAGCACTGTGAATATTTTCCAGATTCACTGTATGTACTGTTTAATGCTCAGTCATTTTTATTTTTTACTTGCATTAGAAAAAAAACTGATGTCCCTGGACAAAGAACCACGACTAAATTAATCAAATAGGTTATTTAAAAAAATTGCTTTACTTTTATTTTATTTATTATCACTTTAGTTTTATTTCTCCCCCAATAAAAATTTAAAACAGAATATTTTACAGGAGAGTGCAAGGTCAGCATTTCATGTCCTCAAACTAATACTGAGTGATCCACCAGACCAAAAGTAAGTTAAAAAGTTAGAAATCTAGTAACAGATTATGAATTTTCTGTTATGACAGAATAAATCAAATGTCATTAGAGTGATGTAATTAGATTGGCAGGAAACATGGCATGAGGACTAGTATTTTTATTTTTTTATAATATTTAGGCAAGATTTTAATGACACCTACATGAATAACCATAACCATAAGAGTAGATAGACAAAAAGCAGATCACATACAGTTTACATACTAAATTCATATAAAAAAAAATACTTGTACATCTTGTATTAGTACTAAAATTTAATTCATATAAAAGTATTTATATTTCAGGAGCAATTATGATTATATGTTTTGGTGTTAATGTGCTCTTTATTTGGGACATTTTAATATTTAAATATAGTTCAGACTGAAAAGAAAATTAGTGGTACTGCCTGTGCAACAATAAGAAGTGTAAAAAAGGAAAGGAAAAAAAAATCACTACCTGTACTGTCCCTGAATTACCTTATAAACTTAATTCTCTGCTGTCTCTGTTTATTCAGCTAGGAGAAACACATGTGAGTGCTCTGGAGCTACACAAACAAGCAATCAGCCAACATTTCCATGCCAAGACTTGCCAAGGTGATCTTTGAGAATCAGATTAAACACTAATTTTCAGAGCCATCACTCTCCTTCACTAACAGGCTAATGTCTCGAGTGGGCTTTCTTGTGCAACAGCTATTACAGAGGAACTGCAGGCTGCTATATTAGGAGATCTCACATAAGAGGTCATCTTGTTTATTAATGACTGACATGTATCACAATTACAGAGCAGTCACAGGAGTTGTAAGAGGTGTGGAAGGGAATTGTCATGAAATAAAATGAAATAATAACTGCAGGGTTACTGATTTTATGCACCAACATTGGAAATGTCAGGATGCATGAGAGTGACACTGGAATTAGGGCTAACATTTCAGTTCAAACGCATACACAGATCACACGAGTACACCTGCTAATTCAGAGAGAAAGCTGGCACACCCACACACTACACAGCCTACACACACTCTCAGACTACACACCCACACACCCTACAGACTACACCCTCAAACACTACAGACTACACCCCCACACACTACAGAAAAACACACCCAAACATCACACACCTACAAAACACACCCACATACTACAGACTACACACCCACAGACTACACACCCACAGACTACACCCCCACAGACTGCACATTCACACACTACAGACTACACACCCAGACGCTACAGAAAAACACACCCAAACATCACACACCTACAGAACACACCCACATACTACAGACTCCACATATCCACACACCACATACTACACACTCACACACTACAGACTACACACCCACACGCCACATACCTACAGACCACACACCAACAGAACACACCCACATAATGCAGACTACACACCCGCAACACACTACAGACTACAAACCCACACATCTACACACTGCACACCCACACACCCATACACTAGTCTACACTACAGACTACACATCCACATACTACACACCCTGGACTTCAGCTGCTTTCTCCTCAGCACTGCAGACAGACGACTGTCCCCGGGTCAGGGGAGGGGAAGCTGTGACCGAAAACGCGACAAGTGAGAGATTTCGGTGTAGACTAAACGCAGTACATGATTTTTGTGTAAATAACTGAGCTTTGAGGGTTTCCTTTATCTGCTTGGATAAATGTTTATTTCATAAATAAACTCCCAAAGCAGATATGTGAAAGTAAATTTCCCGTCTGCGGGTCACCGCATTAAACTTGACTTTACTGCTCTACACTCGCAGACGGAAAACGCAGCGTTAAAAGCAGAGCAGACGTCGCTTCAGACCGGTCTCACCTGCAGCGCCGCAGTCCGCGCACCGGCCGTTTCCTTCTCTGTGTAGCAGCTCCAGCAGTCGGCGTCTGTTGGGGTCTTGGTCAGAAGCCATACTGAAGAGCTGTCTGTACAGGTGAGGCCGACAGCAGCCTGCTTCTGCCTCTGCCTCTCTCTCTCTCTCTCTCGCTGTTCGTCGTGGTCTCGCGCGCGGGATGTGGCAGCGTCAGACTCGCGACTGCATGCGCGTTTGGGTGGGGGCGGTAGGATTTCGATAAAGGGCAGAGGCTCAGAAACGTCATCCGTGTTCGTGTTAACGGGGCTGAATGAATTCGAGGGCTCGTATGGTTCTCACTGCCCTCCCTCTGAAACAGAGACCTCAAGCGGTCACACGCTTGTTGCATCCTTCCCACTATCCTCACACTACCTCCAACATCCCTCCCACATCCCTCCTGCTAACCTCCCAGTACCTCACACATCCTTCCCACTAACCTAATACTACATAACACATCCCTCCCATTACCTCCCACATCCCTCCTACTAACCTCCCCACCTCCCACTAACCTCACACTAATCTTACACATCCCTCCCAATACCCCCACTTACCTCACACATCCCTCTCACTTCCTCCCTCTATCACACATCCCTCCCACAATCTTACAATAACCTCACATTCATTAGTGTGTATCACTTTGTGTGGATGGGAAAATGCAGCAGTCTAATTTATTTGTGTGCATAAAACAGTGGTTCAAATGAGTATGATTACTTACTACTCTCACATCCCTCCCACTACCCCACACATTTCCCTCTAATCTCACTCATCCCTCCCACTAACTTTACACTAACCTCATATATCCATCTCACTACCTCACACTAACCCCTCACTTTCAAAGTCTTCTGTAGTACACCAATGATCATTTGTTTCACTTGGCATAGCCATCTTTCCATGCCAGAAAAATCACACCAAAAGTTTGTAAAGAATTTTAATTGTTGATTCAAAATACAAAAAAATCATGTCCACTATTTATCCTCAAAACTATGTAAAAATAAGAATAAAAAATATTCAATGCCATTTGCACAGTATACTCACAGGAAGAAAAACTGCTTTTTCACTTCAGTGGGCATATAATGTGATGCAATGGGGCTTTTAGGTACAAATAAAATCATGAAGTGGGGAAAATGACTTTTATTGAGTGTGCCTCAATGTTAATCTTTTTTGTTTATTCAGACTAGGCCATGCAATATCTGCTTGTCAGTCAAGAAAAATGGTACAGCACTGTACTAAAAGCATGTGGAGACTGCCTCCCTATCGTGACGAGTTGGAACTGGATCTTGAGCGATGGCGTCTACGACCTGGAGACCTGGAACGAGAGCGTCTCCGCACTGGCGAGCGGCGCCGTGGTGAACGAGACCTGTAAGTATTAAATGTTTTGCCAGATGAGGACGGACACACACACACACACACACACACATTAATTCCAAATATAAATGGATGAGAAACATTCTATATACACTGATCAACTGAACCTTTACATTCACTGTCCATTTAATATGCTCTTCTTACCATACAGGAGAACCATGTAGTTCTACAATTACAGACTATAGTCCATCTGTTTCTCTGCATATGTCATAAGCCACCTTTCCCTCAGTTCTTCAATGGTCAGCACCACCAAAAAACAGGCATTATTTGGCTGGTAGGACTAATTTAAACAGCATCCACTCACTGTCCACTCTACTCCCACCTAGTTGGTCCATATTGTAGATGTAAAGTCATAAGACAGAAGTTCATCTTTTTCTGCACAGTTTGTGTTGGTCATCCTCTTGTAACACAACCCCCTCTGTGTCAGTGTCAATGCAGTGCTGAGAGTGACCCACCAGCCACATAAAACATGCTCTGGGATGGTCCCATGTGGTCCTTACCAATGAAGACTAACAAAGTAGAAAAAATGTAATTTGTACAATCTGTAATTACAGAACTCAAAAGTTCTGTATATTAATGTAATATTTATATAGAGTGAATTAAAGGGGATTGAAATGATTATATAAAATTTTCATGAAATCTTTGGTTTAGTATTTAATACATTTATTTAAATATATTTATTAAATACATTATTTTCTTGGTTCAAATAAACTGATTATCATTAACCCCTGGTGACGTGTCACAGATCGTTTAAAAGGTGTGAAAAGTTCCTTACAGTGCTTTGTGACATACTGAACATCCTGGATCTGTCACAGGACAGTTATCCTGTTGTGAATGTGTGACCCCTTTTTAAAAAATGCTGGTGTTTTGTTAGTGCTGCTCACTCAAAGTGTTATTTCTGAAAGGTCTTCTCCAACCCATTTAACAATTCAAACAAGTGCATGTCAGAAAAATGTGTTCATAATTTCATATAAAAAAATTAGACAGATTTACATTATGTGTAAAGTGACATTTCATACCTTTTTATTTTACTGTTAATCAAGATGGCTTATAGCTCATAAAAATCTCATCAGAATCTCATTGTTACAATATTTAAATTCACATTTGACTAAATAACAAATATCAAAATTAAAACAAAATCTTGAAAAGCTAAAAAATATCACTTTAAATGTAATAAATATAAAACATGAGTTTTTTAAATTAAATTATGAACAAAAAAATCTCAATATTCAAAATTTGAGATGCACTAGTATTTTGTAATATAAAAAAGAACATATGCATCTGTTATGCATTTCTGTATATAATTTGACAAAAAATTAACTGTTGCATAAGGCATAAAAACACTGACCTCCTCCTCATGCGTGGTGGAGTTCGGCGCCACAAGGGTGGTGGAGGAGGCATCCGGCGTGGAGGAGATGGTCTGCGGGGGGCAGGTCGTACTCGTGGAGCCAAGACAGCTGTTGCTGTTATTTCCTGGCCATCTATCTGACCTATAGATGCAGATCACAAAAGGCTTGTTTGTGTGTTTTTGTCTGTCTGATCAACTGAAAAATAATTAATAATAACTCTATTCCAACCATAATTTGTCTCCAGGAAACCATTCAGAATTGCATTAACTTACCTCCATCCATGTGCTTGAGGGCTTTCTGGGCTTCCTCTGGGGTTTCATACTCAATATAGGCATGGCCCCGTGACAAGTTTGGATGAAACCGGTCTGGTGGCATGTCAATCATTTTAATCTTCCCATAGGTTGAGAAAATTTCTTGGATGTGATCCTAAAATTAAACATCAATAAAGACAGATGGCATGTACGTTTTTCATCTGTTGTTTAACTTACACAAGCCTTGAAAAGCTGAATCTTACCTTAGTGACATTCCTAGTCAGTCTTCCCAGATGCAGTTTGGTAGGTTTTGGACTAGGACTCCGCCTCTTCCGTTCTTTATCATCACCCCTTTTCTGTGATTTAGACCTGCATTGCAGTTATGTACACTTTCAGGTTTGCTCTACTACTTTCTAGTCCTTTGCAACAAATTATTAAGAGCAACTCAAATATCAGTATGTAGAACAATGAATAAAAACATTAATGGTTAACCTGTTGACAGCAGTTCCTCAATACTAACTGACTCATTTGATCATTCCTTCCTCATTTTCAATAATAACTCTGTCAATACAGAGTTCTGATCCATTACTGGTGTAAACCTGCATTTAGTAATAAATATAATATTATGGTGTTATTTTTCAAACCATTATTGTGCAGAGTTCTGGCACCAGTTAACCCACAAATGTTTCCATAAAGTAATTTCACCACACATGGAGCAGTACATACAGTGCATGTGGAAAATATTCATAGTGCTTTTTGCACATTCTGTAATGTTACAGCCTTATTCCAAAATATATTAACTTTTTTCCCCCTCAAACTTCTAAAACAATATCCCACAATAACAAAGTAGTAAATGTTTCTTTGAAATCTTTGCAAATATATAAATATTCAGTCTTTGCTCAATACTTTGTCAAAGCACATTTGGCAGCAATTACAACCTCAAGTCTTTTTGAGTATGATGCTACAAGCTCGGCACACCTGTTTTTAGCTCCATCAGATTGGATGGGGAGCATTGCTAAGCAGACGTTTTTAAATATCTCCAGAGATGTTCAAGTGGGTACAAGTCTGGGCTCTGGCTGGGCCATTCAAAGTTGCATGTCACTGTGCCTATTGGGACAGCAGAATTTTTTCTGCACCCTTCCCCAGATCTGTGGCTCAATACAATCATGTCATGGAGATATACAGACAATTCCTTAGACTTGGCTTGGTTTGTGCTCTGACATGCACGGTCTACTATGTGACCTTATATAAACAGGTGTGTGCCTTAACAAATCATGTCCAATCGACTGAATTTACCACAAGTGTACTCTAATCCAAGCTGTAGAAACATCTAAAGAGTGGAAACAAAATGAACCTGAGCTTAATTTTGGCTGTCATGGCAAAGGCTGTGAATACTTATGTACATTAGATTTATGTTTTCAACATTTTCAAACATTTTTTCTCACTTTGTCATTGTGGGGTATTGTGTGTAGAATTCTGACAATAAAAAAATAACTGAATCCATTTTGGAATAGGCTGTAACAAAAAGCAAGAAGTGAAGCACTAAATATATTCATAATGCACTGTATATACGCAACAAACTGCAATAATATGGACAATCCCACAGTCTCACAAAAAACATGATGCACAGTGAGCTAATGACAATGTGTCAAGGTGGTGGATGAAGACTGTAGAGAACTCTTCTTTAACTTCTATGTAAAACTCTTTCAAATTAATTAATGTTAACACTTTTAGTAGTGAATGCAGCATACTTTGAACGTGAGCGCCTGCGATTGTCGTGTCGGCGGCGACTGGGGCTAGGTGACCCTGAGGAACCAGAGGAGCTGGAGGAGCGAGAAGAGCTGGAGGATCCAGAGCGGCTAGAGCCCGACGACGAGCTGGAACCACTGGATGAACCAGAGCTGGACCCAGAACTGCTGCTTGAGCTGGAACTGGACCTAGACCTAAGTGCAAAATAAATCACATGATAAACAATGAGACAAGTAGAAATTTAGAGATTGTACAATTACAGACAAAGCATTGTAACCTTTTCACACAGCTTAGCTTATTAGGCAGCATTAATCTCACCTGCTGCTGCTGCTTCCAGTTGAGTTACTGTGTCGTTTGCGATTCTTGTCCCTGCCCCTCTCTTTCTCAGCACCTTCCTTTGCCCCAGCCTTTTCTTTGCCCCTTTCTCTAGATTTATCTTCTGATCGCTCCCTGCGTTTAGTAGGTGATGGGGCCCTGTATCCACATCAGGAAAATAAAGACATGGTCAAACGCCGTTCTCAAAATTAGTCAAACACGAATCGTAACACTAGTTAACTTTAGTCCTTATAAGAGGGAAGAACACAACACTAAACATAAAGAAGCTACATTAACTAACTACCTAAAACAAACATACCTGATTACCTAGTCTACAGTCTGCTGCAGTTAAAAGAGTTGGGTATACAGTGGGTAGAGAAAGTATTCAGACCCCTTTAAAAATTCGACTCTTCCACTCGTTTCATTGCAGTCATTTTTTTTAATTCAAAAAAGTTCATTTTATTTCTCATTAATGTACACTCACCACCCCATCTTGACAGGAAAAAAAACAGATATGTAGAATTTTTTGCAAATTTATTAAAAAAGAAAAACTGAAATTTCACATGATCATAAGTATTCAGACCCTTTGCTGTGACACTCATATTTAACCCACATCAATTTCTTCTGATCCTCCCTGACATGGTTCTACTCCTTCACTGGAGTCCAGCTGTGTTTAAACTGATTGGACTGAAAGGCACACACCTTTCTATATATGACCTCACAGCTCACAGTGCATGTCAGAGCAAATGAGAATCATGAGGTCGAAGGAACTGTCCAAGGAGCTCAGAGACAGAATTGTGGCAAGGCACAGATCTGGCCATGGTTACAAAAGCATTTCTGCAGCACTCAATGATCCTAAGAGCACAGTGGCCTGCATCATCCTTAAATGGAAGACGTTTGGGACAATCGGAAATCTTCCTAGACCTGGCCCTCTAACCAAATTGAGCAAACGAGAAGAGCCTTGGTGAGAGAGGTAAAGAAGAACCCAAAGATCACTGTGGCTGAGCTCCAGAGATGCAGTAGGGAGATGGGAGAAATTGAGCAATTGTCGGAGAAGAGCCTTGTTGAGAGAGGTAAAGAAGAACCCAAAGATCACTGTGGCTGAGCTCCAGAGATGCAGTAGGGAGATGGGAGAATGTTCCACAAAGTCAACTATCACTGCAGCTCTCCATCAATCGGGGTTTTATGGCAGAGTTGCCCAACGGAAGCCTCTCCTCAGTGCAAGACATATGAAAGCCCGCATGGAGTTTGCCAAAAAAGGACTCCCATACTATGAGAAATGAGATTCTCTGGTCTGATGAGACGAAGATTGAACTTTTTGGCACTGCTCATCACCTGCCCAATACAATCCCAACAGTGAAGCATGGTGGTGGCATCATTATGCTATGGGGGTGTTTTTCAGCTGCAGGGACAGGATGACTGGTTGCAATTTAAGGAATGATGAATGCAGCCAAGTACAGAAATATCCTGGACAGAAACCTCTTCCAGAGTGCTCTGGACCTCAGACTGGGCCGAAAGTTCACCTTCCAACAAGACAATGACCCTAAGCACACAGATAACAAAGGAGTGGCTTTGGAACAACTCTGTGACTGTTCTTGACTGGCCCAGCCAGAGCCCTGACCTAAACCCAATTGAGCCCCTCTGGAGAGACCTGAAAATGGCTGTCCACCAACGTTCACCATCCAACCTGATGGAACTGGAGAGGATCTGCACGGAAGAATGGCAGAGGATCCCCAAATCCAGGTGTGAAAAACTTGTATCATTCCCAAGAAGACTGATGGCTGTACTAGCTCAAAAGGGTGCTTCTACTCAATACTGACCAAAGGGTCTGAATACTTATGATTAATACTGAATACTTATAACAATATCCAACACCCTGCTGATTAATCCACAGATCTCGTATCGTTACAGTTTACTGAGATGATTAATCCACAGATCTCGTATCGTTACAGTTTACTGAACTGATTAATCCACAGATCTTGTATCGTTACAGTTTACCGAGCTGATTATTCCACAGATATCGTATCGTTACAGTTTACTGAGCTGATTAATCCCCAGATCTCGTATCGTTAGTCTACTGAGCTAATTAATCCACAGGTCTCGTATCGTTACAGTTTACTGAGCTGAATTGATTCGTTAACAGCAGTTACGTTGTAAAAATCCAGTTAGCAACAGGCTAACAAGCTCAGAGCCCGAGGACACAAACAAAACAGCGACTTCAAATAGTCAAACCTGAGTTTCTGGACTGAAATATAGTGTTGTTTTTTAAAGCGAGCGCTCGTGTTCGCAGAATAAAGTCTAAAAGCGCTGAATTCGTTCAGGAACACTCACATCTTCAACACACTTCTCCACCGCGGGACCGACGGCGCCTTTCCTCTGCGACAAGACCCGCGACTACGTCATCTACTGTGCGACGCGGTTTTGTTGGTTTGTCTGTTTGCGACGCGCTATTCTGTCAACTTTAGAAAAGAACAGCGAAGCGGAGGAGAAAATGTGCCTTTTCTCCTCTAAACAGTTTAGCTGCGATTTAGCTGTCTTTAAGGACGTCCTTTTGCAGAATAATAGTTCTTCGTCGATTTAGGTGAGTTGCTAAAATGCTAACGGGCACCTGCTTCTGTCTATCAAACGTCTTATTTATGACCGCGACCTCAAACTGCTGTCTTTCTTGTTAAGTAGTTTATAACGTGGCATCTTAGACCACCACTAGATATTATTCATTTGTAAAGCACGTGACAGTGGCATACAATTCACATATACAAGGTAAATTTCATTGTGGTCATTGATACAGTAGTGTTTCTCAACCCTGGTCCTGGAGACAGCCCGGCCCGGCCCGGCCCAGATCTGGACAGATCTGCCTTGTCCTGCCCAGATCTGCCGGCCCAGCCCAGATCTGCCCTGGCCTTCCCTGCCAGAAAGGCACTCCTGGTCCTTGAGTGCCAGATTATTGCACAGTTTGCTGATTTTTGTACTCTAACAGACTTAAAGCTGGCAATTAACAGGTGTACAAAAGTAAATTACTTATTCCTGGCCTATACCTTAATCTCTGGGTTATGCTACTTGCATAACTTTAAATGTAGGTTTACATTTGAACAGTTATGTGTTTGAAATGTCCATGTATATTGTATGATTTTGCTTTCAAACTGTTGCAAACTGAATTGACATTGATATCATAAACTTTTATATAGTTCAAGAAGATCTTACAGTGACCATGGGCAGGCTGGATGACGCTGCCAAGCGCAAGGTAGTTGAATTGCGGGAAACAGGCCTGAGCTTCCGTAAGATCAAAGCTGTCTTGGAACTCGAGAACATCAAGGTATCAGCACAGGCTATCTACCTCTTCTTGAAGGAGTTTCATGGAAGGACCCGGCCAAAAGACTCCATACCTGGGAACAGTGGATCTGCATCAGCTTCAGGGTTGGCACTGACAAGAGACCTCAGTGAAGTGAGGCAAAGTGGCTGGAGTGAGCAGCAACTGAGAAGTCTATTGCGAGAGGCTTCCCGCATCACAAGTTACCCATCTCCCACAGATTCTTCAGGGCAGAGTGGGGGATCTCAAGATTCTAGGGAACAGTCTTCTGGCACAGTGACAGCAGGCCAAGAGCAGCTGGAGGGGGACGGGAAAGATGAAGATGTACGTATCGTCAGTGTCACCTCACTGGTACAGAACACCCAACAAGGGAGCATTAATGCAGTATGCTCAGGGATTAGCACAGGAGCAGTGGCTACTTCTTTTTCAAGGAGAAGATACACGCCCTCGCCAGCCAACCCAGTTCTTGTTGCTCGGAAAAGACTCCTGGATAAGGCCCTATTCCACAGGTCAAGGGTATGTGGAAATTGCTAGACAAAAAGTTCACTCGATTTTACACTGTGTCTTGCATTATAACTTCCTGTGTGCATAATACCACAGTTTTTTTTCTGTTTAGATAAGGGACAGTGGACCCCAGTCTGGTCCACAGACAGTATCATTACTGAGAAATCAGTCTTGTTTCACCGGCTCTGATGGAAGAAAAGTCCTGTTACCTCAAACAGCCTCATTTGATCCACGACCCCCTCATATGGTGAGCATAGAAGTATTAAAAATCTTAAGCAGTATTGGCTCTGCATGTACACCTAAACTTCAGTTAATTTTCTTTAATACAAAATTTACATTTGCATTTACATTTATGGCATTTAGCAGACACCCTTATCCAGAGCGACTTACAAAAGTGCTTTGCTGTTCACTCAGAATATCCTTAGCTGTTCAGACTCCCAGGGGAAGTTCATTTCACCATTTTGGTGCCAGAACGGAAAAGAGTCCTTGCGTTTTGAGGGATGGTGGGTCAAGCCGAGCTGTACTTGAACCTCAAAGGGCTCTTGGTACAGCTCAAGTACCAAAATGAATGGTATTAGGTTAGTTTAGTATTATTACTGAACATTAGATCTTTAAATTAAGTTACTGAATTGATGAAAGTCTGCATTGTAAAGGTTTAAAAAATTCCACTGATTATTTTGTCTAGGCATAATTTAGCCATTAAAATAGTCACATTCACATTAATGTGAACTGTGACTCTGAATGTTTTATATGAAATTATTAGGTTTCAGACAAAGTCAATATACCGGTGCTAGTCAAAAAAAATTTGAATACCATGAACAAGTTGATTTATTTCTATTCCATTCAATAAGTCAAACTTGTATATTATATTACATTACATTACATTACACACAAACTGATATTTCAAATGTTTATTTCTTTTAATTTTGATGATTATAACTGACAACTAATGAAAATCCCAAAGTCAGTATCCCAGAAAATTTTAATATTACTTAATACAAAAAAAGATTTTTAGAAATGTTGGCCTACTGAATAGTATGAACATCAAAAGTATGAGCATGTACAGCACTCTACAGTATTAGTTGGGGCTCCTTTGGCCTGGATTACTGCAGCAATGCGTTGTGTGGTCAGTCAGTCTGTGGCACTGCTTAGGTGTTATGAGAGCCCAGGTTGCTCTGATTGTGGCCTTCAGCTCGTCTGAATTGTTGGGTCTGGCATATTGCATCTTCCTTTTCACAATATTCCATAGTTTTTCTATGGGGTTAAGGTCAGGTGAGTTTGCCGGCCAATTAATAACATGGATACCATAGTCCTTAAACCAGGTACTGGTAGCTTTGGCACTGTCTGCAGGTGCCACGTCCTGTTTGAAAATTAAATCTGCCCATAAAGTTGGTCAGCAGCAGGAAGCATGACATGCTCTAAAACTTCCTGGTAGACGGCTGTGTTGACGTTGGACCTCAGAAAACACAGTGGACCAACCACAGCAGATGACATGGCACCCCAAACCATCACTGACTATGGAAGCTTTACATTGGACCTCAAGCAATGTGGATTCTGTGCATCTCCTATCTTCCTCCCGACCCTGGGGCCTTGATTACCAAAGGAAATGCAAAATTTACTTTCACCAGAGAACATAACTTCAGCAGCAGTCCAGTCATTTTTGGCTTTAGCACAGGCAAGATGCTTCTGACAATGTCTCTTGTTCAAGAGTGGCTTGACACAAGCAATGCGACAGCTGAAACCCATGTCTTGCATACATCTGTGCATTCCAGCTGCAGTCCACCCTTTGTGTATCTCCCCCACATTTTTGAATGGGTTTTGTTTCACAATCCTCTCCAGGGTGCGGTTATCCTTATTGCTTGTACACTTTTTCTACCACATATTTTCCTTCCCTTCACCAGAGCTCTGTGAACAGCCAGCCTCTTTAGCTATGACCTTTTGTTGCTTGCCCTCCTTGTGCAATGGGTCAATGGTCATCTTTTGGACAATTGTCAGCAGTCTTCCCCATAATTTTGTAGCCTACAGAACTAGACTGAGAGACCATTTAAAGGCCTTTGCAGGTGTTTTTGAGTTAATTAGCTGATTAGTGTGTGGCACCAGGTGTCTTCAATATTGAACCCTTTTACAATATTCTAATTTTCTGGGATACTGAATTTGGGATTTTCATTAGATGTCAGTTATAATCATCAACATTAAAAGAAATAAACAGTCTGTATATCAGTGTGTGTGTGAAATGAATGAATATAATATACAAGTTTCACCTTTTGAATGAAATTACTGAAACAAATCAACTTTTTGCATGGTATTCTAATTATATTTTTTACCAGCACCTGTTAAACAAATTGTATAACCAGTTTTTGCATTTCTGTTTCAGCTCAT
This sequence comes from Acestrorhynchus altus, assembly GCA_034509495.1. NCBI lineage: Eukaryota > Metazoa > Chordata > Actinopteri > Characiformes > Acestrorhynchidae > Acestrorhynchus > Acestrorhynchus altus. Next base: position 8,611,284 of record CM067520.1, read on the forward strand.
TGTAAAGGACAATAGTCACATTCACGTTTTGTCAACAAGTAATAAACAGCAAAATGGTAATATACAGGGGGAATATATACATTTATTGCTATCCAAAATAACAAGCAAACTTTCTTGTTTCCTCAAGTTTTTGTAGGCAGTGTTGATAATGGTACAACAATAGTAAATCCAAACATAAGCACTGGAATGACCTTCATTTATCTTTAATTTCAGATCCTCTTTAATAAAAATATTCATCTTGAAGGTAGTTTGTGCTAGCTTTCAGTTTCCTAATGCTGGTAGGATTGTGTGATTGGGTAAGTCTAGCTAGTAAATTAGAAATCATTAAAGGTAACTACTAAAGGTAAAAACTAATATTGTTGCCCAATAATTTATTTTGTATCAGGTAGCCTATGTGTAATAATTTTGTGTAATAAAATTGTCCCGTGGTGTAGATTTTAGGGTTTTAACCCCATTGCGAATAATGTTTGCAGTTTTTCACATCAAATCTTAATAATTGAATTATGCAGAAATATTGTGCAATTAAATTGCAGCATAAGGACACAGATTGCTGTTAAAGATATTCTCTAAAATACGTTGAAACAAGCCTGTTTTTTTTTCAGAGAGGTCTTCATCCAGGAGCCAACCCTTTCAGACGAGGCATGCTACAAAGAGGAAATATGCCCACTCGCTCACCTCAGCAGCAGCCTCGCATCGGCATTCGGCTGCCAACTCCAACCCAATCAAATGCCACACCCCAGAATACAAGCTCCTCTATAAGGGCTCAGGCTCCAACCAACCAGCCATCTCCCCCTTGTCAACAGAGCAGCCCAGATGCTGGAGTGCCAAGTGGCCTTCAAGAGCATGTCAAGTGTCTGGCCTCAGAGATACGTAGTCTCGGCCTGGCTCTGAGGGTGATTGTGGAGCAGCAAGGCCGTCTGGAGAGAGAGCAGAACCAGCAGACGCAGGTCCAGAAACAGATCCTTAGCACTTTGCAGGAGCTAACATCAAAATTGGGCCCCTGCAACCTTCAGCACTCTCCAGCTTCAACAGTACCCTCCTGCCCTTTCTCCTCAGCTTCTTTTAGCCAGACCACATTCACAGCCAGTCAAAACAGCTATTCTTCATGTAGTCAAGCCCAGCCCAGGTACAATGAAACTGATGGGTCTGGTCTTGAGAACATTGAGCAGTTTTCTCTGGATAGTCTTAGCTCTGCTACCATGAATGGCTTTCAGCCTTGTAGCACATCAGACACCCTTTCCTTCACCCAGACGCACACACCAACATTCACGCAATCGCAGGCACAAACTTATGCACCAGATGTGCTCTCTTACACACAATCACATGCAGACAACTTTACAGGGCTGGACAAGAAGTCAATAGAAATGGCCTCAACCAGTACAGAGGGAACTTTTCAAACCAGCAGTTCTTCTACTGAGTCTTCTGCCCAACCCATCTCTCCCCACAATTCCCAGTTGACCATCATCAAGGTGGAGAATGTTTAAATCTGTTCTTGCCCAAGAGTAAATTGAGTAAGGGTGATTTGTCTTTCACAAAATACTTTATTTTGTATTTTTTTTGGATTTGCTGGTTTGGTCTTCCTTACAATAGATTCAATCTAAGAGTGAATCATTTTCAGTAGTACTGTAGCTTCAGCCATTGTAGGCAATGGAGACTTTTGGCTGTTGGTTTCTCTTCTTTATTTTGTGCTTGCATTTTTACTGTGATGTTTTTAAACTGTATTACCAAAACATAAGCTCAGATCACAATTACTAATAAACACATACTGTTTTAGATATTGGTTTTAGCAAATCCAAAGCAGTTTATTTATCCATAATGACAGTAAAACTGTAATGCTACATTTTTCAATGGTTAGCAAAGTGAACAAGCAAAAAGTGTTCAGAGGAAAATGAAAATTTCCTTTTTAGTTTCTGAATATAGTATGTAAATCTACAGCAAATGAGATACAAATCTAATCTAAGCCTGTTGATCTTGTAGTGTTCCTTACACTCATAATGGCATAATGGATACAAAATATTATAAATTATTACCAACATTGCTTTTTGAATTTAGGATCCCTTCAGTCTTTCTTGAAATATTCCACACACACAATGGTAAAGGATATTTATTGAGGCAACTGTCACTTGGTTAGCACCTGTCATGTTTGTTCCTGTCCATCAGCTTTGAAGTGTAACAACTGTATTTTGATAGGTTTTTTTTGTATTGATGTTCATATAAAAAGTATGCCCCATTTTAACATGTTAAAACATTTAGCTGTGTCTGTGTGATATGCCTGTGATTAGCTCTTTGCTTCTGTGATAAAATTTTTTAACTTATAAAATGTCAGTTTTTTGTTGTTTTTTAAGAAGAGTTTACAGATGACAACTGGTGATTTGTGTAATACCGATTATAATTAATGTACCCCGCCAGTATTTCCCGACTGGCTGCCAAATAACCACATGCTTAACAGTTTTGCAAATGACTCATTTCATTACATGTTTTACTTTTTCTTATACAGTGCTTCACTTTTTGCACATTTTGTTACGTTACAGCCTTATTTCAAAATGGAATAAATTTATTTTCCCCTCAAAATTCTAAACATAATACCTCATGATGACAGTGAGAAAAGTTTGTTTGAAATCTTTGCAAATTTATTAAGTATAAAACACAAATATAATGTACATACATATTCATATCCTTTGCTCAGGACTTTGTTGAAGCACCTTTGGCAGCAATTTCAGCCTCAAGTCTTTGAGTATGATGCTACAAGTTTGGCACACCTGTTTTTGGGATGTTTCTCCTACTCTTCTTTGCAGAACTGCTCAAGCTCAAGCCATTTTTACATATCTCCAGAGATGTTCGATTGGGTTGAAGTCTGTGTTCTGGCTGGGTTACTCAAGGACATTGACAGAGTTATCCTGAAGCCACTTCTTTGTTATTTTGGCTGTGTGCTTAGTGTCGTCCTGTTTGAAGGTAAACCTTTGTCCCAGTCTGAGGTCCAGAGCATTCTGGAGTAGGTTACCAAGTATGTGTCTGTACATTGCTGCATCTTCATCTTTCCCTCATCCCTGACTAGTCTCCCAGTTCCTGCTGCAGATAAACATCCCCACAGTGTGATGTTGCTACCACCATGCCTCACTGTAGGAATGATATTGGTTAGGTGATGAGTAGTGCCTGGGTTCCTCCTAACATGATGCTTGGCATTCAGTCCTTTTGGCAAACTCCATGGGCCTCTTACTGAGGAGTGGATTCTGTCTGGCCACTCTACCAATATAATAGGCCTGATTGGTGGTGTGCTGCAGAATTGGTTATCCTTCTGAAATGTTCTATCTCCACAGAGCATCATTGGAGCTCTGTCAGAGTGATCATTGGGTTCTTGGTCACCTCTCTGACTAAGGCCCTTGAACCACAATCACTCAGTTTGGCTGGGCGGCCAGCTGAACGAAGAGTCCTCGTGGTTCCAAACTACTTCTGTTTATGGATGATGGCAGCCACTGTGTTCATTGGGACCTTCAATGCAGCAGAATGTTTTCTGTACTCTTCTCCAGATCTATGTCGCATTACAACCCTGTCTCAGAGGTCTTACAGACAATTCCTTAGACTTCATGGCTCAGTTAATGCTGACATTCACTGTCTTCTATTGGACCTAATAAAAACAGGAGTACAGTTTACTACAGGTGTACTCCAATCAAGCTGTAGAAACATCTGAAGGATAATCAGTGGAAACAAGATGCACCTGAGCTCAATTTTAAGTGTTGTGGCAAAGACTGTGAATACTTATGTACATTATTTTTTAATACATTGGCAAAGTTTTAAACAAACATTTCTCACTTTTTCATCATGAGGGACAGTGTAGAATTTTGAAGGGGTGGTATTTATTCTAATTCTATTTTGGAATAAGGTTGTAACATAAAATGTGCAAAAAGTGAAGCGCTGTGATAATTATCAAGTGCACTGTACTGCATTTCTTGCAGTAAGCCAAACAACCACCAAGGTTGTTTGGCTTAATTCTAATGTTGTTTTATTTATAGGATAGGATAGGATAGAACTTTTCAGTTGTAGGTAAAGTTTCATTATATTCCAAGCAGCATTTTTGTGTATTCACTCCTGTGTTAACTAAACGCCTCAGTATACTTCCTGCGAAACAAAGTTTGTGAGAGTTGCATAAAGCTGAATGCTCTCTGCAGTTTTGTCTCTGCAGTTACCTGTCACCTACACTTCATAAATGCTTCTGACTAAAAAAGATTATCACAGTGCTTTATGAAGCCAGTCCATGAGTAGAAAGCTGTGTTTGTATGCAGGAGGGTATTGTTGCCATCAGCATGTGGTGTGTTTTTTGTTTGTTTCTTTTCAGTTAATCACAGGTTTTGTCACATAGCATCTTCGTCCACAGAGTTCACCCAGCTGCCATGTGCACAACACGGCTAAGTCTCCACGTAAAGCCTGCAGTTTTGTCTCATTGTTCCATGTCTCAGCATGAGATATGCTGGGGCCTTAAGCATACTTAGTACCCTAGTTGGCACTGCAGTTGACAAATACGTATAAGGCCAAGAAAGTTTTCCAGAGAACAGGTGGACAATCAGGACATCTCAGTCAATGTGATTCGGACATATGAATCCAAAATACAGGATTGTTATCCACTGATCCTCCTGTCACTGCTCAATAGCCACACTCTACACTCATTCTCTTGGAAGTCTTCTCACACACAATCTTCTCATGGTTTTTCTACCACTGCTATGCTGATGACACTCAACTCATTCTTTCTTTCCCACCTTCTCACAACCAAGTCTCATCTTGCATGTGTTTTCCTCGCTGACGTCTCATCATGGATGGCAATAATGTATCTAATGTAAGTAACTCCTGTGTTCCCTTCATTGGCTTCCTGTAGCTGAACATCAGTTTCAAAACCTTTATGTTGGCCTACAAAGCCTATACTTGATGACAATGGTCAAAACTCAGTTTGTACCAAGAGCCCTTTGAGCATAGCTCAACTTGACCCACCATCCCTCAAATCACAAGCAAGACAAGCATCCAGACACTTTCCCATTCTGGCACCAAAACGGCGGAACAAACTTCCCCTGGGTTTTCAAAGTAATTTGCTGTGTTCAGCCATAGACTGAAGACCCATCTCGTTCAAAAGTATTTAACTCATTAAAGGTTTATAATTATACTGAATCTTGTTGGTATTGAGGTCTCTGGTCTGACATTTGTTTTCAACAGCATCTAAGCTTGAGGAATCTCTGGATTGAAGCCTCTTATAAATAGCTCAGGATATTTCAGTGATGCAAATGTAATTGTAAATGTTTTGCTCACAAGAATATTTTAGAATATCATATTTTAATGTCAAAACTAAATGTTTTCAATCTACACCAAAAATAAAGGGATTGGCATCACTGTTGGTGTGGAGTGTATCATGTAAGAGAGAATGGGATACACTTATCAAAAATTTTGATGACCCTTTTGACCAATGAGAGGCTGCCATGCCCCACCCTTTGTCCAATCACATTCAAGTATATATACAGTATATATGTGAGCAGCTATTCTCCACCATTAACTATGTTAAAAACAAACACTGCTCACAACTCACAGACAACAGCTTACAGTCCTGCAAAGGTGAAAGTGATTTCATACAGCCCCGATCTGCAGACGCTCTGTTCAGAGGTTCAGGAGCAGAAGTCCCATTTACCAGTTCAAAGAACTATTTATTCAGATATTTTGCAAATATTTATTTTTCATTGTTTAGTGACATCTTTTTTCCCCAGTGTATTTTTTTCGCAGAGTGAAAAAGGTAAAGAATCTCTGTGATGGGGAAAAAAAAAACTTCAATGGTGTCCAGTCTCCATCTTTAACTAAAAAAAAACACAACACAGAGGAAAGGTGATACCAACTGCATTACATCTTGATGCCGTGACCAGGATCGCAGTCAGCAGAGCACAGAAATGAGAACCTGATTCCTGTATCCTTTGAACTTATAATTTTGTTTGTTTCTTCATTGAAAATAATGATTACAGTGTGAGAGAAATGAACTGAAGAGGTGATAAATTTGTATGTGTTGAATATGTGTAGATTGTGATAAAAGCATCATATTTAGCTTTGTGAAACTGTTGAGGTGGTTCAGCTGATTAACCTATTATTCATGGTCAATTTTTTTTTTTCAGTGGAAACAAATTATTGCTGTAAAAGTTCATGGAGATTGTTAGTATACTACACATTCCTCTTGTTTATTTCCTCTGGTGAAACAAAGTACAGAGACAGCTATTTGTTTTATGTGTAACTATATATATTTTTCTCTACTGTATATTTGAGCCACTTTTAGCACATACTAATACTTATAATATGCATATTTAGCCCTACATGCCCTTGTCTGAATCTGAATTAAATAATATTAACAAAAAATGGCTAGTGGCGATAACCCTCACAACCCTCGCTACTGATCTCTGAAACTCCATGGTTGTCTGTCAGGCATGAAGGAGCACAGCCTCAACCAAATAGCCCCAAGCCTGAAACAACAATATGCATTGTAGAGCATGTGGTCCCAAAGCCTTCTGTGGGTTCACCCATGAGTAATTAGCTTAGCCAGCCAAACATATCATATGCTAGCCCAAACCCAGTAGCCAGCTCAGCCCATCAAGACTTTCTCAGCAGTCACGTGCATTCAGTAACTCCACAGCTTTACTACAGTCCACAAACCCAAGTTACCAATTATACTAATCAACATGGGCTCACAACACCTGAGTACTCAGTGCAACCTGCTGCACCTCAGACCCACCCCAATCCCACCGCCCACCCATATGCCTCTCACCAAGTACCAGTCCGGGGTCAGCAGCAGACCTACTTCACACCCTCACAGTACCACAACCAGCCTCAAACTCTCTATGGCCACCTTGCTCATCAGCTACCTACCTCTGATGCTTTTGTGGTACCTCAACCGTGTGGCCAAACACACAACCAAGATAGGACCACCCAGTCATATGGTTTCACTCAAACACACCAAATCAGAAATGTCCATGTATTTAGTGGAAATGCTGAGTGCAAGCTTTTGGTGGAAGATTGGATAAGACATGCAATATCTGTTGAATGTCAGTGGCCTCACTCTTGAACTTGGCTTTGCTACAGTGGTTCGACATTTAAGTGAAGAGGCCAGAAAGCTGGTTCTGAATTTGCCCATTGACAGTCAGACCCCAAACAGAGCATTTGAGGAACTGAGAGCAGAATATTGTGATATTCAATCATCCCTTGATCCACCTGGTGATTTCTATGAAAGATCCAAAAAGCCAGGTGAATCTGCATGCTCGTATGCCATTACATTAGAGTCCATTCTTCGCACAGTGGAGGAAACCCAAAATGCAGGTAATCCTTTGTCCGACAGAGATGGAAAGCTAACTCATCTATTTCTGAGAGGATTGAATGATGAAGAAGTATATTATGAACAACTCTGAACTTCCAGTTGAGTGAACGCTGTGCTCGCCTGGCTGCCGCTGCTCTCCGGTACTACTGAATTTTGTTATTCTGTCTGGGTCAACTCACCATCTACCCGGCTTTCTACAATGTGGGTGTAACAGCTGTACTTCTGGTCTGCACTGATGTGGATAGTCCTGTCGCTCTTTAATCATCTGGCGGCAGGTCTACTCCAATACACTGTGTCTGAACTCCTGCGGCTACGCTCCCATCGCTGCGGGCGTCTGCCAGTGGTGCACCCGGACATCGTTTTTCTGCCTCGCCCGAGATACATACATCGTGGATCTCGCCAGCACTTTAAGCTCGACTGCTCTACAGCAATTCACTCCTTCTGGTCCACTACTCGCCGCCCTCCAAGGATTACCGGCCGGCGTGCTAATCATAGCATGCTAGCTAGCTTTCACAGTTCAACTGACGCTGCTACCAAGTTCGACTCCACCACTGTCAACTTCGGTCTCCTCAACATCCGCTCACTTATGAGCAAGGGTCATCTTATCCAAGATCTCCTCACTGACCGCAAGTTAGACTTTCTCTGTCTTACAGAAAGTAACGGTAACAGATCATTTCCTCCTCTCTTTTGACATTACACTCTCTCTCTCCAAAACCAAGGAATCGCGTCTCATCTCATTTAGAAATATTAAAGACATTAATATGGATGCCCTCACCTCTAGCTTCAACAATATCCTGAACCTGAACCTGGAAAATCCACCCACACCTGATGAGCTTGCTGCTCATTATAACAACAGTCTAACTGATATTCTCAACTCACTTGCCCCAGTTAAAACCCGCCCTGTTTCCTTCTCTCATTCTGCCCCCTGGTACACCCCTGAACTCCGGCTACTGAAAGCCAAAGCTCGTCAACTTGAGCGTCTTTATAGAAAAGCTGGTCTCACTATCCACAAAGAAATGCACAAAACCCACATACTAAATTATAAGGACAAAATTGTTCATGCAAAATCACTATACTACTCTGGGCTAATCAGTTCTAATGAAGGAAACACTAAAACATTGTTCTCTCTAGTTAACAGATCTCTCCAGCCTACAGCCTCTCTACCTTCCTACTTTTATTCAACAGACTCCTGTAACTCCCTAATGTTGTTCTTTAGTGAAAAAATCTGTAAAATCCACAAAGACATCCTTCCCAATCCCTCGCCTCTCCCTTTCTCTGTACCTTGTCTACACAGTCAGTCTCTCTCCCACTTTCAACTCCCATATTCAACTGTTATTTCTAATCTCATTGTCAAATCAAAACCTTCTACCTGCCAGCTTGATCCTTTCCCTACAATCTTAGTTAAATCTTGTCTTTCCTCACTGCTCCCCCTCATAACTGCCATTATCCATTCCTCACTTACTTATGGAATTGTCCCATCACTCTTTAAAACAGCAGCCATCACTCCTATCTTGAAAAAACCTGGTTCAGATCCATACAACTTTAATAACCTCGGCCCCATTTCAAACCTCCCTTTCATTTCCAAAATACTCGAAAAAGTCGTTGCCACTCAACTCCATACCTATCTATCCCAAAACTCCCTTTATGAAAAATTCCAGTCTGGTTTCCGCCCCCTTCATAGCACAGAAACTGCCCTTATCAAAATCACCAATGACCTTCTTATGGCAGGTGACTCCGGTTCATTCTCCATTCTGATACTTCTTGATCTATGTGCAGCCTTCAACACCATCTCTCATTCTATCCTCCTCAGTAGACTATCCTCCATAGGCATCAACCATATCGCACTCGACTGGTTTCACTCATATCTCTCTGGCCGCACTCAGTTCGTTCAGCTTAAATCCTTCAGATCCCAGCCTTCCCCTGTTCTTTTTGGAGTGCCCCAGGGTTCCGTGCTCGGGCCCCTCCTCTTCATCATTTACCTTCTGTCCCTTGGAAATATATTTCGTTCTTTTAACATTGATTTTCACTGCTATGTGGATGACACCCTGCTCTACCTTTCAAGTAAACCAGGCACTCTGTTTCCACTCCCATTTCTCACAATCTGTTCTGAAATTAAAACCTGGTTCACTTCTAACTTCCTAAAACTCAATAGTGATAAAACAGAAATTTTACTCTGCGGTTCTAAATCCACACTATCTAAAGTTGACAGCTTCTCCATCCAAATCGACAGCTCCTTAGTCTCCCCCTCACCTCAGGTTAAGAGTCTGGGTGTCATCCTAGATAGCTCCCTATCCTTTCACTCACACATCTGTAATATAACCCGGTCTACATATTTTCATCTCTGTAACATCAATCGTTTATGCCCCTCTCTCACCCCCTATGCTGCATCTATTCTTGTCCATAGTCTTGTCACCTCCCGTATTGACTACTGTATCTCTCTTCTCTTAGGCCTGCCTCACAAATCCCTCCATAAGCTTCAGTTGGTTCAAAATGCAGCAGCTCGTATCATTTCCAAAACTCCTTCTTCTCATCACATTACACCTGTCCTTCAGCAACTCCACTGGCTTCCGGTTAAACATAGAATCAATTACAAAATACTTCTCTATATATTCAAGGCCATCCATAATCTCGCCCCCTTATATCTCTCTAATCTCCTCACTATGGCACCCTCCTTCCGCTCGCTCAGATCCTCCTCTTCCATCCATCTCTCTGTCCCCTCTGCCCGTTTGAGTACCATGGGTCTCAGAGCTTTCAGCCGCTCAGCTCCTAAACTCTGGAACTCCCTCCCTCCCGACATCCGTAACATTCATTCTCTACCAATCTAGACTCAAAACTCATCTGTTCAATGTAGCATATTCTCTATAATTCTCGCTTTAATTTCTCTACAATTTCCCCCTAAATGTATGTGTTATGTTGTTATATATAATAATAATGTATTATTATTATTATTATATATGTGCATCGCCCCAATGAAACCAAGACTCATGAATTTTCGTGAGCTTCAGTCTGAACTTCATCATCTCGCCAAGGAATCAAAAAAAATTCTTTCACAGTCAAGAGCAAGAAGGCCAATCAACCAAGTTCAAGTGGCAAACACTGAGAGCATCCGGGCATCTAAAACAGAGTTCGAGAGGAAGCGTGACTCTGAATTAGCCGAGTTAACAGCTTTGGTAAAGAAACTGGCACTGAAGCAGGATGAGTAAATATCCAGAATAACCACACTAGAGTCAAAAATTGTTGCTGCAACCCATCCAACCCAAGCAGTAACACAGCAGAAAAGTGACAATGTTTTTATATGTTTCCGTTGTGGCAAAGCAGGGCATGTGGCTAGAGCATGATTGGCTGTACTTACCAGTGATGACATGCTGCAGTGAGAGGGTCAAGCTGGCCAGCATTTAAATGCCTAGTGCCCGCGGTTGTTGGGGAAACTGCAGGCGGGCCCCAAGAGTCCCCAATAGACAATGAACTGTCATATGGTACTCCTCCGATTGGTCCAACAAATGAAGGAGAGGTTACAGTTAGTGGAGTGAAATGTAAACCTGTCATTGATTCGGGATCACAAGTGACCACAATCACTGATGAATTATGGCGCAGCCACCCTGAACTGATCTCAGACACTCAAGCCTACAGACATTCCCTTAGAGGGGGCTGGGGGCCAAAGGGTGCCTCACCTGGGCATTCTGCACAGCTTTCATTTCTTGAGGCATCCTATCAGGAAGTACCAGCCTTTGTTGTCCCCATCTGTGTCTATCGAGCCTCTGTCCCATTGCTAATAGGCACAAATTTGATACGTGTGTCACAAAACTACCTAAAGTCTGAATTTAGCATACAGTACCTGTCAGTGATAAAGCAGTCTCATCCTGAATGGTACTCTGCCCTGATGAAAATGGAAGATGAGTCAGTTGATAGAACTGGCAAGGTGGGGCCTGTGAAGTATATTGGACAGGGAGCATTGATTGTTCCTGCAGGGCATGAAGTTAGTGTGATTGGAAGAGTCTTTGGAGGCCCTAAGAAGCAAGAGCCCTCATAGAGGGGTTGGCCTCCCAGAAACTCCCAGATGGTTTAGCTATTGCTTGGGTATTAGCAAATGTGGAGAGGAGCTGTGTTCCTGTTCGTGTAATGAATCTGTCTGGGCAGCCTCTCAGAATATTGCCACAAACCTCAGTTACTGAAGTCTTCATTGTAAACCAAGTGTCTGAAAAGGGGGAGGAGGTGGGCCTTGAGAAAATTAGGCTGCCACCTTGTAGCCTCAACCCCCAGGCCCATGCCACCGAAGCAAGTCCAGCTAAAGACACGTTACAAAAAGTCTGAGCAGGACATAGTCTCCTTATTGAACCTGAAGGATACCTCTTTTGAGACAGAGGACCAATATGTGCAGATAATAGAGGTAATCAAGCAGAACAGTGATGTGTTCTCCAGACACCATTTGGACTATGGGCATACCACAGTTATTAAACATGAGATCCCACTGGTTGATCCCAGGCCGTTCTGGCTACCCTATAGGAAGATACCTTATGTCCAAGTAAGAGCCCTTATGCCTCTCCTTTTGTGGTTGTTACAAAGAAAAATGACTCCCTGAGAATATGTATGGACCATAGGAAACTGAATTCCTGCAGCATCCGAGATGCTTTCCCTCTTCCTAGAGTTGAGGAGGCTCTAGAGGCCTAGGGGCAGGCTAAGTACTTTTCCACGCTTGACTTAACATCAGGATACTGGCAGGTGGAGGTAGCGGAGGCTAATAAGCATAAAACAGCATTCAGCATGCCTATGGGACTTTTTGAGGCCAACAGAATGCCTCTTGGACTACAGAATGCTCCGTCAATGTTCCAAAGGCTAATGACCTGCTGCTTTGGTGACCTCAACTTTGAAAGCTTGCTTATTTATTTAGATGACATTGTTGTTTACTCAAGAACTTTTAGAGAGACTGCAGATGGTCTTTAACAGACTTAGAAAATATGGCCTTAAGTTGAAGCCTCAAAAGTGCCACCTACTAAGAAGAGAAGTGCACTACTTCTCATGTGGTGTCTAGTAAAGGCATTAAGACCAACCCAGAAAAGATCAGCAAAGTGGCGGAATGGAAGGTGCCAGAAAACCGGCTTGAGCTTTTGCAGTTCCTGCGCTTTGCGGGGTATTACTGCAGGTTCATTGAAGGTTACGCAGCAATTGCAGCGCCACTATATCGACTGACTTCAGGTGATCCTAGAAAGAAGAAAAGAGGTAAGAAGGGGCCTCTGGTGGAGAGGCAGCTATTTTTCTGGACAGAGGAGTGTGAGAATGCCTTTCAGACAATAAAGACTAATCTGACCTCTGCCCCAGTGCTTGGCTACCCAGATTTTATATAATTAGTGCAGATTATTTAGTTCTTTGGAGATATTTGGATTTCTCAGTTTCTGAAGTTCTCAGTGTGTGATATGTTTTGTTAAGGTTTCCGTGTGTGGTGTGGAGCAACCGTGTTCAATAAAGTGCTGTGCTTATACTGCGATGGGAAAAAAAAACCTCAATGGTGTCCAGTGATTGTGACCTGAACATGTGACCCTCTGATAAGGGGATTGGGCCACATTCTGGGCACATTGGGCCATTGGGGATTGGGCCACAATGGCATTCTGGGTAGTGTCGTTCATGACACAAGCCAAGTCCTGAATGTCACATATAGTAGTAAACTTGTAATAAAGTGTTAGAAGGTTTAGGTCAGAGGTGTCAAACCAGGTCAGAAATGGCCAGTGTGGCTGTTGTTTGAAGACTGACCAATTGATTATGTAGAATTGAGTAGAAGTAGAAGTAGAAGTAGTTTAGAATGAAAACCTGCAGCCGCTCTGGCTTGTTCGACACCCCTGGTTTAGATGATAATGCCTAGGACATTAGTAGCGGGTGGAAAATTTTCAAAGAGTGGATTAGCCACAAAACCTGGGGGTCCGAACAGCTGAATCACTCCCTGTCTTCAAACCCATTAGTTTCAAGAGTATTTAACTCCATTAAGATTTATACTGAATTTTGTTGGTACCCGATCTGACTGGACTGTGCTAAGGAGCTCTCCATTGTTTTTGCATACAGCTTTAACCTGTTGCTGACCCAGGCAACTGTCCCAACCATCTTCAAGACACTAATGTGCCAATGCCAAAGCATCTGACTGGTTCAGCCTTGAATGACTCCAGCCCTGTTGCACTCTCATCATTTTCAAGTGCTTTAAAAGACTAGTTCTTGCTCACTTCAATGCATTGCATTCACTTGGAGTGCATGCTTTTATCACTTCAAGGTTAGATTATTGCAATGCACTTTTGTGAAGATGTTCAAGCAGGAACATAAGTAGACTTAATTCAAAATCCTGCAGCCAGGGTCTTAACTAAAACTACAAAACTTTAAAAAGTCCAGTCTTATCAGCACTGCACTGGTTTCTCGTCACATTCTTTATTGATTATAAAATTCCTTTACTTGTATTTTAATTGTATCATGGACTTGCTCCTGAGTACTTGCAAGATCTAATCTCCCATTATGAGCCATCGCAATCACTCGGATGGCTTCCTAATAGTTCCCAGAATTCAGATGGCTATAGCATCTTTCTTACAAAGCTCCCTAGCTCTGGAATAACCTTCTAGATAATGTTCAAGACTTAGTCTCAATCTTCAAGCCTAGGCTGAAAACTCACTTGTTCAGTCAAGCTTTTGGTAATTAATGCCTCAGCTTAGTTATAGGTTGCAGATCCAGGGGTTCATGGATATCAGGAATTATAGTAAATTGGAACATTGGTGTTGCTGTCTGACTCCTTCACATGAACACTCATGTTTGTGATGGTGGAGCAATTGGATGCAAATGTTTTAGGATGCTCAGAGTTTTATGTTACCTTCTGGTTTTCTCCTTTAAATTAGTCTGTTATACTGAGATCTGCCGAATTCACACTGTGGTAAAGTTTACACTGTCTGTTCTTTGTAAATCAAAACACCCAAAATAATTACATCTCTCTACCTTTTCCGAGTCAATGATGACCCACTGGCCCAGCCTGCTGAAATGTTAACCTTGAGCGCCCCTGCCCCATCTGAGAAGGACCCTGAACTCGCTCCCACCACTTCACTTATGTCTTTATCGGTCCTTGAGGGCAGTGAGAGCGAACTCTGGCGAGTGAGTTCCTACAACTTCTATGCTCGCTTTGGGGCCTTTGGCAGCACGGCCAGCGGCGCATGCGCAGAACCACTCAGAGGAACACCCCCGTTCATCATCTTTGAGAGAGATGTGAAGAAAGTGTTCAAGACAGTAAACGCCAGGAAGTCACCGGGACCCAACGGCCTATGTGGTCAGGTCCTGAGAGCTTGTGTAGATTACTCTTATCTCACTCTTATCTTTACTGTCATCTTCAACCTTTCTCTGTCACTGAGCATAGTTCCAACGTGCTTCAAGAGATCCGTGTCCCAAAGAAACCACAGCCAGCCTGTCTCAACGACAAATGCCCTGTGGCCCTCACATCAGTCGTGATGAAGTGCTTTGAAAAGCTTGTCAGGGACCCACTTCAGTTTGCATACTGACAAAACCACACCACACTGACACATCTGGACACTGGAAGGAATAGTTATGTCAGAATGCTGTTTGTTGACTACAGTTCAGCATTTAGCACTATTATTCCTTCCAAACTCACTACCAAGCTGTAGATCTGGGACTACACCCATTGCTGTGTGACTAGATCTCCAGCTTCCTCACCAACAGACCACAAACAGTGTGAGTGGGAAACTATGTTTCACCCACTATCACCCTCAGCATTGATGCTCCTCAGCGCTGTGTTCTATCACTCCTACTGTACTCCTTGTACACCCATGACTGCATGGCCACTTCAAGCTCCAACATCATTTGTGGCATTTAGCAGATGCCCTTATCCAGAGCGACTTACAAAAGTGCTTTGCTGTTTACTTAGAACATCCTTAGCTAGTAGACAAGGCTGGAATCTTGAGATTCCACACATTTAGACCGTGTTGAAACAAAAGTCTTTATGGAGTTAAGTACTCCTGAAACAGATGAGTCTTCAGTCTGCGTTTGAAGACAGTCAGGGACTCAGCTGTTCGGACTCCCGTGGGAAGTTCGTTCCACCATTTTGGTGCCAGAACAGAAAAGAGTCGATGCATGTTTACCTTGCATTCTGAGGGATGGTGGGTCAAGCCGAGCTGTACTTGAAGCTCGAAGGGCTCTTGGTGCAGCTCGAGTTTTGACCATTGCCATCATGTATGGAGGGGCTGGTCCATTTTTTGGCTTTGTAGGTCAGCATCAAGGTTTTGAATCTGATGCGGGCAGCTACAGGGAGCCAATGAAGGGAACGCAGCAGAGGAGTTATGTGACTGAATTTAGGAACATTGAAGACGAGCCGCACTGCTGCATTCTGGATAAGTTGCAATGGTCTGATGGGTCCGCATAGGAAGGCCAGCCAATAGGGAGTTGCAGTAGTCTAGTCTTGAGATGACAAGAGACTGAACAAGCACCTGAGTGGCCTCTCTAGACAGAAAAGGTCGAATTCTCCTAATGTTATAAAGGAGAAATCTGCAGGACCGAGTCAGGTTTGCAACATGACCTGTGAACGATAACTGGTCATCCACTACTACACCAAGACTGTGTGCTTCAGCAGATGGAGTGACCAGTGAGTTCTCAAGGGAAATGGTAAGGTCAGGATGAGGAAGGGTTGTTAGAATGGTGGAGGTAAGAGAGGATGGGGAGAGAGTGTGGAGGTTACAATGAGGGGTGGAAGAAGTTGGGGGGACAGCATGTGGAAAAGAAGGGAGGGAGAGCATGAAGGACATGAGGTGATGGTCAGAAAGGTCAAGAGGAGTAACTGTCAGATCCAAGGCAGGGACAGGTCTGCTAAAGATTAGATCCAATGCATTGCCTGCCCTGTGTGTTGGACCAGACTGGTTAAAGGTGAGGTCAAAAGAAGATAGAAGTTGGAGGAGACATGATGAATGCAGTTTCTCAGATGGAAGGTAGAAATCACCAATTAGAATGAGTGAAGTCTCAACAGAAAGACTGCTGAGGAGAATGTCCAATTCATCAATGAAATTGCCCAATGGGCCAGGAGGTCGATAGAGAACAATGATGTGGAATTTAGTCGGAAAAGATACTGCAACAGCATGGAATTCAAAGGAGGAAATGTCAAGATGTGAGAGTGTGAGGGGAGCCGATCGCCACCCCAGAGAGACAAGCAAGCCTGTGCCTCCACCTCTACCAACCTTCGTGGAGAATGAGAGAAGGTAAAGGTGGAGGACAGGGCAGCTCCAGTTGCAGTGTTCTCAGGGGTGATCCATGTTTCTGTCAGAGCCAAGAAGTCCAGAGATTGTGCAGATGCCAGGGCTGAGATGAAGTCAGCTTTCTGTACTGCTGACTGGCAATTCCAAAGCCCCCCAGATACCATCACCTGAGAATCTGATGAAGCAGGCGGGTAAATGAGGTTATTTGTATTGCGATTTCTGTTACTGCGGTAACGTCTTCTAGTGTGGCAGGATGTGACGACTGGGATGGGAAAACACATGTTGAAAATAGAGTTAGAGTTAGAGTTAGAATAAAGTTTCTATAAATTAAATTGTCAACTCAACAATTCTATCTTAAAACCGCTACGGATATCCCTTCAATTTATCGAGAATTGCAGTCTGGAACTCCTCCCCTGCAATTAACACCTTAACTAACCCGAAACCACACCTGATTTCAACTATCAGGATAGGTACACAGTTAGATAAGACAGACAAAAGTAATTACAGAGTCTAATTAAGTAAAATCCAGAAAAAACAGCCTAACCTTACAAGCAGAGAAAGAAAGATTCTAAGTAAAAGAAACTGCAAGCACACTGACCTCTATGTGGATATCCCTTTAATTTATCGAGAATTGCAGTCTGGAACTCTGCCCCTGCAATTAACACCTTAACTAACCCAAAACTACACCTGATTTCAACTATCAGGATAGGTACACAGTTAGATAAGACAGACAAAAGTAATTACAGAGTCTAATTAAGTAAAATCCAGAGAAAACAGCCTAACCTTACAAGCAGAGAAAGAAAGATTCTAAGTAAAAGAAACTGCAAGCACACTGACCTCTATGTAGATATCCCTTTAATTTATCGAGAATTGCAGTCTGGAACTCCGCCCCTGCAATTAACACCTTAACTAACCCAAAACCACAACTGATTTCAACTAACAGGATAGGTACATGGTTAGATAAGACAGACAAAAGTTCTTACAGAGTCTAATTAAGTAAAATCCAGAGAAAACAGCCTAACCTTACAAGCAGAGAAAGAAAGATGCTAAGTACAAGAAACTGCAAGCACACATCATTAAGTTTGCTGACGACACGGTTGTGGTGGGCCTGATCTCTGACAACAATGAGAAGACCTACCTAGACGACTCTCCTGCTCAATGTCAGCAAAACAAAGGAGCTGATAGTGGACTGCAGCAGGAGACAGGCGAGGAGCTACCAACCAGTATGAGTGGTGCGTTCTGCTGAGCGATTCATGAGGACAACACGTCCAGACCTGCAGACTATCTATAACAAGCAGTGCTGGTCGAAAGCCATGAAGATCGTGAAAGACCTCAGTCATCCTAACAATGGGCTTTTCACTTTGCTGCCATCAGGAAAGTGGTTCCGCTCACTGAGATCCACCACAGAAAGGATGAGACTGAGCTTCTTCCATCAGGCTATTTGGACTCTGAACCAGATCCAAATTCATTTTTAGCCCAAAATCCCACATCTCACATATTGAACTCTCATAAGTCACCAACAGACTCACATGTTCACCAACACTCTATTTAAACAACATTATGTAGCAAGACATTGCACTTGGGTGCACATCTCTCAGGGTTCCTACACAACTGGAGCTATTCACACACCTACCTCCACTAAATTATTTCCTTCCTCATAATCACTTAGTCTCAGAGTTTAGTTATTTAGTTAGTCTTCTTGTTTATTTATTTTTCTATGCAGATTGCATACATTTATTTTGTTTATTCTGTTTATTCTGTTTACCTACTCCCCCACCTTCTCCCTTGTCCGCCTATTGATCTTTGGGTGCATACAGTTGTAAAAAAGCATTTCACTGCATGTTGTACTGTGTATAACTATGTATGTGACAAATAAATCGAACCTTGATCCTTGAAACTTGAAGTGGTAGAAGGTGTCCCTAGAGAGGAGAGATTCAAGCAGACTTCAGTCTACATGTTGGTGAAGGGAACAGAGGGGATGAAGAGGTACTGGGTATGTATGGTGTGAAAGACAGAAATGCAGAAGGTCAGATGGTTGTAGATTTTGCAAAGAGAATGGAAATGGCTGTGGTGAACACATATTTTCAGAAGAGTGAAGAACATAGGGTGACATACAAGAGTAGAGGGAGGTGCAGGCAGGTGGATTATATCCTTAGCAGGAGATGCCACCTAAAAGAAATTGGAGATTTTAAAGTGGTGCCAGGGGAAAGTGTAGGAAGGCAGCATAGGGTGGTTGTCTGTAAAATTAGATTAAAAACAAAGAAGAGGAACAGAATAAAGACAGAGCCAAAGATTAGATGATGGAAGCTGAAGGAGAGGATGGTTCCAGGCAATTCAGGGAAAATTTGCAACAGGCCCTTGGGATCAGTGAGGAGCTACCTGAGAACTAGAAACGTACAGCTAAGGTGGTGAGAAAAACTGGCAAGAATTTGTTGTTTCGTCTGGTAAGAGAAAAGACATGGAAAGTTGGTGGTGGAATGAGGAAGTTCAGGGGAGGATTCAGAAGAAAAAGGCAGCTAAGAAAATGTGGGATAACCAGAGAGAAGTAGGCAGGATTACTGAGGCTAGTCGCAGTGAAAAGAATGGTGGCAAAGGCAAAGGCTCAGGCCTATGATGAGTTGTATGAGAGGCTGGACAGTAAAGAAGGAGTAAAGGACTTGTATCATTTGACCAAACAGAGAGATAAAGCTGGAAAGGATGCACAGCAGGTTAGGCTGATAAAGAATAGAGAGGGAAATGTACTAGTGAGTGAACAGAGAGCATTGAGTAGATGGAAGGAGTACTTTGAAGAGCTAATGAATGAGGAAAATGAGAGAGAGAGGAGGACAACAGGGGAGAGATTGTGGATTAGGACGTACAGAGAATTAGTAAGGTGGGAGTGAGGGCAGCTTTTAAAAGGATGAAGAATGGAAAGGCAGTTGGCAGAGAGAGAGAGAGTATGCCTGATGAGTGGAGAAGCAGTGTGCTGGTCTCCATTTTTAAGAACAAGTGTGATGTGCAGAGCTGCAGTAACTACAGAGGTATTGTTGAAGTGCAGATATTTTTGCACGTCTAACCCACTTCTGCGTATTCTTTGATGTAGAGATGACGCAGTACCAACAGACATAAGTTGTAAACAACACATTTATTTCCACCAATATTTTAGGAGAACCCTTTGGACAAAGCCCCAAAGAGTTCTGAAGAAGACAAAAGCCAACTTCAGTTCTAATACTGCCCAAGTGTCAGGTCACGCCCTGGACATGCTCTTTTGGCTCTTCCCCCAAATCCCTGTATCTGACCCCATCTCATTTCTTCCCAGGAGTTGTTTTTCTCACTACTAGTTTCGAGCTTTTGCATTCCCAAGGCGCACCCCACACTTCTCATCCTTCTGCACCTGCATACCAAGATAAGCCTTGAACACTTTGCTAACACTGGTTGGTTTGTTACACACACAAAAGAGCAGACTGTTCTGTCCTTCACCCCGTCTTATATGCACGCACACATTTTATACAACTGTTATAACAGACACATGCCTAAGATCTTATTTGATTACATTGATTTCACATACTGCATGATTAATATATGATCCCAACAATACTGATTTGAATTTATTGCTTTCACACATTGCATAGTTCATATATGATCCCAACAGTATAAAGTTGATGAGCCACACCATAAAGCTATGGGAAAGAGTTGTTGAAGCAAGGCTAAGGCAAGAGGTTCAGATCAGTGAGCAGCAGTTTGGTTTCATGCCCAGAAAGAGTACCACAGATGCAATTTTTGCGTTGAGAATGTTGGTAGAGAAGTACAGAGAAGGTCAGAAGGAGCTACATTGTGTCTTTGTGGATCTAGAGAAGGCATATGATAGGGTGCCAAGAGAGGAACTGTGGCACTGTCTGACGAAGTCAGGTGTGGCTGAAAGGTATGTGAGGGTGATGCTGGACATATATAAGTATAGTGAGACAGTGGTGAAGTGTGCAGTTGGAGTGACAAATGATTTCATGGTGAAGGTAGGGTTACATCAGTTATCAGCTTTGAGCCCCTTCTTATTTGCAATGGTGATGGACAGGTTGACAGATGAGGTCAGGCAGGAGGCTCTATGGACCATGATGTCTGCAGATGACATTGCAATTTGTGGTAGAGAGTAGAGAGCAGGTGCACCTGGAGAAATGGAGGTTTGCACTGGAGAGGAGAGGAATGATAGTCAGTACAGACAAGACAGAACACATGTGTGTGAATGAGATGGAGGCATGTGGAAAGGTGAAGATGCAAGGAGTAGAGGTTGTAAACCTTTAAGGTTCATCACAGCGGATCATCTGCCCTATCCCCTGCCTTCTCTACTGTTACAACAACCATCTCCATGTTCACCTTCACTACATCCATAAACCTTCTCTGAGGTCTTCCTCTTCTTCTTCTGCCTGGCAGCTCCATCTCCAACATTCTTTGTCCGATATATCCACTATTCCTCCTCAACACATGTCCAAACCATCTCAACCTGGCCTTTCTAATTTTATCTCCAAACTGCTCCACCTTCACTGTCTCTCTGATCTGCTCATTTCTAATCTTGCCCATCCTTGTCACTCCCAACAAAAATCTCACCATCTTCATCTCTTTCACCTCCAGCTCAGTCTCCTGTCTTTCAGACAGGGCCACAGTCTCCAAACCATACATCATAGCAGGTCTTACTACTGTCTTGTAAACCTTAACTTTCACTCTTGCTGCTATCCTTCAGTCACACATCAACCCTGACACCCGTCTCCGCCCACTCCTTCCTGCCTGCACCCTCTTCTTCACCTCTTTTCTGCACTGTCCATTGCTCTGGATGGTTGAACCAAGATATTTGAAGTCATCCACCTTTACAACCTCTACTCCTTGCATCTTCACCTTTCCACCTGCCTCCCTCTCATTCAAAAACATGTATTCCATCTTGTCTCTACTGACCTTCATTCCTCTCCTCTCCATTGCAAACCTCCATCTGTCCAGGTTCTCTTGCACCTGCTCTCTACTCTCACTACAGATTACAATGTCATCTGCAAACTCCATGGTCCATGGATCCTCCTGCCTGACCTCATCTGTCAACCTGTCTATCACCATTGCAAAAAAGAAGGGGCTCAAAGCTGATCCCTGATGTAACCCTACCTTCACCTTGAAACCATTTGTCACTCCACCTGCAGACCTCACCACTGTCTCACTATCCTCATATATGTCCTGCACCACCCTCACATACCTTTCAGCCACACCTGACTTCCTCATACAGTGCCACAGTTGCTTACTTGGCACCCTATCATGTGCCTTCTCTAGATCCACAAAGACACAATGTTGCTCCTTCTGACCTTTTCTGTACTTCTCTACCAACACTCTCAATGCAAAAATTGCATCTGTGGTATTCTTTCTGGGCATGAAACCAAACTGCTGCTCACTGATCTGAACCTCTCACCTTAGCCTTGCTTCAAAAAATTTTCCCATACCTTCTATAACCATCTGACCTGCATTTCTGTCTTTCACACCATACGTACCCAGCACCTCTTCATCCCCTCTTTTCCCTTCACCAACATGTCCATTGAAGTCTACGCCAATCAACAATCTCTCCTCTCCAGGGACATCTTCTACCACTTTGTCCATCATACTCCAAAATTTCTATTTGTCCTCTAAGGGGACCAGCACTAGAAGTACACGAAGTACAACCCTAATGGCTGGTTTACATTCCATTGCAAGAAAATATGCTGTATTAATCTGATAGAAGCAAGGAAAGATTGTTATGATTTGCTTTAATTTGTGAATGACTAATTCAAAGCTTTACATGACAGTGCTGATTTGTACTTTTCTGCACTTTGAAAACATGTTTCAGCAAATTTGGCATTTGTAGATCTTTTGCTTGTAAAAAGCAATACATGGAACAGTACATTGTAGGAGAATGTTAAGCTTATAGATGCAAGGAAATATTGTTTTCACATGTCAACTGTGTTTATGACTTTTTAAAGCTTTTCATATGAAAGCACTGTTTCTTACATTTCTTCACTGAAAAACTGGTTTCAGCAAGTTTGGTGTGTGGAGATCTCTTGCTTTTAAAGTACAGCTCAGGGAATTTTGCACATGACTGCTCTTTGTGGTTAAATGCTAAGAAAACGCGGTTATGCAAATCTGTCAAGTATAGAATAAGTGTTACAAAGCAGAGCTCACAGAAAGCTTCACTATAAGTTACTTTGTTCTACTACTTCATCAGATGCACTGACACATTGTTTCTAAAACAATTTGATCAATCTGTGATTGTTCTAGTTTAATAACCTTGAAGCACATTGTCCTTATTACATGTGACTACTTTTTGCAGTTAAATGATTTGAAACTACATTGCAACAAAATATGCATTAGTAAACAGAAACACGCAAGGATTGTTTTGAATTGTTACCTTTGGATATCTATTTACATTTCAGTGCTGATGTGCGCTTTTCTGCACTAAAGGTTGGCGTATGAAGATCTCCTGCTTGTAAAGTCCAGGTCATGGAGCACTACATTGCAAGAGAATATTATTCTAGAAATGAAAGCATGGCTTAAATATGTCTCCTCAATATTGAACTGCAAAAAGCATAGAATTATCAAAATGTTTTGACAAGAGTGTCTCAGTGCTACTGATTATTCAGTGCAACAAAGTAACTTGCAATGAATCTTTCTGTGAGCTGTGCTTTGCAACACTTATTGTACAAATGACAGAGTTACTTAAATGAGTTGTCTCAGCATTTAACTGCAAAAAAGCTGTCATGTGCATTTACCACAAAGGGCTTCAAGGTAATTAAGCTAGAACATTTACAGATTCATTAAAATGTTTTTAAAATAATGCATCAGGGCTTCTGATGACGTAAAAGAACAAAATAAATTGCAATGAAGCATTCTGTAAGCCGTACTTTGTAACACTTATTCTACAAATGACAGAGTTGCTTAAACACGTTTGCTCAGCATTTAACTGTAAAAAGATGTCACATGCAATTATCAAAATGTGCTTCAAGCTTATTAAGCTACAACAAGCATAGAATCATCAAAATGTTTTACAAACAATGTGTCTGTGCTTCTAATGGCATAATAGAACAAAGTAACTTGCAATGAAGCTTTCTGTGAGCTGTGCTTTGTAACACTTTTTCTACAAATGACAGAGTTGCTTAAACGTGTTTTCTCAGCATTTGTTAAATCCCAGCAGTGTGGCTCTTGGGCTAAGGGCTTTGCAGGGACAATAACATATATGTGTGTAATGGGAGTAAGAGCACAGGAGCAGCAGAGTATAACACCTGGACCAAGTTTAGTTAAAAAGAAAACCTTTAATACAAATATACACCCCTACTGTGACAGTATATACAAATATTTACACAAAGTGATGTGGTGACAAACCTGAGGAGGGAGAACAAGACAGTACCAAAGTAAAGAAATTAACAAAAAGGCTACTTTACAGATGTTACAAAAAAATACAGAGGGTGGTACCTGCCCTACTACCTAGTGTTTCTAATACAAGTAGTCAGCTATGTGTGCATAATGTATGTGCGTGCACCTACTACCTATTCTGCCCTCCTAGAGAAGAAAGTCAGCTCACACACACTGGCCAAAAAACCAACAGGAGTCTACTGAAAACAAAGGAACACAACTAGACTAACTACTGAAACAAGAGGACAAAACAAGACACAGAGAGAAAACAAAGCCAAAACAAGACCCTGACATAAGTTCTGTCACTTATCCATGTTGTGGAAACAAACCTGACTTTAAATTCATCCATTGGTTTTAGAAATGACTCATATGAAAATGAGGTTTAATTTACCAAAATAAATTTACTTCACTGCAGAAATATTGATCATGTAATGAACACAGAAAGGTCAAAGTTTAGTCGCCTTGTCATATAATGCACCCAATCCTTGTTTACAGCCTCACCTGTGCTCACCAATTGATCGGTTCATTAGTGGGTGTGTATAAAAAGAACCCCAGCACCCCAGACCTTCACTTGAACTGCAACTTAAATTCTGACAACATGCCAAAAATCCACCCTGCAACCAACGTCTTGATTATCAAGAGGCTGAAGACCAGATCCATTGCAGAGGTGGCAGGTACCTTTAATGTGTCTCAGGGTCAAGTACAAAGAATTAAAAAAAAGATCTGAAGAGACTGGAGATGTTTTTGACAACCCCAGGTCTAGCAGACCCACAACTGCTCAGGGGGAACTTTGCTGGTTAGAAAATCCAAAGCAAGCCCATTTTCCATTGCAGAAGAGCTCCACCAGGCCTGGGTTACCGCAAGTCCCTGTGTCAACTTGAACAGTTTGTAGGATTCTGTCTCGAAATGGCCTCCATGGTGAAGCCAACACTAAACAAAAGGCAATTAAAAAGTCACAGCCTGCTAAATGGATGGATGTGGATTTCTCAATTGAATCTTCAGTTGAGTTACACCACAGCCACCTCAAATACTGCAGGAGACCTACTGGAGCCCGTATGGATCCAAGATTCACCCAGAAAACAATTAAGTTTGGTGCTGGAAAGATCATGGTCTGGGGTTACATTCAGTATGGGGTGTGCGAAACATTTGCAAGGTGGAAGGCAATATCAATAGCCTAAAATATCAAGGAGTATTAGCTACCTCTTACATTCCCAATCATAAGAGGGGTCAAATTTTGCAGCAGGATTGTGCTCCATCTGATACATCAAAGTTCCACAAGGTGAAGAAGATCAAGGTGCTCCAAGACTGGCCAACCCAGTAACAAGACATGAACATCATTGAGCATGTTTGGGATAGGATGAAAGCCAAAACCAAAGAACCTTGATGAACTCTGGGAGGCATGTAAGACTGCATTCTTTGCTATTCCTGATGACTTCATTAATAAATTGTATGAATCATTGTTGAACCGAATGGATGCAGTCCTTCAAGCTCATGGAAGTCACACAAAATATTAAATATGGCTCTAATAGCACCACAACTTCATTCACCAATGTTATGAAACATATCTTTGTGTCTGAAGCAAATTGTTTGATTTTCACATTACTTTCTGTGGGTGACAAAACTTTTGTCTGGCCAAGATCTGACCTTTCTGTGTTCATTAAATGATCAACATTTCTGCAGGGAAGCAAATTTATTTTGGTAAATTAATCCTCATTTGGGAGGGTTTCAGCTTTCATTTGAGTCATTTCTAAAACCAATGGATGAATTTAAAGTCAGGTTATGAGCTTTTGTTTCCACAACATGCAACAGAACTTATGTCAGGGACTGTAGAACAAGAATCAAACACAAAGCCAACAGCCAAAGCACAATCCAAAATCCACAAACCACAATCAAAATTTCAATCTCTCCAAACTCTCTCCAAACCCTCTTCTCCTGGAGAGGCTAGGCCCCTCCTCATTAGGGTCACCTGGCTGGTGTGTCATGACTTGATTGGCTGAGGTGTGGGAAGGCCTAATCAGGATTGACAGATTCCTGCAGCAATACCTACAAGGGGAGAAAGGGAAGAACAAAAACAAGGATAAAAATACCAAAATAAAACAGATAACATGTTCACATGTAACAGCATTTTACTGCAAAAACAATCACGTGCAATGACCACAATGATCTTCAAGGTTATTAAACTAGAACAATCACAGATCAAAATGAAGTATTTGAACAAAGTAACTTGCAATGAAGCTTTTTTTGTGTTCTGTAACACGTTTTCTACAAACGACAGAGTTTCTTAAAAGTGTTTCTCAGAATTTAACTGCAAGAACCCTTTTTCTACAAATGACAGAGTGACAAACTTGATTTCTCAGCAATAAACTGCAAGAGCAGTCATGGGCAATAACCACATTTTGCTTCAAGTTTATTACACTGCAAGCATTGAATCATCAAAATGTTTTAAAAACAATATGTCTCTACTTCTAATGACATAATAAAATAAAGTAACTTCCAGTGAAGATTTCTGTGAGAATAAGTAATACTTATTCTAAAATTGACAAAGTTTCTTAAACGCATTTGTTACAGGTCCCAAGTGTCGGGATTACTGCAACAGTGAATTGCACAATCTGAAGAATAATTATAACAGGAGACAGGAGGCAGACAGGGGGGGTCCACTAAACAAAGGTTCCGCTTCACCAATATTTCTCTCATCCACATCAGGACAGAACTAAATACAGGCAGATTAATATGCCAAAATGCAAACTAAATATTATTTGTTAATTAATTTTCCCTGAAAATATGAGAAAATGCATATGAAAAATATTTCAAGGTTATAACAACCAAAATAATGTGGTGACATTTTTAGGAGCACCACACGTTTTCTCAGCATTTTAATGCAAAAGCAGTCACGTGAAATAACCACAAAGAGCTTCAAGTTTATAAAGCTACAACAAGCATATAATCATCATAACGTTTTGAAAACAATGTTTCTGTTCTTCTGGTAATGTAGTAGAACAAAGTAAGTGAAGCTTTCTGTGAGCTGTGGTTTGTAACACTTTCTCTACAAATAACAGAGTTGCTTAAATGCGTTTTCTCAGCATTTTACTGCAAAAGCAGTCACGTGCAATAACCACAATGGGCTTCAACTTTATAAAGCTGCAACAAGCATATAGTCATCAAAAAGTTTTACAAACAATGTGTCTCAGTACTTCTGATTACATAGTAGTTTATAAAGCTATAACAAGCATAGAATCATCATAATGTTTTGAAAACAATGTTTCTGTGACGTAGTAGAACAAAGTAACTTGCAATGGAGCTTTCTGTGAGCTCTGCTTTGTAACACTTTTTCTACAAATTACAGAGTTTCTTGAACGCATTTCTCAAACTTTAACTGCAGTCACATTCAATAACCACAATAGGCTTCAAGTTCATTAAGCTACAACAAGCATAACATTTTGAAAACAATGTTTCTGTTCTTCTGTTGATGTACTACAACAAAGTAACTTGAAGTCAAGCTTTCTGTGAGCTGTGCTTTGTAACATTTTTTCTACAAATGACAGAGTGACTTAAACGTGATTTCTCAGCAATAAACTGCAAAAGCAGCTATGTGCAATAACCACATTGTGCTTCAAGTTTTTAAAGCTACAACAGGCATATAATCATCAAAATGTTTTACAAACAATTTGTCTCTGCTTCTGATGATACAGTAGAACAAAGTAAATTGCAATGAAGGTTTCTGTGAGCTGTGCTTTGTAACACTTTCTCTACAAATGACAGAGTTGTTTAAACGCTTTTTCTCAGCATTTTAATGCAAAAAAAGCACATGCAATAGTTACAATGGGCTTCAAGTTTATATAGCTACAACAAGCATACAATCAACAAAACAATTTTAAAAACAATGTGTCAGTGCTTCTGATAAAATATTTGAACCAAGTAACTTACATTGAAGCTTTAGTGAGCTGTGCTTTGTAACACTTATTTTTGCAAATGACAGAGTGTGCCACGTGACACAATGTGCTTCAAGGTTATTAAACTAGAACAATTACAGATTGATGAAAATGTTTTTTAAACAATGTGTCAATGCTTCTGATGAAGTAGTTGAACCAAATATCTTACACGGAACCTTCTGTGAGCTGTGCTTTGTAACACCATCCATCCATCCATCCATCCATCCATTGCTTAAATGCTACAACAAGCATAGAATCTTCAAAATGTTTTGGAAACAGTGTCCCAGTGCTTCTGATGATACAGTGGAACAACATAACTTACATTGAAGCTTTCTGTGCGCTGTGCTTTGTAACACTTATTCTACAAATGACAGAGTTGCTTAAACATGTTTTCTCAGTATTTAATTTAAAAGAGCAGTCATGTGCAATAACCACAATAGACATCAATTTTATTAAGCAACAACAAGCATAGAATCATCATAATGTTTTGATAACAATTTGTCTGTGCTTTTGATGACGTAGTATAACAAAGTAACTTGTAGTGAACTTTTCTGTGAGCTGTGCTTTGTAACTGAGGTGAATTTGTAACCCAATATAGGCTAAAAACCTAATCTTTAGTCTTCACTAGTGTTTCTGTAATAGTCTAGTGACTGTGGAAAAGATATGAATGGTAAGGAGCTCTCTCTGAGTGAAATACTATTACCAGTTCATATGGTTTGTTAAAGGGGCCAATTCCTCAGTAAGTGGGGCCCTCTCCATGTATATACATTACATACTAATGACTATACATGTCAAGATGAAAAATTGGTTCCATATGTGGGAGCCCCTAGATTTGTGTGAAGTTCAAGGTATAAAAAGAGCGACCGACAGCAGAATCCTGCATTCAGCCAAGAAGGGTTCTCCAGGAAGAAACCATGTATGAAATTGTCTTCTTTGTAATAAAATGTATTATTCAATCAAGACTGTCAGCGGAGATGTCTTCAGACCTCACCAAACAAATAAACAACATAACACTTATTCTACAAATGACAGAGTAAACTTGATTTCTCAGCACTTAACTGCAAAAAGCAGTCATGTGCAATAACCCAAATGTGCTTCAAGGTTATTAAACTAGAGCAATCAAAGATTGATCAAAATGTTCTAAAGACCAAGTGCTTCTAATGAAGTAGAACAACAAAGTAACTATATTTACTATAGTAAAGCTTTCTGTGAGCTCTTTGTAAAACTTATTCTACAAATGACAGAGTTGCTTAATCACGTTTTCTCTGAATTTAACTAAAAAGAGGAGTCACGTACAAAATCCACAATAGGTTTCAAGTGTAGTAAGCTACAACAAACATTGCATCATCAAAATGTTTTAAAAACAGTGTCTGTGCATTTGATGACATAGTAGAACAAAGTAACTTACATTGAAACTTTCTGTGAGCTGTGCTTTGTAACATTAATTCTACAGTTGAAAGAGTTGCTTAAACATGTTTTCTCTGCATTAAACTGCAAAAGTAGTTACGTGCAATAACCACAATGAGCGTCAGCCTTATTATGCCACAACAAGCATAGAATCATCAAAATGTTTTACAAACAATGTGTCAGTGCTTCTGATGAAGTACTAGAACAAAGTAACTTGGAGTGAAGCTTTCTGTGGCTCTGCTTTGTAACATTTTTTCTAAAAATAACAGAGTTGCTTAAGCGCGGGTTCTCAGCATTTAACTACAAAGAGCAGTCACATGCAAAATCCACAAAAGGCTTCAAGGTTTTGAAGCTAGAACAAGCATAGCATCATAAAAATGTATTAAAAACAATTTGTAATGAAATTGAAGAACAAAGTAACAATTACTCTTTCTGTGAGCTGTGCTTTGAAACACTTGGTAATTAAGGAAGAACAGTCACAGATTAATTAAAATGTTTAAAAAAACAATTTTTCAGTGGTTCTGAAAAAATAGTAGAAATAAGGAACTTGCATTGAAGGTTTCTGTGAGCTGTGTGTTATAACACTTATTCTACAAATGACAGAGTGACTTAAACTTGATTTCTCAGAATTTAACTGCAAGAAACTGTCACATGCAATGACCACAATGGGTTTCAAGTTCATTAAGCTACAAACATAGAATCAAAAAAATGTTTTCAAAACAGTGTCTCAGTGCTGTGGATGATACAGTAGAACAAAATAATTTGCATTGTAGGTTTCTGTGACCTGTGCTTCATAAAATTTATTTTACAAATAACAGAGTTATTGCAAAAAGCAGTGACGTGCAATAACCACAATGTACTTCAAGGCTATTAAACTTTAGCATTCCCATATTTATCAAAATGTTTTTTAAAACAATGTTACAGTGCTTCTGAAGAAGTTGTAGAACCAAGAAACTTGTAATGAAGCTTTCTCTGAGCGTTGCTTTGTAACATATTTTTTACTAGTGACAGAATTGCTTAAATGCTTTTTCTCTGCATGTAACTAGAAAAACGTCATCACATGCATTAACCACAAAAGGCATCAAGTGTTTTAGCACAAAGAGCAATCCAAGATTAATCAAAATATTTTAAAAACAATGTCAGTGCTTCTGAAGAAGATGCAGAACCAAATAATTTATAATGAAGCTTTCTGTGATCTGTGTTTTGTAACTGTAATTGTACACATGACAGAGTTGCTTTAACACGTTTTCTCTGCATTAAACTGCAAAAAGCACTCACGTGCAATAACCACAATGGGCATGAAGTTTATTAATCACACACAAGCAAAGAATCAACAAAATGTTTTGAAAACAGTGTTTCAGTGCTTCTGATACAATGGATCACAGTCACTTGAAACTGAGGTTTATTGTGAGCTGTGCTTTGTAACATTTTTTGTACAAATGACAGAGTTCCTTAAATGCGATTTCACTGCAAATAACACAAATGCTTAAACACGTGTTCCAGCATTTAACTGCAGAAAGCAGTCATGTGCAATAACAACAATGTGCTTCAAGGTTATTAAAGTTCAGAACTCCAAGATTGACCAAAATGTTTTGAAAACAATGTCAGTGCTTCTGAAGAAGATGCAGGACCAAGTAATTTATAATGAAGCTTTCTGTGATCTGTGTTTTGTAACTGTAATT